>VWZS01006289.1:255569-348744 GCA_013397075.1 Rhabdornis inornatus | reverse complement strand
TATATATATATAATAGATAAAAATAATAATAATAAATAAATATATATATTAAAATATATATATAAAAATACATAAAAGCAAGATATTGCTTTTATCTGTATAAGCAATCCATGTCTATATAATTTATCCGTGGGCACCAAAGGAGGATTTTATCCTTTGTGCTGCTTAGTGCAAATTTACCTGATATTGAATTCTTTTTCCTTTCTCTGCATATTTGTCATAATGAAAACATGGCTGAAAAGTAATTCCTAAATCATACCCCTGATAAAGTTTTCATTATTTCTCTTGGAGGGTTCTGCCTACTGCAGATCAAAACAGCAAGAAAAGTAGTCCTGCCACACAGGACTACCTTATTAAAAGAGTGCATATAGTGGCTGTTTCTCTGGTAGCATTGGCTGAAACAGTGGCAATTTTTGTATAAAAAGAGCACTTTGAAAAAATCTTTATGATATGTAACCAATTAATATGCAATTGGTTAATTGCAGCACTGTGAAAGTTGAAGTGCAGGGATAATGCTGTTTTCTACAGAGCTTCATGGAAAGAAGTTGGCTTTTGTAGAGGAACTGGTTTTATAAGAAACAGCAGGATTCTAATTCAAAATTGGAGTAATCTCATATGGTTTACAGCTTTTAATTTAGTCTTGTTTATAACTTGAAATACCTGCAGCAACCTGTTTGTCCCCACAGAGGTTTAAATCTTTGGGGTTTTAAATCTTTGTTAATTGAAGAGGACATTTTGGAAACAGTCAGAGGGTTTATCAAACTTCCAAGTACATTGGAAGACTACACACTCATTCAAAGTGCCTATAATAAAAACATTTCCTCTGAAGTCTTGATGGGAATTTCAGTAAAAGAAATCTTTTTTCTTTATTTTCAGAGCTATTACAAGGAAATCAATAATATATGATGGGGGACATTTAAAATAAATGTTAAAAAACCTGGGATAATGGAAACCATTCTTCATGCTGACACAATTTTTAAAAAAATGTTCCAACAGAAATAATAATTTTCACACCAGCTAGCAGTCCATGAATGTCTTTTGTGTACATATACAAATGTGGACTGTCTTTTCTTTAGGAAGAAAAATTTTTCTCAAAGAATAATACTTGATGCTAGATGTAAACTCTTACAGTTAAAGCAAGCATCAATTAGTGTTATTATTTTAATTTTACAGCCACCAGCATCTCATACCAATGTATAATCTGACATCTTCATTTTTCCTGAGCTATTTACACCAAATTTCTTCATTTTTGGGTGAAATCAGAGGGATTGCTCATGCTTGTTTGATAAAAAACAGTTTCTCATGCTTTAGTTTCCCTTGCTTTCAAATCAGGGTAATAGTTTTAACAAAATATTTTAAGCCTTAATTTCGATTTTCTAAGCAGTTATTCATGATAATGAATAACTCTGCTTTTAAGGATTATTTGTAATCAGTTAAAACATTGACTTTTTGTGTCATTAATTTTTTGCACATCGTCAATTTTTTTTGTAAATGGAAGCAAAGCCAATTTTAAAAACATCTTTCTAACAGAAAGGATAACATACTTTCACCTAATAATTAATTTTTAAAAAATTAAAGAAGGAAGCATTTTGCTTTTGATTTATTTCTTTTACTATAATATTTCATACCATATTATGGTAGAGGGAAAGTGCCTGGTGCAGCACAGCAGGTACAGAGTGTGGCAGGGCCCTGCATGCCTGCTGACAGCAGGGCTCTTTCCCCTCTTTTTTTGTCAAGCACACAGAAAATGCTGTAATTTATGGTGCCAAACTCTTTAGTTTAATTTTCTTATGTGCCTTTTGCTACACTGTATTTCTATTTGTTTAGCATGTTGGCACTGTCGTGCAGTGCCAAGTAAAGGTTGCTATTGCAATTTAGCTGTTTCTAAGCAAAGACACCAAGCTTTTTCCACATACTGAGCTTTGTTTGAAAGAAGTCAAGTGAATTCACACGTTCTCTCAGCACAAAGCACAACATCCATCTTCGGAGTACATCATCACAGAGAACAGCATGTTCTCTCTTCAATGTGAATCTACTGCTTGTACTAGAACATAAAACACTAAGAATTTCTTTGGAGGGGAAGCTCTTTTAAAAGTATCCTGAAGATAGCTCACATAACTTTGTTCTTCTGCTTGATGCCTAACAAAAATCATTTAAGGTTTGCAGTGATGAAGACTGTTTTTACATTGTTTAAAATAGCCTATACCAGTTGCAAAGGAGTCTCCATGGTGTCACAGAATGTGGATCAAGCCCAGTATCACATGAGAGGGAAAACATCAAAGAGGTGGGATAAACACTCAGCATCTGATATGACAAATGCATGCAGGTTTATTTTGCAGAGTAGTCACGAGCATTTACCAGAGGTAAAGACAAATGGTGATGATTAATTTCTCTTCCAACAGAAAATAATTTTCCGATGATTTTCCTAGAATGTTCACAAGACAGTTCATTTGCAGTTCCTGCTTCACAGATCTATTTTACTCCCATACAGGACTTTACCTAAGGAAAGCAAATCTCCCCTGGCTATGTTGAAGGTTCATCCACTGAGTATTCCTGGGCACTCTGCAGCCACAGCTAACAATGCTGACATGACCCACATATGGGGGTTTCTTATGCAAAACTCTTTCATCAGAGAAATTTTGGCCTGCTCTTAATACAAGGGCAATGTCTTCCTGCCACCTTCAAAATTATGCTCATTCACAGGGTGATATAAACAGTGTCTCTTGGTATGTCTCCCTCAATAACTGAGAATGAAAGAATTAGTACAACATGAACTTCCCATTATTGCTCCTGCTGCTGCCACAGTCCCTGCACTGCTTCTCAAATCAACCCCATGCGCAGAACGCCTGCGCTAATTCTTCTGCCTGAGACATCCAATAGCCCATGAATATGTGAAGAATCATATTGGTATCATTCAATAGAGAGGTTTCTAATATTTCAAGGTTTTCCAAACAAAAATCCCACCTCCCCTTACATTCTTTAAAGAGAATGATTTACAGGGGTGTTACAGATAAAGTCAAAAAGAACATGCATCAAAGTGTGAATTTTACATCTAAACTGATGGAATCACAACTGTTTTTGATTCACATGCTAACCCTGTGCCAAATCATCATGAGTGTTTATGTGTGGATATGCACAAACACACACTAGCTCTAAATTTCGGTGGGTTTTGCTTTATGGCAATCATAAAGGCATGCTCAGGCCAGGAAGGAATGAGAGCATGTTCATGAATCATTGGCAAGCCTCAGTGCAGACCCAGAACTTTCTTTTGCTAGTATGCCCAGATGGGCTATTACTGTTACAGGGAAGTGATATAGAGAAGGAGAATGGTGCTGAGCCAGACAAAGAGAGCAGGAGCAGCTCTTGCCTTGGGAACAGTGGGATCCATCCCATCAAAACCTCATACTTCTTACTAAATGCCTTTTTTCCCATTCCATCTTAATGGAAATGTGCATAGCACAATACACTTTGCACGTAGGAGGCAATATGCCACAATAAATGCAAGATGTCAGACATTACAGCATGTCCAACATGCACTTTCCATATATATGTATATATATATATATGTATTTTTTTTACTGGTGTTCTAATGCATCATAAAGTTCTCACGCCTTTATCCACCTGCACAGGATCTCTATTCCAGAAATTTTCTGGCTATTCTCAAGCTTTCAGAGATGATCCTGTGGCAATTCAGTCAGTGCAAAAATGTTGCAGAAGAAAATTACAAGACCTTTTATGAGGTTACAGCTCTTTTCTCAGGTTTCCACAACAGAAAAGCTTAACTCCGAAGTCTGTTTTGCCTTCTCATTTTATTACTGTTAGGAATAGCACACACTGTTCTTGTTGTGCTCTGCTGGTAACACAGTAGCAATTGTGTTACACTTGCACAGATTTGCAGTTGTGCACAAACCTACTCTTGTGTTTTCTGCTGAGAACTTAGCCAGTCAAAATGTGTTAGAGTTGCCACTGAGGATACTTCATTCTAACTAGCTTCTAGTGAAACACCATTCTTTTCTTCTGTTGAGGTGGCGCATAGGGGATTTTACAGCTTTATGGAAAGACTGTTTTCATTCTCTATGTCTTCTAGTCAAGACTAATAAGGAAACAAAACAAAAGAGACAATTTAAGGGCTGGTTGCTGCATCCAGTTCCCTCCTGTAGTGTGCTTAGCAATGCACGCGTCCTTTCATTGCCATAATGTGTGGTACGTGAGAGCAAGGACAGGCAGCATTCTTTTGACAGTGATATAATGAAGAACCCAAATATAATGGATATTGTCCAGTTTCAAAACTTCAGTGGTGCAGATCAACTGCAATGAAACTACGAGGGACAATGAAAACGTCAGAAACCCAGAGGAAAGGGGACAGAACCAGGAGCATCTCACCTGGCAAATGTTACTTTGTGTGTTTTTAGTGGTCACTATCCTCAGAGGCATTAATGAGTGATTTAGACAAGCTTATATGGTGTCCTGTCAAAGGGAGACTGCGTCTCAGCAGTTTCTCTCTCTGGAAAGGGAAATGACTGCAGCTGCACAGTCACAGTACAGCTGTCTTGAATTGCACAATTTCCCCAGCAAAGATAGAAGTCCCACCTGTGAATTGGTCTATAAAAAACACTAAGATTCTCCTTGATTTCTGTGGAATTAGGGAACAGTTCTTGGCAGAATCAGCAGTATCATAAATAGGCAGATGGTTCAGTAAGTAGCAGAGAGGGAATATTGCTGTACTCCTTTCCTAATTTAGTATGAAAAGAAGGGTTTTTGTCTGTACTTGTACATAGATCCGCCTGCATTCCCTGAATTGAAAGAAATATGTTCAGTCTCTTGATTTCTATTTCTACTATGTAGATTATTTTGTGCAGTTGCTCTCTAAAGCTCAGCATACCTCCTTTTAAAGTGAGCTAAGAATGTCATGTTAGTGTTAGATTCCTCTTGCCTACAGAAGGGAACCTCTTCACTAGCATCAGCCCTAACGATGTACAAATCCAAAGGGTTCAAAAATAATTCGGCTAATGCAGTTAGAAAATAAAACAATTACTGAAGTTTTAAAGATCTTATATGCCTAATTATTTGAAACCATATCCTGCTCATAGACTGATATTAGAGGAAGTTAAATAAAGTTAATTAGAAGGTATTTTGGCATTCTGCTCAGTTTAATTCTGTGGCCACATCCTGAAAGGTCAGAGTATCCAGAGGTTAGTAATGAAAAAGATTTGGAAAATTCTGTCTTGTCTGAGTGGCTGTCATGAGCAATTTTCCTTACACCATTGCTGTACATATTATTTTACAAGTTACCTGACCAGACTTTGCTGTCAGAGATGCAAGCAGTCACTCAGCCACGCTGCTAAGGTGGGGAAATAGGAGGAATATTTTTTATTATTATTCAATTACTTGGAGAAAACAACAATAAAGCCACAGCCTTTGAGGGGTATTCTGTCGCCTGACTCACCTCAGCCTCTTAAATTGAGAAGGAAGAGGTGACTGCAATGACAAAATACCCATCAGGAGATGGTCAGGATGATCTGTTCTCCCAGGTAACATAATGGTGCAGAACTATTGGCTTATCAAACCTAGGGGGTGACTTCTCAGGGAAAATGGACAGATTACAGTGTGCACACTATACATGTACAGTCCCTGGAACAGATAGTATGTCTGATAAAAAGAGGTAGGACTACTGTAAATCCAAAGGAACA
Source organism: Rhabdornis inornatus (assembly GCA_013397075.1). Lineage (NCBI taxonomy): Eukaryota > Metazoa > Chordata > Aves > Passeriformes > Rhabdornithidae > Rhabdornis > Rhabdornis inornatus. Next base: position 343,054 of record VWZS01006289.1, on the reverse strand, counting down.
TCTTTTTTGAAGATGGAATCTCTCTTTTGAGTACTCCCTAGAAGCCTGGTGCTAGACTCCTGAATGAGTTCACAGCAGCCTAAGCAAACAGACTCACATGTCAAAAAGCCTGAAGCACCAGATATATTTGGTGCACATGGTTCTTCCATGTTTCAGCTTTGCAGAAACACCAGAAGCAAATGGCATTGAGTTGTGCTTTCATCAAACATCTAAATTTATGTAGTGGGACAATTCTGCTACAGGGCAGGTCCCCACAGCCATGTGGGTCTTACTGGATCTCTCTCCAACTTCCCACTGCAGCAGGCCAGAGAGCAGGATTCAGTCACTCTGTGACAGCTGCATGCAGCAGTTTCTGGACAAGCCCTTCACTCACATGCTCTGTGTAAAGCCATGTTACAATTCCTTTAGCTCCTTCTATGACCCGTTTAATAAAGAGCTGTGCTCTTTACTGGGAATAGGTGGATAGGAGCATGATTTTATACCTCAGCCAAAAGACAAATCCAATTTGCTGTGGCTGGTAGGACAATCTCTCCCACAGGATCATCTACTCAAAGTACAGTAGTCTTCCCCTCACTCAGCAGTTATTCCTTCTCCTAATCTAACTTCTTTCCATCTCTCACTTGCCCAATAACTCTCAGCATGCACAATGAAAGCCAAAATATCCTGCAGAAAGACAAACGAATAGAAAAATCCTGGACTGGCAATGCAATTTAATTCCCGGATAATGTTGCATAAAATTCCAAATCTAGGGTCCAGTAGAACAAATGATTTTTGCAGGATGAAGCACCCAGCACAGGAAACTACACCAGCTCCAGCCTCCAACTCCATCAGCCTGACTTCTTCGCTAATACCACATTTAATGATTGACCATGCATCTGACAACTTCATGGGCTCCAGCGGAGCTGCATTTCTTGTTCCAAGGTATTACTCCTTCCTCTGTACATTCGAAGAGCCTCCTGCACTGGAGGAAGTGGGTTCTGTTACAACCAGAGCTTCAGAAATCTCACTAAAAACTTTGTCATTCTGTGTTAATAAATGTTGACATGCGTTGGCAACATAGCACAGTGGAGGCAATGTGTAATTCTGGAGATAACTGGTAATATTTGCTTTCTTATGTTTGTGTGTATGAATGCATATATATACATGTATATATCTTTTTCTAATGTTTATATGTGTCATAGACTTCTCATGCATTTGAACCCCTACGTAGGAGCTTTCACTGAGGATTTTTCTGACTATCCCCAAGCTCGTAGAAGACAGGCTTGTGGGAATTAGGACTGATGAGGAAAAGGGGCTTGAGAAACTCACACAGTGATCTTTTACAAGGAAACAGCCCTTTTTTTCTCCTGTGTTTCAAAGCATAGCAACTAAATATTTTAATCTGGTTAATATTATCTTGGTGATGAGTGACCCATATTGGTCTTATTTTCTATAATGGTGTTCTCACAACCCTCCACTATTTGCACACATATGCATGCATCTATGCAGAATTTTATAAGATCTGGTAAAAAGCACTAGCATCACTACCACAGAAAATGAAATTTTGGTTAACATAGGGTTCAGATTTAAACTTAACTTTAGTAAGTAGAACTACTGATAGATCTCGCATTCATTTCTGGATCTTAATTCATGCACAACATGCCTTTTGAGTGATGTACTGTACTTTTGAGGATAAGCATATCTTGGGGGCTGTGATATGTTTTTTTTAAGTAAATATTACACAGTACAGTCATTGGATCTGCATAATGTTACCAGAAACATCTGCAGATCTTAAATTCTCTCTAATCTTATTATTTTCCTGACAGCTATAAACTGATGCTTCAAAATGTAACATTTACTATGGGCAAAAATGTTTCTTCTCACCAAACAGAATTCCTCTGCCAGAGAAATAGTCCAGTGACAACAGCAGTAAGGTAGGGTTTGTGGTGCTGCTGTGCTCAAGAGGAAATAGAAATAATTTATGATTCTTGTTAAAGTTCCAAAGTCTCAGTCCTCTACTGTGACCTTTCAGATACTAGTGGATTTTTTTCCTAAAAGTCATCAATGGTTCGTGTCACTTGATTGTAACCTCGCAGAGTCATCATTTCCTTTGCAGCTGATTCAGAAGTCAGAATGCAGGGAAAAGTCATCCACTATTGTAAGCATTTAAAATCAATTTAATGGGTTTAGGTGTTAGACTGGTAACATTTGTTCTTGTTAGAATATTTGGACTTGCAATATTCTAACTGCTAGAAAGCAGCTGCAAATGCTGTGGGATAGCCTCTAATCAGGGTAGGTTTGTATGTTCACACATGGTCTGGAATGGCTCTCAACGACTTCAGCAAGTTGCAAGAGCTGGTAATTCTATAATGAGAAATAATAACTTGGATGAGTACTATGCACTGGTGAGATTAAGTTTGCATACTTATTCACCATAGATAAACTAAAAGTCTCATCCTTTCTGTTATGCAGTTATTCAACATGACTTGTGTTGTGTTTTCTGACAAATCCCTCTTTCTTGCCTAACTTTGATCAGAAGTGACATTTAGTTTTGGACACGGTGTGGTGAGATGAGAAGTAACTGCCTCATAAAGCTGCTGCTGGCAAGCAGAGACTTTGAAGGAGGTTGCACTGCTTCATGGCCAGTCTGCACTTTGAAAAGTTCCTATCTGGTCCCAGAGCAAGAAGTTTTAAAGCACTGCATGCCATGCACAAGACTGCTGAACAACCGGGTTGTTTCAGTCTAGTGAAAATGTGTGCTTCACATCTATGGTACTGGTGGAAGAATGAAGAGAAGTTTGTATATGGGCCTGTTACCTTCCTGTCTGTTACCTTAGAATATGCTAATTCACTGCTCTTAAATAAAATGTGTTTCATGTACAAATCCAAGTCTTCTTGTTTTGCCAACATTTCTGGTTACTGTTTCAGTCTTACACCATTCATCCAGATTCCCATTTCTCAGCGTACAGACATCATCTTCTGAGTGATTTAATAGTGGCAGTTAAGCTGGACCTTTTGCAACTTCCATCACTTTCAGAAATTTGAATTAGAATAGACTTAATTTCTATCTTGATTAATTCAGTTGAGTTAACCATTACAATACTTGTTAATTCAAGGTTGGTTTTATTAAAACTATGGAGAAATATCGTCATTGTATTAAAATTTTATCCATTGAAGTCAAGCTTCTGGAAAGCTGCATAGAGAGGTTTTAACTTGTTTTAAGTGCTGGAACCAATGCTTGAAGCTGAATCATATGCAGTAGGTAAAAAAATAAAGATTGTTATGATATATTTTTCAGTCTTAGTTTCAAAAATTAATCTTTCATTCAAAGTGAGACAGCTGCACTTATATGAGAAGCTCTGTCAAAGTGAGGCAACAACTTAATTAGACTGGAAAGTTCGTAGATGAACATTGAAAAATAATGCCGGTTGGGCATTCAGCAGATCAACAAAAAGCTCAAGTAGGGTAAAACTGAAGAGTTTTAAAAGCCAGTTTCACAGTAAATAGTTCAAGTTCCCTGTAAGCAATTCGAATGTTTTGAAGTTCAGGAGCACAGCTGCAATCATCCTCTGTAATATAAAGAAATGTACTTTCTGTCCCCCTAAAAGGGTTATCATTAAATCCTCTAAACAATCCTTTATGAGCAAAATAGATGCTGAAAATGGATCAGCAAAGTTATAGGGAAAGAAGCATTTTCCTCAGCTAAAAGAAAGAGAATTTCAGAGATTGGTGTTTTAAAAGTGGGAGAATTTTTTCTACGCTGAACTGGAAGTTGAGTAATACATATGGGAAGTTAAATTTTTTTCTTATTTTTTTTACTAGCTTTTTTGACCTATTTATCAGAAACTATACTCTCTTCTAGTCAGATATAATGACTAAAACTTGAAAACATAAGAAGCAGATACAGTACATCAGTGAAGAAGATTCACCATGCTTCAGTTCCTGATTTAAATGATATTTATATGCTGTGCTAGTAACATGAAAAGATTAGTGGAAGAAGAGGTTGGTTGAGCCAAAATTATAGAATATATCAGGACTGGCTGTTTGATTAGGTTCAGTCTACAAGTCCTAATTTCCATATTCACACCCATTCTTCAAGTGTAGACAGGTCTTTCTCCTAAACTTAGAGGCTGCCAGCTGCAGATGGTAAACATGAAATAGTACAGTACTTGTTACAAAACGTGAATGCAACTACTTTGAGGCAACATCATTTGAACTGCTTGTGTTAGACTTCTCTGAATTTTGACACAAGTAAAAATTCATCTGGTGAACAAAAAGGTCTTTGATATTTCTCTTGCCTAATGAGGTGAATTGTATTTGTTTGATTTTGTACTATATTATATTTGAAGTCCCAAAAATGTTTCAAATTTTGTGTTGTAGAGTGATTGAATCTTGTCAACAGCTCTTTTTGTCACAATATAAGATCCATATAAACACTAATTCCCTAGAATAAGCTGCTATGAGGGCAGAATCAAATATCTAACTGATTGTCTTGCAGAAGAACTGTTTGCTTAAATTTAAGTGCTATACAAGAGAGCTGCTTACATCTTAATGCAATAAAACCAACTATGAAAACAAATTGTAGATTTGTATCTTGAAACTTAAGTTTATGTGAGAAAAATGAGAAGGACAATTCTAAGTCCATCCTCCTTCATGCTGTGGCAGCACGCATTCATGCTAACAATCAAATGGTCGTGCAAATTTCTAAAATGCAAATGGAAAAGGCCTGAAACTTGACCTTTTAGGCTTGTCTACAATGTTTACTGTAATTCTTTCTCACTTTTAGGAACACAAGACATTCAGGCTAGAAATTTCCATTCCCTGTTTTTGTAACAGTTTTTTTTCTGGGGGCTTTGAGTGAGATCAGTTGTGCAGAGCCTGGAAAAATGAAAATGTGGAACTTTCTTACTAATGTTAACAAATAAAGCCAGAAAACAAAAATGCTCTGTGAGGATAATCTCCAATTATATCTGCCCTGAAGTACAACACAATGAAGGCACTGCACTTTACTCTGTGGGTTGAGTGACAGGAAAAGCAGTTGCAACCTCAGAGTTTTTGCAGGAAGCTAATACCTGTGGCCATGAAAAGTTCTTGTAGCTGTCACTGTCATTCTTGCAATTTTTGTAAAAGATTGTACCAATCTTGACTGCTTTTCTTGTGGGCACAGAGTGTGCTAGTTACATAGTATGATAGATTATATAATCACACTGTGTTTGTTCACTGAAGTGTAGTTTCACTGAGTTAGACCATTAAATGCTATGGGCTAAGTTGAATTCACTTAGGCTGTTCTAAAAGCACAAGCTAAGCCAAAGAGACCTCGGCTTTTTTGCATTCAAAATGTGACATCCCAGCATTTATTAGATACTTTGAAAACAAGCTATAGACAATTCACTCTGGGTACATAAATGGATAGAAACATCTGTCTTTAGTTTCTGACTGTATTGTCCTCTTCATGTATCAAGTGAGCTGTGAAACATCCTAGCACTGTGTTTACAAGCAGCATAAAAAATCATGAGAAAAGAAACTATTCTGTCTTTAGAACAGTATTTCTGTAGTTTAGTGTAAATGTGATAAATAAGGCATAATAATGCATTACCTGGACACTGTGAGGAAAAACATTGCCAAAACACTGAATTGCTGTCTACCTGCAGAGCACTACACAGCTGTGGGCTGGATGAGGCAGGGGGACCACCAGAAGATGTCATTCAGTATGTGGTTGGACACTGATGGCCCTTATGTTTGCATTTCACAACTTTAGAAATCTTGACTTAATATGTTTTCTGTCTGTGCTAGGTTTGTTTGTAAGTATTATGTATCCAAGGAGTATCAAAGTTTTTGTAATGTGGTAAACAACAATCAAGAGAGCTCATATTTCCTTAACTAGCAGTCATAAAATAATGACAGAAAAGGTGGAGAAAGTCTCATAAAGGCCACAGCAAAATTTAATAACCTTGCAATTTATATAATTATTTCCACTTTTAAAATTCTTCCTTGTTTTGGTCCGCATTTCTTCAGACTCTACTTCTCTATCCCGTGCTGTCACTGGCATTTCAGCACAGCAACTGCTGAAAATATGAATGAGACCAACTATTTCCAAATCCTTTTTGTAGTTAGATATTGAAATAAAAATACAATGAGCCTTCAGCAAATGATTTGCAACATCAGAACTCTGGTTTTCACTATACAAAATGTGCTCAAAAGTTCCAAAACTTCACAAATAACAAAAATAAAATAATGAAAATTAAAAGACTGTTAAAAAATTATACTGTACTAGCATTTACTAGCATTTTAGGATTTAGATATTTTTCATTCCTAAAGTGCCTTTTTTCTCCCCTTCAAATTCTGTGATAAAATATTGCATAAATTCATGGCCAGACAATTGAATGTCTGCAATAAAATAGATGAAACTGTAAATCAAATGCAGTATGAAGTGGTAAGTTAAAGGTTAATACCTTTAGACATGAAAATATATATATAAAATAAACTGTTATCTGTAGTGACAAGATTCTGAATTTTTCTTTTCAAATTCAGAAATGGCTGTGAGTACTGGTCTCAGGATTAAATTATTAGCTGAATTCTTTATGTAAATCAAATCTATGTAAAACAATTTTGAAAAATTGTTTAGATCCTAAAAAATGCAGTAATTTATACCTGGTTTCAAGCCAATTGCCACTTAAATTTTAATACTATACTTTACCATTCAGATGCAATAGCAATAACTTTTCTGAGCCCCACATAGATCAAAAGTAAAAATCTGACAACCAACCTGACAGCATCATAAATGCAAATCATGTGATGGTAGGCAAAATTCCTCTTATTTCTATGGTGTCCTAGTTGCTATAAATTAAGTAGACTCATTCAATGCAAAGATAAAGGACAAAGTGTAAAGTTGCATGAATATTCAACTAGTTGAAATTGTTTAAAGCTAATAAATAATTGCCTAGCTTTGGACAAATGTATGCCATATCTGCAAAAGATCATCATCTAGCATGTACTTAAACTATTCTGCGGGTCTAATGCAATTAAGTGCATGAGCATCAGTGCAAAGGGGAGAATTTAGGAGGAAGAGAGTTTAATAATACCTGTATAGGCTGCCAGTTTCCTTTCTTTTATTTAGAAAGGACGGTACATACATCAGCATTATGTTCAGGTGCACCTTTCAGGAGAGTAAGAGCATAAGAGTATTTAAATGTTTTGCGGAACTGATGTCTCATCTGTCATCATGTGCCACCAAATACCACAGAACTGCTTAAACTGGTGGAGAAAGGGTTCAGTGGGTGTCACATGGATGACCACGTCCAGGATAGGCACTAGATAGCACAGAGATGATTCTTTAGGGCAGTGCAGAGAGTGGTAGGAGACCTCAGAGACTTAATAAGACAGCAGTGTTTAGTAGCAATGCAAACGAATCTTTTTTATGCAATTTGCCATTGCAGACATTTAAAATTTGCCATTGCAGACATTTAAAATTGCAGTTCTGCTGTAGCAGAAGAATATTGCCCATCATTTTTAATCTTGAAACGGTTAGAATTATATGAACTAAATTGATTGCCTTGACAGGCCAAAAGGACATGTGGATTTCCACTTGTATTTATCTTTCTTTCTGCTCAGACTTTGTTTTCTCAATCTTTTACAGGGATTACCTGAACCTTTTGGAGTTACATCTGGTAATGGAGCACAGATACCAAAGAGAAAATGTACAGTCTCCCTAAGGTGTAACTCAGACACACAACAGTTGCTAAAGATTATTGTAGCAAAATGGTATTGTCTTCATAATTCATTCCTAAATCAGCTGTTGGGGAAAAGGCCAGCATGTCTCCAGGCTCTTCTCTCCAGAAGTTCCTCCTTTTTTCCATGGCTCTTTTAGTTTCCTGCTCTGGGAAATGGACTGACATTAAGGATAATGAATGTACTGACTCACACTTCTGTTAGTGATTATGTCATATTAAAGATTCTCCCTTTGTGTGGGCAGAGGAAGCTGGGTCTCATTAAGAGTTCAGAAGGAAAGATTAACATACTGATTAATGCACTAGAAAATGACAGCCAAGATCTCTGGATCTGATTTCAGGCTGTGTTCTAGCTGCAATATCTCATGACACTTCTACATTTAGCCAGAATTTGTTCCATTAGATTGTTCATACTTATAAATTTAAGTAGGATTTCCCATTGTTAAATATCAGAATAATAGTTCCTATTCCTTCTGAGAAACACAACTTATACCTCTCCATCACTGTGTATCATTGTTATGGCTTTAGTTAACTCAGGGCAAAATTGAAGAAGGTGAAACCCAGACAGAATCATCCCCCGTATTCTTGCAGTACTGTAGACAAAATAGTGAAAAATAGATGTATTCAATTTATAGTTACTAGCTTGGTTCAGGAAAGACTCATCAAATTTTGTGGTGCTCTTGTCTCAGAATGTAAATAGAAAAGATGATTTTATAACTCTGTTGCTAGACAAAAGTTCTTTTTTATTGCTTATTTTCAAAACTTTAAAATCTTGTATGAAAAAAGATGCTGCTTTTTGAACTGTGAAACTTCCTCAGACATTATAAATATTGGGTGTATGGAGGATTGGGTTTGTATTTTTCTCTTAGGAAAGGATTGTTTACACAGGCAGCAAGGAAACAAAATGTCATGTGGCTATTAAAAACGACTATATTTAGAGCCTGGTGCACCTAAACTAAAGTGTCAGGTAACTATCAGTGTCTCAACAAGAATTCCATCAAAATGAGCTATCCCTCCTATTTGTAAAGGTTTGTATTGTATTTCAAAAATGTTTGCATCTCCCACTAAAATATTTGGAGGTGAGTAATACAAAATAGAATGAAATATAATTGATGGTAATTGATTCAGCATATTCTGAAATCCTAAGCTTATTTACTAGTATTTATTGTACATTATAGCACTTTGAGGGTGCCAAATTAAAGCTGTAAGCTAAAGCAACAAGCAGGGAAATTAGAAGCTGACTAGAGACTTCATTGTATTCAGACATTCATTCATTCAACTTTTGTTAAGTGCCACTGACTGCTCACTCTTCCCCAAGCTTTCTATTCCCATTTTTCCATAATTGTTAAATACTATTTTAATGCATGGGGTTTATATTTTTGGCTTAATAATGAATGATTGGATTCCACAGAACATGATAAGTACAGTTGCCTTTCACTTGGTTTTGTTTGTTTGCTTTTATCATCCATTTCTTGCCTTTCTATGATATCTTTAGATCATAAGTTCTTCTGGGTGAAAGCATTATATTTTTCCATACATTCACTTGGTTAATTTTCCCTAGGTAAACTTTAGAATCATGGAATTAAGGTTGGAGAAGACCTCCAGGATCAAGTCTAACCTTTGACTGATCACCACCATTTCATATTGCAAAGTGACACAGTTTTAATGTATTTTAAAATTTAAATGTATTTTAATCGCTAATCACAACACAAGAACTTTTGTAATTTTCACCTGTAGACTTAACTTGTTTGAAAAATACTCAGCTGAATATTTTTTAAGACATTTTTCCCACACATTTTTTTCACCTCAGGGAACAACTGCTCAAATTGATGCTTATGCTTTGAAACCATTAACAGTCTGCTATGCCTGTTTCTAAAATTCAATCTCATGTTTAATGGTTCTCATTGGAAAATAAATAATTGCTTAGAACCATTAATTTTAAATGTACTTTGGCAAGAGTTGCTTATGACACAGTTATTCCTATTCTGTTCTCATATTGTTCATCTCTGAGTGACTGCAAATCCCAGTGAGAATTCTGGGACACATGTAATTAATGAGTACTCTTGGTTAACGAATAAACATCAGAGAAAGAATGAAATGTCTTCTGGTGAGTATCACTCTTGTATCCAAGGAAAGGATACCTGACAGGCCTGGATTGTGTTCCCTTTAACACTATTTAATTTTGCTTTTTTTGTTTGGGGCAGGAGGGGCAGAATGTTTTGTTCTCTGGTGGTTATTTACAGGGTCCATTACAGTCAGTATTTTCTCTCCACCCTTCCCATTCAACATTTCAGATTATCACAAGCGGGAAAGGTCCTTGGTGTAGAAAATGGACAAAATAAACTAAAAGTCTAAATTGCTGTGGATATATTTCAGATGGTACGCATTGGGTTTCACACTGACCCATTTTCTGTGTCTAAGCTGAACCAAGAGCCTCAGAAAATACATGCCCATCCTTCTGCCCAGAAAGAGTAGCTTCATGACTTCTCATTCTATTTTTCTTGGGCCAGACTGGAACGGCCAAGGTGGTGGCGTGTCATGGCATTGGCCCATGACACTGATGTTAAAAACAGATATGTTGTTCCAGCTTGTTCTGCACCAGGAGGAAAATGCTGTGGGTGTACATAAGACCAAGAAATTACTTGCATTGCCAGAGATGTTCAACTACAGGTAACCCCAGCGATGAGACGTGAGAGCGCACTGCCATCTGCCAGCTGCAGAGCACAGAAAGGTGAGACCTGTGGTGGAATAGTATTCTCTCTTTTAACATTGCAGAAGGACTTGTTTCTGGAAGAACCCTCCATTAGAGTGAAAGGAATGTGTTAAAAGATAGGTGAATTTCCACAGGAAGAAGAGATTTCACCAACATGTAACATTTCTTCGTCCTTGTTTGCTTGTGTATCAGTCCCACTGTGTTACAGGCAACAGCACTGAAGTGCAAATAATTCAGACAAAGCAAGCATTACTTCACTCTGCCAATTCTGCTCATTATATGCATATCTTACACTAATTTTAGGTTGATTAATGAGGTAACTTTTTGCAATTCTAACATACCACTGTTAGCTAAGATGTGTTCTTGTGTTTCACCCAAGAAAAAGCGAAAGCTGACCTTGTTACCACACATCTAAGAGGAATTCCAAAATTACCAAAGCTTAGTGACTCTCAGCATGGTCATCACCATGCCTGAAAACATATTGGAAAAGCTTCCTAAAGTGAAAGTCTCAGAGTCCCAGCTTGTTCCTACATCTTGTCAGGTTTGTTTGGCTAGATTTCTTTGGCTAGAGGTTTTGTAACCTGACACAGTTGGATGTCACCACATACAGCAATAGTAGTATGTCAACTTTAGAAAGAAAAAAAATTGTAGATTACACATATCCACCTAGCAGGAAAAAAAAGTCAACTTGTTTTCCTGTTGATCTGCTCTGAAGACTAAAACCAGATATTGTATGCCAGATGGTAAAGAGTGTACAGTTTCTGTGGGGTAATTTTTTTAAAAATGAAAACCTGTGACAGATCTTGTCTTTAATTAATTTCTTTACCTTTCCTCCCACTTTTCTAACAGTAACATTGGAATTTTAAAAAAGAAATTGCACCACATTTCCCAATTAACACCCTCCACTAGGAGACTAGAGCTTCTCACAAAATAAGTAGGTAGGAGTGCCTTATACTCTATTTTCCAGGTCATAAAGTGTAAGGAATGGAGTGAGCTATTCCCTTTTGATGGCAAGCCCAAACCTTTTACTCCTCCATCTTTACAGATGTACAGGCCACATACCAAGACAAATATGCTAGGCTTTGACTGCTTCTTGGTGAAATCCCTGCATCTTGGCCCTATCCCTATTGCACAGCACTCAAAATTAAGTGGGAAAACAATTCTTTGTAAACCTTTTGAATTTAATGATCTGCTTTGTTCATATGCTAGAACACTGTGTAGGGATTTCGGCCTCAGGATCAGGTGTTTCAGACGATATATCTTCAGAAAATGTAGGATAGATCTAGGAATTGTCTTGGTTAATTTTTCTATATTTATCAAGAATTTCTTATGTTCCCTCCCCTACAGAGTTGTTCAAGTTTCTTAGTACATTTTATCCAGAGTCTGCCACAGTGCCCTACTCGTGACTCGAGGCATCAACTAACACTTAGGGATTATGTAACACATGATGCTTTCTCTTCTACCACAGACTATGTCCCTCAGGGACAATCTCCTTATAGAGAGTCATCTGATTCACAGATGACTTTGTCTGTAAGCTCATTTCTGTACAGAATATTACAGATTTCAAGATCTGGGGACTGAAACCACTAGGTTGAAGGTAAATAGTGAGGAGCAAATAAGCAGTTTAACAAAACAAATAAACCAGATGAACATGGGTTGTCTCATGGTTTTAGTTTTTCCTCAGATAACATTTGTGTGGGACTTTGATTTGTGAAATTTGGGTGAGATTAACCGCAGATTTCAGATTTATGGCCAAACATTTTCAAAACTTGATAGATTGTTTGGTCTGATATTTCTTTTCAGGAAGACACACATTTTCTGCAGCCACTATCACAGGTTAACTGCTTATTTAAGCAAGCAATTTCATCTGTCATTGCATTCAACTATTCCTTAATTTGTCTAGTTTGTCTTCTGCACGATGGCCCTTAGTGTGTTTTTCAACTCTGCTGCTATAATGGGCAAATACAATCTCCAAAGAAATATTGTAATAATAATAAAAAAATTAATAAACAATGTATTTGTTTGTTTTTAGAAATTATTTCAGAACACAGAAGTGTTAAACAAGAGCCTTTTATTTGCCTTTCTAAGCATCAGAGATCTACACTAAAGCCTACACTTTCAGGGAGGTACAAAAATAAAAGCAGAGTATTGGAAGAGCAATTCCAGACTACGGGTTCACATATTACAGATACATATGAAGTCTAAATGTCAGCTAAACACATTGATTTTCCCATTTTTGTTTTGAATGAAATATCTTCTCTCTTCTTTTTACATAATCTCCTGCTTTTGAAATTCATGTCATTCCACTGTTCGAAAAAGAGAAACCCCCTGGGGGATTTAAGGGGAATGCATTGCAAAGCTTTTGGAAAGAACTTCCTGCATTGGAAGATCACATTGTAGTTTTACTGGTTCATTAAATATGTACACCTCATCTCCTATGTAATTCTCATTCCAAAGTTGCCGAGCACCTTGTAGAGCATGTGGCTTATTTCTATTTCCTAAAAGATTATTTCAGCCTTTAATGCAGTGGAAACCAATAATGCCGTTGACATTTTCCTTGCAAGTCTCACATTTAACCATGACTTTCTCCTGATGTCTGGGGTGCAAACTCTCCATCTGACTGATGTTACTGAAATGTCATCTGTTCTGTCACCCTCTGAGTACAGGAATATGTACTAAGGAGGCAGGGCTTTATTGAGGTAACCCAGTACAAGGATTTTTTTAGGTTACCAATGTCATGCAGTTCCAACTAAATAAAATCCCATTCACCCTTGGTTACAGTAGAATGCAAATACAAGCATTCATTCACAATGTCCCAAAACAGCACAGTTAGAAATCATTACCAAAAAAGAGATACATATGTAGAAGTGAAAGAAAACCTTGCTAGTGTACCTTAGGCAAGGTTACATAGGGAAAAATCTTTCACCATTATTAATGCAAATCCTATGCCTGTTTTTCATTTGTTGCTTGGCTCTTTCTCTCTTGACTCTATGGCACCTGCTCAGTAACCTCCACCTAAAATCTTGCTCATCACTAAGCTGTTTTTACCTTCCTATGGGGAAGTACCTTCGCAGTGCATCTTTAGCTATGCTCAGATCTCTGCTTGTCCCCTTCTTATCCTTTGTTGGAATACTAGCTCTCCTTCCCTTCAGTCCTTCGAGGACATCCACACGAACCCACTCTTTTGCTCCAAAACTCATGTTAATCCATGCTTATACAGGAGATAATCAGCCCATTCTTCTCAATGAAAACCAGGATTGTTTCTCCTCATTCAACATGTATATATCGCTTGCAGCAACCCTTTGGCCAAGGCCTATATATAACTAGCTAGCAGAGAAAACTTCCCTTTGGTGAGTAAAAGTCTTTTGTTCCCCTCTTTAATGACTGCTTCCCCTGTTTCGGTGTGGGATGTAGCTTTCATTGCACTTTTATTCTATACCAATCTGTACATTGAAACCATAACTGAGATAATTACACTTAGGGGCATGTCTGCCTCTCATTATTGGCCAAATACTGCCTGGGCTGACAATGAATTTTGGTGACTGATCTCCAACCTCCTACTCAAAAGCATTCAATTTTGACATATTGATGGTCTTAGGACAGTAAAGCTGTAGATGTATTTTCTTTTTTTTTTAATAATTGAAAAGGCATTTTTCTACCTAGTCAGTACCATCTCAAAATTGAAGCTTTTGTTTAAACTAGAACTACTCACTGTGTGATCACTGAATATATGTGCCTATTGACTTTGATTGAAAATACCACTAATATCCAGCTTAAAACACATAACTGAATCCCAGTGGAGCTGCTGCAAGCATGTGCTTGAGTGTCTTTAATGAGCAAATATCAGCAGAAATCTTGTAGATCTGCAATCCAGACCTTGTGGCATTTTTCCATCCTCCAAAAATTAAAATCCCTATGGCTGCTTCAGTCCTGGAAGAGTTCCAGAAGATTCTGTCTGTCTGTAGATAATATTTTATTGTCTGGGAATGTAAGTCCTCTACCTGAAGCATAATTCCTAGAAGAATTAAGCTCCTGACAGTGGCTGAATAAAAATTTTGTTTTTATCCTCTCACTGCCGAGCAATTCACTGTACATGAATGATCCTTTCCAGCAGTGAAGAGAGGTGTGACCAGTGGCTGGGTTTGTTAATTGAACTCTGTGCCAGGGCAATGACAAGGCTTAAAGAGCCTTCTTCATGTTTTTAGGACCCTGAAACCTCTCCATCTAATAACCATGCTACCTCAAAAGTTGAGTAGTTTCGCTTCAGGCTTCTTGGCTCCCTGGGATACTCTTCCCAAATACTTGATAGGAAGCTTCAACCAATAATTTCTTCGTCTTCATGGTAGAGAAATAGGGAAAAAATTAATGTTTTGGGGGTTTTTAGCTTGATGGAATGCACTTAGAAAACATCAGCAGTATTTACACAATTCTACTGCTATCTTTTCATCTTATTCTGCACAGAGATCAAATGTAGCAATTTCATTAATCTGGAAGGGGGAAAACAGTTTCATAATAGATAAAACTGATCTTCTGGATCAATATAGCTAATGGGCTCACCAGGTGCTAATAGTTATGCATTAACTTGGTAACAGGTGTCATGATTATTACATTTCCCTTTCCCAAATAATTTGCATTTATTTCACTATTATGGTCTTTTTCTCTTTGATTAATAGTAGGAAAAATGAACAAAAACAGCTGGAGTTTTTCCTTAATGAGACTAATTTTTCGAGAGCAAAAAGCAAATAACATGTTTTGTCAAATAAATAAAAAGGCCAGAATAAATAGATCATCTCCAAGTCCTTTCCAACCCAAACCATTCTATGACTGTATGATCTTAGGATAAACCAAAGCCTGTTTGCCCCAGAGAAGTGCAACATCCACTGTTTTTACGTCTTTTCACAGTAGTTCAATCTGAAGCCTTTTATGACAACTGAAAAGTTAATTACCAGTGTAAACAGAAGCTACACTGCATTGGGTCAAAACAGCTGGGAACTTAACTCTCAGCCTTAAAATGGAATGGCTGTGACAGTTTCTTTGGAAAAAAGACAGGTGGCAGCACATCTATATTAGTATTTTCTTATTCATGCCTACAGACAATGACGCTCTCACAGACCTTGTAGCACAGCACCTCCCTTGAGCAGTACATCCACATGTGTTAAAGTTTCCTGACAAAACAGGTCATTGTACAAAAGGCAAATCCACCCACTCTGACTCCCCATTTAGTAAAACACTTTGCAACTAATGTCACTTTTTAAAAAATAGTCCTTGTAAAAAAAAAATGTACTTTACACCACATTAAGAATTTGCAAGACTTAACCCTAAAGCGAGATTTTTTTTTTTCCCAATACAGCTATGTAATAATGGTGCACTGTGTCACTATTCTGAATATTAGTGGATAAAACAGAATTATTTATTTACTTTTTGATGTAATATTCAAGACATGGATACAGAGACAGAGAAACTGACAATACAAAAATAGTTTTCTTCTAAATATATTCCTTTGCACAGGAAATAACATAGAATGTGAAATTGAAAGTAACAACCTATTATTGAAGAAACAGACTTAATTTATATGCAGTGCTGAGTGACAGACTTGTGGAGTATCCATAAATACCAGTTTATGCTTGAGAGATTTTATTTTAACATAAATATTCCACTTAAACTGTGGCCTTATGACAGAATTTATAATTAAAATACTCTCTTCTCTACCTAATAAAATGAATTCCGGGGGTTGGTGGTGTTATCTTCTATCAACCTGAATTAAATCTCTGACAGCAAGCTAGATTCCACATATCACAGGAAATGCAATTCCTCTCCCTGAAGAGCTTAGAGTCTGATTAAGCTGACATTAAAGTCGATGTGGATCTGCCCGTTAAGTTCAGGGAAAGGGACTGATTGCATCGGCCCAGATTTGGAGTTAAGGATAGCAGACACATTCTGCTCTGAATAGGCAGCTTCAGTAAGTGCAAGATGACATTCAGCAAGCTGTTCTTCGCAAGTGGAACACCCAATGAAAGTCCTTTTTTCTCCCCACTCAAAAGATGTTTTCCACTGAAAAAATGGGATGATTTTCAGTGCCACTCCCAGCACTCAGCACAAGCAGAGTAAAACACAAGATTTCACGAGGAGGAGAGACTATGCTCAATTTGTTTGGTCTTCAGGATCAGCAAGAAGTCTGATGTTGAAAGGGATCCTTTAATTTTTGCAGTTTAGTTTCAACAGATCAATCCTAATTTTAAAAATGTAATATTTCTTACGCGTATTGACAGTTCTTGAAGGCATGCATAAGATTTGAAAACAGTGATTTAAGTAATTTCTTTCCCGTTTGATGGGAAAACCAGTAGCTAATTAACAGCCATGAACTAAACATGTTTGGTCATTGTAAAGACACATATTTTTTCCCCATCTGTCTGCAAAATAGATTGCATTGGGGCCCTTAGTTTGTGCCAAACCAGCAGGAGGTAGGAATTTTTATTAAAAAATAGGTAGTACAGATTCGTCAAAGATTGTCATGAACTGCAACTACACTGCATGAAAATCTGATGCAGCCAAATGAAAAAAACCAGAAAACAACCCCACACTATAATAAGAATGTTTTAGCTGAAATTATGGTTATTAATATCATGGTAAACCTGAGGCCTTTTCATGCTAAATGCTGCTTCCAGTGTGGAAGCAAAAGATGTTGACTGTTATAAGGACCCTGAATAATGGGCAAGGCAGCAGATGGACACAGGCAGATGGGAAGCAGTATAACAAGGCAAATACTATCGGTCAGCTTGCCTGGCACTTGTCTCTGTCCATGAAAGCTTAACTGCAGCCATGCTGCAGGTGGCTGTTTACATTTGGGCAGTGGGAGGGTGCATTTTGCTTGCTGTGGCTTTTTTAACAAAGGCATTATTACAATTGAAGGTATTAAAGCAAGGGGAGAGAGGATAAAGACAGAGCTCTGCAGATGCTTACAGGGAAAATTGAGGGTGCAGATAATCTGACAGCATCATTTCTACCTTCCCCTGTAAAGATTTGTGCCAGTTTTAGTGGATTTTACATACTCAGTAACAGAATAACTATCTTCAGACCTTTTTGCTTCGTGTGTTCAGTCTACCTTCATTTTGGTGAAGTTCAACTCTCAGATAATTTTATTGCATGAGATTCTGGTAACGGGGGTGAACTGTATGTTACCTGTAAAACCAAATGTTGTTATGTAAAGAGGTATTCAATCTAAGATCCTTGTAGTATTAAATATGTACCTGATTTAACAACGATTGATGGGCTCTTACTGTCATGAAAATCACATTTTCCCTTAGTAGTCTTTCTACAGTAGAACTCTTTAATATTCTTCCCTCTGTCATGTCCTTTTTGAATACATTGTTTTCTCGTGCTATGAGATGCTGACACTTGATGGAAAAATTATGCATCAGCTACATTATTAATAAAAAACCACAAGTGTCTTCTGCTATTTTGGACACACAAACACACCAGCACATGCTCCAGCACAGGATAATTTACAGAAATACTTTCACAAAACTTATCTTTGAACAAAATTAGTGTGAATTTCTAAGTACAGTGAATAAAATATTTTTCTTATCATCTTAAAATTGCTGTGTAAAAATTATTTTAGGCGTTTATTGTTAAATTTATTGATTTGAATATTGTTTTAAATGTATCTAGAAAAACACTCTTTGTTTTATTAACTTCTAAGGACTTTCTGAATTTTTTTCAGGTTTTCCATGGGCTTGATGGAAAATTGTGGAAGAGAAACCTAGCCAGGGCCTACAATTACTCTTGTAACAAACACCAAGTTCAATGAAAGAGATGCAATGTTTTATGACACGTGAAGGAAAACTTACACAAGGTCAAAAGCAACATATGTACAGTTTGCATAATAAGTATGCCTAAAACAGAGCTATTTTCAGAGAAAGACTTCCTTGGGCTAAAGCTGAACCACAGATAAGCCCAGTCTACAAAAAGCTCCTCACACTGGCATTTTTACTAGGATGGTTTCAGCCACTGGCAGGTGTTCAGCTCTGATAAATTTTTCCAATAATTTACACCTATTGCTATATAATTACAACTTATAACCATAAATGTTTGCCTTCACAGGTTTATTAATTTATAGAGACTTTTCCAAACAGTTACACAAGACTCAATTTTCTGGGCTGAAACTTTATGATTTTACTATTTTTATGAAATTATTAAAATATAATAAAATTTATAAATATACTCACTTCAATTCCAAACTTATTTACTCATTGAATTGGGTGTTTCCCAATGAATGTGCTGACAGTAAGTTTAAAAGGCATTCAAAAAAACATCTGTTGGGCTTTCTTTTGCTTTGTTTCTTCTTGGAAATTCAACTTCATGCAGATAATTAACTAGCTTTTTTCCCCTGTTTTCCATTGTAAGTATTTTTTTCCCTTGGAATGTCATGTTTCCAGTTTACATCATTTCTCTTCATGATGCATCAGATTCCAATCTTTCCACAGCTGTGTAAGCTGTATAACAATGGAGTATAATTCACACTCTTTTTAGTTTAGAAAAAGGGCATTCTTCTAAAGCATGTTTCATCCCAATAACCAAAAATCATACAAAGTCAGTTATTTATGCAATATTTAAGAAGATAATTTTTTCCCTTTAACCTTGTTGTTATCCCTCTGCTTGGTGGCATCATTAACAAGCACAAACATTCTGGTTTCAGCTGGAATAGAAATAGCATAACTGTATTTTGATTAGCAGTTTTACTAATACCAATGAATTAAAAAATTGATTCTACCCAGGAAAAAAAAAAAAAAAAAGAGGAAAGGAGATATGGAATCTGACAAATAGCTCTTTCAGCTACCATCACTGAGTCCCTACACCGGACTTGCACAAGAAACTGAACACAAAAATTTCTTCCCAATATTTAATCTTGTGGAAAAGTTTGCCAGGTATTTGGGCCACCTGACGTTGCCTCCACGAAACTGCCACAGCTGTGAGTAACATCAGTCGTGGTCCGGCACTGTGGTGGCTTTCCTTAACCCAGTGAGTGCCATCATGCCCATTGCTTAGTCCTCATCAGGGTATTTTGGACCACCAAGTAGATGTGTGGCTTTGGTGGCATGCCTGTGATCAGCAGGGCAGATGACAGCTTTTGAGAACTACAGAGGCATGGAGAAGCAACCCCAGGAGAGAGCACTGCCTGTACCTCACCCTGCTGCAGACAGAACACCTCCGAGCCCATAGGAGCTGGAGCTCCTTCTGGCTCTTCACCTCATGCTTTTATTTAGTCTTCACCACCTCCAAACATTTTCGCTACAAATGAAACCCCCTTCTTTCTGCTCTTATCTGACCTGCTTTTAACAATCTTTTATATACTGGAAGATTTACAGGTTCAGCCCTTGTCTAACAAAGTTAATGCTATACTCGTAAGCCCCAGCCATTTCCTAGAGTACTGCTGCTTACTCTCATTAGTATTAATGATTTTTTTTTCCCCTTTCATAAAGGCACTACCTAGGAAAGACTTAAAGTTTCCTTTCTTCAAGGTTTTAATTTTCGTCTTGTCCTATCAAATTACTTGCATCCTTTCTCAGCTGGTTCCTTCCACCCATTTTATGGCCATCCTTTTTCTCTAACTCATATCAAAAAGGAAGGAATCTGGACAACTGTAGGGTGTGTCCCTGTTGAAATGCATCAGAGGCCCAAATTTTCCTTTCTGTACCTCCTGTTACTGCCACCTTCTTTCATACTGCCTAGCTTTTTTTTTTTTCATTTCCCATTTATTAAATTTTTTTCTCTCTTAATGAAATGAAAGCTTTATACTAGCAACTAGAACTTATCAGAAATAGAAAAACAGGAATGTGGTAGACTATTGCTATCCCTGAGCTGCCTATTTTTTTACCTTCAAGAGAAAGCTTTAAGATTTTAAACAACTAAATACAAAGAAGCGGCTAATGAATCATTTTCATTATGACAGAGATCAGAGAACCTTTTAAAATCTATACAGTAGTGTATTTTGGGAAATGGATATATTTACCCATTTCATAACTGCATATAGTTTTTTACATGACATTTATATCAAACACATTAGAAATACCTAATAATTACCAACGAAGCAAACCACAGATCCACCTGGAATTATTGATAGGTGGTTACCACCACGCATTGGAAGACTCAGCTTTGGACACTTAAAATTTCGTCAAATTTCAGTGATTTGGGAAAACAGCTTATTTGGGCTATACCCCTCCCTAAAACATCAAAAACATTGCTTAATCTATTTCATATACAAGGATTGTACAGAAAGTAGTTTTCTTCATGTAAAAACAAGCAAGCAAACTTAGATTTTGCAATGTATGTCTAAAAAGCCATATGGCTTGTTAATATTAGAGTTTAGATCTACTATGAAGGTTAAAATCAGTATTAGGCAGCACTGCCCTATCATACCTTAAATCTGTTTTGGCCAAGAAATAGAAAGCTTGGCATAGTCAGTTCCAGAGTTATCTGAGGAGAAGTTTTCAGTATTGACTGTGGAGGCATAAGATAACAATTACCCTGCTCAAGCCCATCTGGAACTTCCAGGATAGTCATGTATTTTCTGAATGTTTGGGGGCTGGGGATTTTCAGAGCTGAGAATTGTTGCACTGTGACTGTAAAGAAGAAGGGAATTAAAACCAATATTATTCAATCTACCACTGTTCATGAACACAAGATCAGAACTTTATTGACAGTGATTACTGAATATCATATCTGCTTTGATAGAGTTAGATTTCCATCATTCTAATTTTTACAGGTTTTCCCACAGCCAGTCCAAATAACAATCTTTTATTATGGTTAACCTTATTAGGTGTATAAATCTGAAGCATTTTTCTGATTAAAGTTTGATTTATCCTTCTATCCACCATGTCTGAATCTGGAGTAAACTCTAGTATTTAACAATGCAGTGCAGCACACACAGTAAAGGAATGAACTGCTACTGAAAGCCTCTCTCTTTCTAAATGACTGTTTGCTTACCCCATAGCATAAGTCGATCCATACCTGCCAGTCAGAATAGATCACCAAGAATAGGCATTCTCTGGCACAAATTGGGATACTACTGTGCTAACCATTAAAAATTCTACTTACAGCCATGTTTTCTAGACCTCTTCCTTTGTAGTGACACAACACCCTGCAAGGATACTGTATCCTCCTTTCCAAAAACAAACTTCACAGGTGCAAATAATACCCTTTTGTTGTTCGTCTTCAGTTGGCTAACTTGCCCACTTTGCACATGTTTAATTAGGGGGAGGGAATGTTATGCATTGACAACTCCAGCTAAAGTCAGCAGCAGAACAAAGTTATTTGCAGTCCATTAACAAGCACTGTAAGCACAGTTGATAAAATTCTTTCTTATGTATACTACACTAGCAATTTAATCTGCTAAACTGAAAGAAAAGATAAGAGAGTGGTTAGCACAGTGAAATGTCTGAAAGAGAAAAGTATTTCCCAATGGAGAAAACAGAAAGCAGTGCAAGCAACTACATGCCCTATAATTGTACACTTTGCATAGATTTGTACTGAAAACTGCTTGTTTTCAGATCCCTCTGGATTATGCAATAGCAAACCTGAAAAATGGCATGATTTCCTATACTAAGAAGCTAACCCTCAGCTGCAAAATGGGATTGTTTTTTGTAGTAGGGGATTGTTTTTTGTAGCCTGAAGGGGAAGGCCCCACTTCAGTTATCAAGAATGTTTTCTGCTCTTTCTCTGCTGATACTGCTGCAGCTGTGCTGAGGCATTCTGGAGTAAGTTTTATGTGTGAGGCTGGTTGACTTCCTCTTGTTGGAAAGGCACTGAACAGCAATAAAGCAGAGCTTTGTAGATGTCTGCCCACACAGTGACTGCAGCTTCTCTCTTCTGCAGCGGGAGAAACTATAATGATGGCTGTCATGTTTAAGGAGTATGTTTTACTCAGTGTAAAACTGATCTGAGCACACATCAGATTCTCCTGTAGAGACATACCTACATTCTGTGATTTTCTCTCAAAGTGCACTGAATTCAAGAACTAGGTGGTCACAAATTGCATGTAACACAAATCTTAGCCTTCTACGGATTTTCACTTTAAGGATTACACTATAGCAAACAAAATCATATTGTCATCAGATTTTTATAACATATTTTAATACCCCTTTTATTTCCCTTACAAAAATTAACTCAGAAATTCAAATGTCAGAATCTTATGATTTTATAAAGAATAATAAAAAAGTTATTTAATTGTGAGTGCCAGGTGATCATTCTTATTAGCAAGTACACTAAATCTGCCTTTATGTTCTAAGCCTGGTGTCTTTTCAAATTACCCCTTTTGGAAACTTACACTTGGGGACTTGTAAATCTTCATTTTTAAACCTGAACAAAAGCATTATTCCTCTTTTTTTTTCCTTCATGACAAAAAGTAAAAGGACTTCAAGATGGACAGCCTTGCCTGTTACGTTTGTTTCCCAGTTCAGTGTGACAGGAAGTTAGATATTTCACATCTCTGGAATAAAGATGATTTCTCCAAATGGCTGGAGAACTGGCATTAGAAACAAACCAGTACTTCAACATGCTGCAGATAATGGATTGAGAAAACGGATGGAGATACAGACAGGCAGAACTTCCTCTGGCACTGAGCTGAGTGAGGACTGTTATTTTAAAACCATCTATACTGAAATAGAGGAAGTGTTGTGCTGGTCATCCCAAAGAGAAGTCCCAGTTCTGAAGTACATGCAGTGTAAGAACCAAGGTGTAATAAGTAAAAAACGGAAGGTGGGAAGAACAGAGGTTCATAGTAGGTAGTCCTGTATTTATTAATTCCTGTCTCTCTTGGATTTTACTTTCCATCTGCCCACAGGAACCTTTAAAACACTCTATCATGGCTTAAAAAAACAGGGATAGAAACGGATCAAATTTATGTATATCTGTGTGTGTGCATGCATCTGTAAGTAAATACTGAGAATGCAGACACTTTAATTCCTATAAATGGAGAGGTATTTATACATAGGCTTGTTTTCTACTCATTCATTTCTAAATTAACTGTACACAGTAGGCATGTTTTCTCTACTGATTAAGTGAAAAGCAGAAACATGGTAATGTTCTTAGCACTTGAACGCGTCAAATATTTTTGATGAGCTTTTTCCATTAGCTGAAATGTTCATGTTAGAAGAAAAAGAAGAGTAAAACTCCTTTTATCATAGAACTTTCTTGACCTATATTGCAGCAGTACATGAGAGGTGTTTGAAATAACTGGTGAGATGATCAGTTTCACAGAAAACTGGGTTGTCAGAGGCAATGATTAGACAGACAAAAAAATAGAAAACTGAGAAAATTAGTTTGAAGGCCTGTTACAGTTATCCTCACGATCCTGTGCTACTACAACCGCTTTCCAATGTTTTCCTGCAAACAGGATATTGGTGGTGTCATAAAAATAATGCTTACCTTTTGAACAATGCTTTAGAATCAGAAGACAAATATTTAGGTCAACAATTTGGAACAAAAACTCTTGTTTGATCACTGATAGGCTGCTTTTGCTCTAAAATGCAATCACTCAGATCCTTAAGTGTCAGTATATCTCTAAACAATTGCTTTTCTTTCTCATTCAGGCAAGAATATATCATATTTGCAAGCACCATCAATACCTATTATATTGTCATTCATCCACTGCTGATTCATCCAGTAGGTAATCATAATTTACCAATAGAAAAATTGTCTTTACTATGCATATTTACAATGAAGTCAAATGCCTTCGCACCCATGGCTAGTAAGAAAGTGTGAGTTCTGACGAGATTTCTGAAGAGGGTCTGTCCCCTTGCGGCTGCAGAACACCACCCCGATTCTCAAGGTTCATTGAGAAAGTAAAACTGCAGTTTTTTTAAGACTCAAAGGCTTCAGAAAGTGTGGGCTTTTAACTGCCTCTTTCACAGGTATTTGCTGAAGAAGGACACATGTTGAGCCATTTTTCGAGATACTTGGCAGAGACCTTCTAAAGTTTAGCCACCCTGACCATATAGAAAATTCCTTACAAGAATTCTAGTCTAACTTTGAAATATATTAACTGCTAACACATAGCTCCCAGTCTGTAAAAGTTCTCAGCATCTGCATGTAACAGTGTTCTGTTTGTCTACATAAACAGTATGACATTACTCTAACAAATGCTTGCTGAGACAATGCTCTTGAATCAGAGTCTTGGGAAAAAAAGTATCAAGGACTTGTGTGATTCTGCTCCTAAAAATAGGGCAAGCATTGTGTTGTTGTTTCTAAGGACTCACACATAATAAAACGTTTTGTGAAAATACAGCAACCTCCTAAGTCTTTATAATCAAGACTTGAAACTAAGACTTCAATGAAACTATTTTCATCTGGAATTCACTGATGGTCCATTCAGGAAAAATTTCAAATTAGTTCCTAATTAGGTCCAGATTATGTTTCCTCTGCATGTAGGACTTGATATCGCTAATCTTGCATTGGCAATCTCCACTGTCTCAGTGATGGTTCCTCATTACAACATTTGCCATTTGTCATTTTCAATTCTTGAAACAAATAGCTGTTCTTTCATCTTAATTCAATAGCATTCCATGAATTTTAATTAAATCCTTCTCTGAGTTTATATGATGTTAGTCTGATTACCCATTATGAGGCTATTGCACACAAACTACAGTTTTCCTAATAAGTCTAATCCACTGGCCAACAAGGTCAATTGCTTCTCATTAAGAATAATAAATGGCAATTCTAGTATAAAAGTACATATGAAATACTGTGGAAATTCTGCTCTCCTTCCACTGCCTTTCTCTGATTTGCATAAAGGAACATTTCATACTTGACTCAAGCAATTTTTTCAGGGACAGTTAATTAAAAAAAAAAATCAGACTAATTTTCCTGCGTCATTTGTTTTCATACTGTCTTCTATTCATGTATAATTCTTTACAGTGGCCCAAAGACCAGGAGTAAAATAGTGGGTGGAGTATTTAAAAAGAAGATGACATTTTTCTTTTCTCCCTGCAAAAGCAAGCAAACAAAGACGAAATTATACCGGCTTTGTAGGTGTGGGTGCATTGCTGCTGAACCATACACAGTTGCTTTCATCATTAAGAGTTTCCAGGAGCTGGCATTCATTAGCCACAGAGTTACAGGGGACAAACCAGAATGTCTATGATTCTAGCTACCACTGCTGTTCCCTCATTCTAGTGTTTTTTACAGAAGCTTAATTTGTCTATGTAATTGAACATGCTGACATCTTCTTACATATACAAAAATCCTGGAACAATAGGGGAAACTGCAAACTGAACAGTAGGGAGATTTTCAACACACTAAGAGAGAGGTGTTGCAGCTATGTCAGGTAACACAGCTGTACAGGGGCAGTAATTTCTTCAAATTTTTTTCCCATATACTGTATGACAATGCATACCCTGCAACTGTGAGTCTCCTCATACCTTCATAGACATTTAGGCCTCAACAGAGTAAGCGTGCATAATTGTATGTAGAAACACACACACGTATATAAAAAATGTATATTTTTTGTATGCACATCTGTATGCAAAGATGTTCACATGTGTAAATACATGATCCACTGCCTGAAGGGTGAATTTTTCTAGCTCAAATCTACACATAATATGAAAGAATGCAAGATTTGGGTTCTAATCTCATTACCATAATTTATTCATCTGCCTTCTGAGGGTGTGATCAGATGACAGTTTTGGACCTAACTTTCCCCTGACATTTTTATCCAAGACAGAGATGACCACCCAAAATCTGAAACTGAGTGTTGTCTCTTAAAGTTATTAAATACTGGTTTCTTTTTTCATGCTTTTTTACCAAAGTTACCATTTAAAAGTACACAAAGCTAAAGTATCAAACCCATTTAGCATCTTCCTCAAATTTCCAAGAAAAGAAGTAATTTTTCCAGTGAAGAAGTGTGAGGAAAAGGATGATTCAAAGCAGTATTTTATGTATCCTTAATATGAAATTGCCCAACTTTGAATTGCTCATAACGGTGATATTCCACCTCTTCGTTTCCTCTGCAAACCTCCTTTCCTTCTGTGACCTTTTCTAACTCACACTCCAGAATTCTATCTTCACAGAAGTCTTCACGCATTCTATAAAGACTAATGTTGTAAATATCTCACTTTGCATGGTAAGGAATTAGGAAGCAAGGATGTACGTTTCATACAATGGAAATATTTATGCAAATAACTGTTTATTCATGAGAACATAAGAGTTTCTAATCTGGGCCAAAATACTTTTCTAAGACCTCCTTTCTCTTTGGACATGAATAGCAAGTAAAAAAAAGTTTACATAATGAGAAATTGATGTACAGGTAGCTTCGTAAGTATTTATAGAGGTTTAAACGTGGTGCAGGTGCAACAGATACAGTAATCACCAATGAGCTTTTCAAGTAAAAAAATACACAAATTTACTTTGTACTTTTGCATTTTTGAACTGAATGGAAACACTGCCTACAGTATTCAACCAAGTGAACTGCCCCCAAAAGCTGAATGAACGCAAAAGGCAGTTTCTCATCCCTCTGAACTCCAAACAGCCCGACCCCGGGCGTGGCGCTCTGGAGCGTCATCCCACGAAAGTGGCTGAAGTTTGCCTGTGCCTCGCGCTAAGGTGACACCGGCTCCTGGGCTCCAGGATGCCCACGGGACAGCGTGTGATTCCCGTTGGAACAGTGAGACGTGCCGTGGGCCTCGGACCAGGCAGAGCGCGGCGATACCCGGTCTCTGTTGCGGGTGTGTGACTTTGAGTCTAAAACTGCAGGTCCCTTTGCCTACCCCTCCCGCCACCCCCCGGGAATCAGATGTGTCAGGATTCTAGTAAGCCCAGTTACGGGAGGAAGTTCCCGGCCCACAGCACCCAGCCCCGGGCGGGCAGGGCAGGCAGGCAGGCAGGTTGCCACTGCTCGCTGAGACCGTAGTCAAACGCAGCTCCCAGCGGCCCAGAGCCACTCGCGTCCCTTTCTCAGCTGGAGCCCCGCGGGGGTAACGGGTCCCCGTCCCTCCTTCGCCCTTGGGGTCCCTGCCCTTCCCTGCCCGCGGGAGCTCGCCCGCTGCTCCTTCCTGATTGCCGGCGGCTGCCGAGAGGCGGGCGGGCGAGCGGCGGGGCGCGGCTGCAGGGCGCACCTCCCGCGCAGGTACCGGGGGACAGCCGGGCTTCCAAGGGGAGGGCTGGGGTCAGGAAGGAGCAAGGGAACAAGCCACACGGCGTCGGCCCCGAGCGGGGGCAGCTCCCGGCTCTGCCGCCGGAGGAGGCGCGGCTGTGTGGCGGCGGGAGGGACCCAGGACCGCTCCTGAGCGCAGAGCGGAGCGGAGGTTTCCCCCTTCCTGCTCCATCCCTGCCTCTCCCCGCACCTGGCCGCCGCTCCCGGTGGGCGGCGGGTGCGTGTGTGCTGCCCTCTCGCATGCAGCCCCCGGAGCGCCGCAGCCCAGGAGGATACGCCAGGTGCGTTGGGATTTACTAATTTATTTTTTTATTATTATTTTTAGAGGTTTTTTTTTTTTTTTTTTCTTCTGTCCGGGCGGCTTCGCGGAGGGGAGGGGAGAGGGGCAGCCGGGGCCTCCCCAGCCCCGGCGGCTCCAGGGCTGTGCCCGCCCCGCACGCTGCGCTCCGCTCCGCCGTGTTTGTTGTTGTTGTGCTCCGGGGAAGGAGGCGGCAGAGCGAGCGGCTCCCCCGGGGCGGCGGAGGGCGGGCAGCCCTTCGGCTTGCTTCTCTTCTTTTTGGCCGTGTGAGCCCGCGCCCCGTGCTCCTCGGCGGAGGGCACCTGTGCGGCGCTGCGGGACACCTGGGGCAGGTGGCAGCGGTAGGTGGCCCCGGGCTCCCTCAGGGAAGGGATCCCGCCCGCGGGACAGGTAGCTGCGGAGCGGGCGAGCGGTGCTGGGCAGGGAGGGCAGGGCAGAGGAGGCGCTGCTGCCCGGTCCCCGCAGGTGTCTGCCAGGGGCGCGGGGCTCCCCCTCCGTCGGGGCGGCCGTGCCTTACATAAGCGGGCGGGAGGCCCCGAGTCCATGCCGTGCCTTCCGGTTTCACATCACGGCTGTGCCGGAGCCTTACGCCGAAACGGACAACTTCTCCTTTTTCTGCTTTGTTTTGTTGTTTTTTTTTTTTCCCCCGCTTCACGGGGCCAAGGCGCGGGAGAGGCGCTGGCGGAGAGGAGCGGGGCAGGTGCTGTCCTCGCCGCGATCTCACCGCTGTCCCCCGCGCAGCTGGGCTCTTGCAGGGATTTCCTGAGGTTTCCGTGGGGAAGGTGCGCACTGGAGGGCTGCGGTGCCTCCGAGGTGCCGCTGGGACGCTCCTGTCGAGCGCTCCGGGACCCGCCGCCTTCTCCGCCCTCTGCGGCTCGGCTGGGCTCGGTTGGAAGTTGCTGTGTTTGGGATGCGCGCCGCCGGCTGTGCCAGGGCTGTGCGCTTGCTGGGGAGGGTTTGGAGGTGTTTGGGGTGACTGTGTCTCCGTGTGTGATCAGCTGTGCCGATAGCAAAGGCTGTACTCTCAGTGCCTAAGTACGCTTGTGCGGGACTTCTTAAGAACCGCTGCATGATTTGCCTCGGGAAGAATGTAAACATGTGTTTTTGTAATTTTAAGTAGGTCCATCCTGATAGTATTTCCTGTGTGCACCGCCTTTGCCCTTCAGTGTATCAGATGCTGTGTTTGAAGTAAAGTTGATTGAAATAATGTGAAGACGCTGGGAAAATAATGAATTCTTGTGGAGAAACAGAAGGTTTCCCCCTCTCCAGTGGAACCAGAGTTGAGTCTCAGGTGATCAGGAGTGATAGCATGTATATTGCACTGTTTTACTTATGTTATATCCACTAATCATTGTTAAAGAGCTGAGACTAATATAATGTTTTTGTTGTGGAGTACTGACACTTCACAGATACTAACAAGTTAACCTCTAGGTTGTGGGTGATTGTGTATAAAGGCTTGAAATACCTGGCTGGAAGGATGATGAAGTGCTCCCTGTCAGTCAAGGTAAATAATAACAGAGTAAGAGAACAGTCTTGTTTTATGTTAATGATTTGATTACTCTTGGCAGCCAAGTAGGAAACAGTTCTCTAAAATCCTTAAATGGTCTTAGAGCAGTTAGCAATAAGTGGTATGGGTCCATCAAAGCTCTTGAGCGTCATGGATTGTGGGTTACATTGGCTCTGTCACTGATTGCATTCAGAATCATTCTAAAGAGCACCAATGTGAACATTACAAATGCTATACCAGACTATACCCAAATTTCTACTGGTAGGACCCAAAGAGGACCAGGAAAGGAAAAGCTTGCACTGATGCTTCCCTAGAATACTCTCTACAGGCAGCTGTGGCTCCAGCACTCCCGTGGGTAGAAGAGTTGCCTTTGTTCTTGACCAACACAAAGTTTGTTGTTCTTTCTTTGATATTATACAGTAGTTTTTTCACTCTCTGAGGAAATAGGTAACCAGATGAAGCATTCTACAGATATTATTAATCACTGATAAGATGGTCAGAGGGCAAGTTCTTGTTTGCAAAGGCCCATGCACAGGAGTTATATTGAGGGATATTAAT
The DNA here is from genome assembly GCA_013397075.1 of Rhabdornis inornatus. NCBI lineage: Eukaryota > Metazoa > Chordata > Aves > Passeriformes > Rhabdornithidae > Rhabdornis > Rhabdornis inornatus. The sequence goes on along the minus strand of VWZS01006289.1, from coordinate 313,129 downwards.
TTTCCAAGTGGTGTTCATGCATTAGGTTCTGAGATAATACATCTAAAATAGAGCTTGATATTTATAATGAAAAGAAAAAGGCAAAGAGTGGTGTCTTAATGAAATGGATCTGAATTAATTTTCACTGATTGGGAGAAAGACATGAATACAACTTACAGTCAGCTTCACTGAATTTCTAAGTAGAGAATTAAGAACAGAAATGGAGTTCATGCCATTCTGTATAGCTGCATAATGTTCATAGACTTTCAAAGCCCCTGTTCTATCATAATAGTTAATATAAATAAGGTAGTTACAGTTAATATTGTGGTGATAAATTTTAGCTCACCGCAGACTCTTAATGATAGAAATTGGAGCATATTACTTAATAAAGTTTCATATTTATAATTGCCTAATTTTGTGCATTTGTGAAAAAATTCATGACAGAATTGTTCTTGCATTGGGATTTGTATTTCTCATTATGCCAGCTCCCATATGACACCTAGAGCCTTACATCCTCATTAAAGACAAGCTTGTCAGAATTCTGGAAGTCATCAACTCAGAGTATCCTGCACATGCAGAGCAGGATTATACCTGTTTTTAAGGCTTGAGAACAACCAAGATGATATTGGTCACCCCAGGAATCAATAGTGTAACTGGGACTTGCATCCGGTTCTTTTCAGTTCTGAGAGTTTGAGAAGATGAGTGTTAGTGGTGTGTTGGATTACAAATGAAGGTACATGGAGTGGTAATGGTGAGATGAGGCAAGAGAACAACCCAACTGAGTGTCCCTGCTGTTGTGTATCCAGAAATTTCTTGTTTGTTCTTTTTGTGATGGCTTATTCATACATGATATAAATTACCCATATGTTTGAAAAAGCCGCTCTGGTTATTTATTCCCTCAAATAGAACATATAATTTAGGCTCTCATTGCTCTGCTACATGATTTTTGTGACAGAAGAAACACGTTATAAACTGTTGAGAGAAGGCCAAATAAGCTGAAATATACGTCTCAAAATTACTTGAAGCAATGTGGATGAAATCTAATATTTTTGGCTAAAGTACTAAAAGCATAACTAATGTTTAATGAGGAGAAGGCTGGAAGATTTGCAGTCTAAGACTCTGATCTTGCATACAGGTTAAAGTATAAACTCTGCCATGGATTAAAGGACAGCAGAGTCTTATGGATCACTGGTAGAGTGCTCCTTCCTGTGGTATTTAATTACCTGAACTATTTTTCTTTCAGGCAAGACATCAGGTTGAAACTGTTGTCTGCGTTTCCTGAGGTGAGGCTCTTAAATAAAGGACAGCGGTGATGACGAGCAGCAGGTCAGGAACTGCTGTTTTAAATACAGACAGCTGATAGTCTTTTATAAAACAGGGATTTTTCTGGATTCTTTAAAATACTCTGTTGAAGACAGAAGGGTGTCCAGAATTGTTAGAGGCTTCCAAGAAAAAATCAGTAAGACATTTTAATTTCTGAAGAAGCCTGAATTTATATGAAATAAAAAGAAAAGTTAGCAGCCAATAGAAGAAGAATCAGAAAAAGGATATATGCTTTAGAGCTTGACTGCTCAAATCGCTAGTACAACTGGAATTTCAGACAGATAACTGCTGTACTTTATTTGCATGTTTCTTATCTTAATATCTGTTTTCCAGGGCATCCAGCCTTCTGCATAGAGTGCTTGATTTGGACCTAATTAAAGAATCGATATAAAATGAACAAGTTGGTCTCTGAGAGACTAGTCGAGTTGCCCAAGGCAGTGGCTGGCTGCAGTGGAGATGACATTAGAGCTGTGTTAGTGTAGCCTTCAGCTGTGGTTTGGTTCTGGCTGTGCTGGTCATTCTGCAGGCAGGTTGTCCTCAGCCCCAGGAGACAACCTGTGAGCCAAAGGAGCACAGAATGCTGGTGCTGACTAAGCCCTAAGTGAAGATGCCATAACTGAAACGCAGTTCTCTAAGGGTTTTGCCAATGTGAGAATTTAGACAAAGTGTTCCTAGTTACGCTAAGCTGTGGTCGGAAAGAATTGCACAGAACTTCACTGATGGCTTTCCCCCAGCGAGACAGTGATAGTGCTTAATCTTATGTATTCAGTGGCATTAAATAAAGGCTATGCCACAATTAGTTTTAGATTTTCTTTACTTAATAATGTCATTCAAATGACTGTGGATTTTCTATGTTCATTTCTCTGGTTGTTTTCTTATATTAGAAGCGCATGAAAAAATGTCTTCTTCAGTCCAATCACCACAAATATCACATGTGCTGCTGTTTGAATCCTTGTGTCAAATGAACTTTTGGACATAGTAGTAAATAATTTTTGATGTTACAATTTCATTTTGATTAACAATTTCATTAACTTATTTAAAAAAGAAATTATACTCAGGTTTTCTTGCTTTGCCAGCTCTTTCTAGAGTTTGGCCTTTGGGTTTTTTAAAACACTTCTTCTAGATGTTCAGGAAATATCTCAGTCACTCTCATCAACTTCCTACATCTCGTCTTCTTACTTGAGACATTTCCATGACCCTTCTGTAAAAGGTTGATCATCCTGGGTTTGACTATTTCTTTTAGAGATTGACACACAGCTTACTACTGTTTTCTTTAAAGCATTCAGAATCTATTATGAACATTTATAAGTAGCTAAAGAATTTCTGAATAGCAGACACTTAAACAGTTCCTGATAACAGTATTCAGATTTTAATGTTTTTGGGCTTTCATAGTCTGAAAGAAGCTTTATGCTTCTCAAAATGCTCTGTTAAAAATAAATAGAGAACTCTGGTTAATACAGAGTGAGATCATTCCTATGAGGCTTCTTGCATCAGTTGCAGTAACTGTGAAATCCCAGTTCTGTTGCTTGGAATAGCTGTAAATCTTGGACATAACCCAGGAAAGCCCACACAAAAGGCACGTGAGAAAAAAACAAGAAATAACATGGAAATTTTCAGACAGTTTTTTTTTTTTTTTTCTTCTGTCCTGAAGTGATTTTGAAGTAACTAGTGAGGAAGTTAGTTTTCTAAATATTTACTTAAATACTGCTTTTTATTTTACTTTTTTTCCCCCTTGGAGCTTTTCGAAGTCCTTTCAAAGGGGAGAAACAAGGAAATAAATAAATATGAAAAGACTGATCAAGTCAGATTTTTTTTTTTAAATATACAATGACTGAAGGTAAAATAGTGGGCTTTATAATATTTTTTCTTAAAATTTGAGCGTTTTTTGATCAATGTATCAGCTGTACTAGGTTTGTTTTGCATGTTCCAGGAAAATTTGTTTATTAAATCTGACTTCTTTTGTATTTTGTTCCAGCACTTGTAAAATTTATCGTGTAATTGAAATTCTTATTATTTATTTTTTTATACACTTGGGAAGGTTTAAACATTTGGAAATGTTTAAATTCAGGTAATTCCAGCTTGGTGAAATTAACAGCTGAGGGGAATCTAGTGTCTAACTATTACGAGTGGAAAGGGAAAGGAAAATCAAATACAATCCAAGTTATATTTCTGAAATTAATTCAGGCATGTAGTGTATTTTTTAATATGTTTACCTGGTTTTACTCTGCTAAAGAGTTGAAATTAGTGGCTCACAAGTTAAAATCTGTTTGTTCTTAGCTTACTTCTTACTTGGAAGTCTCAAAATTCAGGTAAAATGATGCAGTTAGACAATTCATAGCTATCCTTGGAATTCATATACTTGTAAAAGAGGCTTGTCAGTGTGAGAGATCAGTACTACCAGACACACATAAAGCCATTCTGGCTGCATTTTTGAACCAGTTTTTCTGATTGGTCTTGTGAATACATGAAAGACCATGAAAAATAATGGTTATATGTAATGGATTAAGTTAGATCAAGGACTCTTGTAGTGCAATAACAGCCTGTCATCTCAATGGACATATATATTTTCTCTGAAGATTGGAAAAGTAATGAAATACAGCTGTTGTGTTGTTGTCAGTGCCCTGCCAGTTTTTCTAGGTTTTGTTTCTTTTCAGTTATAAATTGGGCTGTGATAATTTCCAGATTAGAAAGCAGTTGTATTCTGGTTATTCAGAGGTCTTCTGGGGGATAATGTACACCTGCTTCATCTCTTCTGGGCATGCCAATGTACATGCTTCATCTGTTCTTGCTGAAGTGTGGTATGGTGGTAAAAGGCCAGTCATGAGGTTTGTTCATCTGTGGACTTAAGGTGTTAAAACCGCCATAGTAAAATCATAGTTTCCAATATAGCAATAGCCTTGGAGCCCTGAGGACAGTTGTCTTGTAATTTTTGTATCACTGACTTTCCTAGATTTCCTTGATAGATTTCAGGTGGATAAACTAAATGAGGTAGGGTGGCTTCAGGTTGGTAATACTGGTTGGTTGGATTAAGTGGTAGAGATGGTTTTTGCTGTCTCCTCAGGTCTTCTTCCTCACCAACCTAACAGTATCACTTTGTATCACTTACACCTTGTCCACACAGCTGGCCAAATCTCTCATTCCTCAGGCTGGGTTAGTGCCTTGAAGATCAAGCCCAGACGTTTGGTTTTTTGTTTTTTTTTTTAAATGCAGCGATTCTGCAGATCCTGGTGACAGCTGTTACTGTCCTCTGCCCTTCAAATATGTACCTACACCTGTAGGTATGTCAACATCAACATATCCCCATTTTGCCATTTTCTCCTGACTAATCCATGTAATAATATATATATATATTTAGAACTTCTATTGGCTTCCTAAAGTACCCACTCCCAGGAAGTATTCCTGCAGTTTATGACAAATTCCTCAATTACCTAGACTTTCAGTTCATCTCAGAAAAGGCTCATCAGCTTCTGGGGGTGGCAGTTCCATATCGTCCACAATACCTTGGTTAATAGCAAAACACTTTTGTGGTGTTGTCTAATGTGTTGTAATGCTTTTCAGTTATCCTTCTCCAACACTGTTGTTTCCTCAATGTCAGCATTGCTCTTCTCTTCTAATTCTAAAAACATGAGTCCTTAGTTAAACTCCCTTGTCATATCTTTTTAGTTCTCTGGATGAAAAGTAGTGTTGGAATATTATCTGACAGAACTTACAGTGATTAAAATAAAATACTATACTTGTCCCTTAGAGCACTGAGAAGGTACATAAGAAATTATGGCAGATTTGTGCATACACTGGTTCTTCTTTTTTTTTTTTTTTCTGGAGGATGGTTGTACAAGTTTGTGTCCAGAAAGGACCTGTTATACTGAAAATTATGACAGCAAAGTCTGAATGAAGGAAAATAACTGGGCTATGTTTCCAGTAGCTCTGTGACATGGGATAAAATACGGTTGAAACAATGCAGAACAGTAACTTTGGGGGTTCCTGTGTGCCTTGGGGCTTTATCCATAAAGAATGATATAATCATTTTAATAAGAAACTTTCAGACCCCTACTGTGTTGCATTTGTAATGTTTTGATAATTCACACCGTTCTAGAGAGCTAAAATTGGAGTAAAACTCATAATCCTATGAACTACTAAAATCCACTGTCAAGTTACACTGTGATCCCATTTTAATTTGTCTCTTCAGTGAAATGGTCACTGAAAAATAGTCAGCAGTTTGATTCCAGGCATTTTCATCTCTACATTGCTTAGCTTAAAAGAAAAAACCACAATGCCTGGAAGGCTGAGTAAAGAACAGTGGCAAACTGTTTTGAAAGTGGTTGCCTGTTGTGGTTCATGTATTAACAAAACTGGTGATATAAGCAGAACCTTTCCACATTTCTTAAGTCAGCCTTAGTGTTAATGCTCCTTTTATTTTTCTGAAAGTAGAAAGAAGATAGATTTTTTTCATAGCTGTTTTTAAGCTTAACATACATGCTCAAGTAATTGGGACTGACTTAAAGGAGAAAATTGCAATTACCTTGTGCTTTGGCTCTTACTGAGTCTTTTGCTTTTTGATTCTTTCCTCAAATGTTGGAAGTTATTGAGGGACTTCTCCCTGAAGTGCAGATCTTCTACAAATAGAAACTCCCTGACTTGTATTTTGTGTTATCTTTTATCTGTGCTATTACTTTGCCCTGACTTGTTCTGGTAAAGAGATGCACATAAGTTTCTGCACAGCTTTCATCAGCGTAGTCTGACTCAGCGCTGTTCACCTGGAGGATAGGCAGTAATTTGGCTTTGGTTTTGTTCTTCAGAAAGATACTCTTGTCAAATGGGAAATAACCCATAATAGACTCACATGGAAAAATTGTTGCTTTTAGGGAAGTTTTAGGAGGTGCTTTTCAACTGAGCAGCAGGGCTATTGGCAGTTTATTTATTATTTGTCATAAACTGCAGGAATACTTCCTGGGAGTGGGTACTTTAGAAAGCCAATAGAAGTTCTAAACTGATCTTAAACTTTGGTCAGTGTGTAGAGTGGGTTGTGAAATACTCAATTCTTCTCCTCCTCCAGTGGTAAAATACTTTGTATGTGGTTTGGTTATTGCGTTTGGGGTTCTTTTTGGTTGTTTGTTCCCCCCCCGCCCCCCTTAATACTAGCTCCTGAATGCCACAACCTTCTTTATTAATGAAAGCACCATAGGAAGATATTTGGTTCCAGCTGAAGGCTGAAATTATAGCCACGAGTAATAATTTTTTATGCCTCTGGAAAGAGTGAGAAAGAAGTAATGAAAATTACTTTGCAACATAATTGGCCTTTTATTGTAAGTGGCTTGCATGTTTCATCTCTGTGAGTAATATTTTGTCCATTAGGCCTTAGCGAGGCCACAAACAGTGTACAGCAACAACAAAAGTATGCTCCTTGTCTTAATGGAGTTACATGGTAAAGCACTGAGTAGCACCATATTCAGAATTCTTAACTTCAGTTTATATTCTGCCATTAGGAACTGTGTTTCTTTTCCCTTTACCTAATACATATTTGCAGCTTCCCAGATCATAGTTGATATTGTTCTGCCTCCGTGCACCTTGGTGAAAAGCCAGGCCTCATCATTTTTATAATTTACTTTCAGGTATTGAAACTTTGATGCTAGGTGCTCCAAAGCTTTCTCCAGGTTGAACAATCGCAGTGTCTTTAGTCTTCCTCACAGGACATGTGTTCCAGCTGACAGCTGTCTTTGTGGCCTTCCACTGAACTTGTTCCTGTTGACATTTGATAATGGGGATCCACGAGCAGACCTGGTAGTGCAGATACCTGAGAAGTGGATTGTGCATAAAGCAGAACAATTGCTTCCCTCAGTCCATTGGCTGTGCTTCAATTTCCAAAGCCTGGGAATCTGTTGGCTGTCCTTGCTGCCAAGTGGAGGACTGATTCATGTCTTGCCAGGACCTCCAGCTTGTTTTGGGGGGAGCTGCTCCCCCAAAAGTTGGTTTTCAGGCTATGCTACCAGGACATTTTTGTTGGCCATATCTAAATTATTCTGAATGGCAACCCTGCTCTCCAGCATGTCTTCTACACCCGTAAATGTAGTGTTTGCAGACTTACAGTGTGCTCTGGCAGGTCATTGTAAAGGAAACTAAACAGGATTGGGTACCTAGCCAATTCACTTTGTAACCATGGGCAGAAAGTGAACCATTAAGAGCTGCTGTTTGAGCTTATGATAGAGATCTTTGGGCTTTTTTATCAGTTAGTAGTTTACCCATCCATGCTGTAACTTGGATCAGGTTAGGTGCTAAGATGCTGCAGGAGACATTGTTGAGTATTCCTAAAATCAAGGTGGGTGACACCCATGATCTCTCATTCACAAATCCTGTCATTTTGTGACAGAAGGCAGTCATATTGGTCAGGCATGATTTAACCTCTGTAAATCCATCCTGGTGATTTCCAATGACCATATTCTCCATAATATGCCCAGAAATGACATCCAGGCAGGCATATATCTGAACATACTGTGGAAGCAGATTAACAAACAATGAAAGTTGGCTGGACTGTGATGTTTTCTTTCCTACCAATCCCTCAGACTTGGTAACTGGTAACCTGTGCATAATCCCTCTACTACTTTTCTTTTCTGGATGCCCAGTTGCTGTCCATCTGTAGGTGATGAGTGCGTGCTGGTCACAGGATGGAGCACCTGCCTCTTTGGGAATGTGGTGATGAATAAGCTGGGACTTCATGTGACCCGGGGTAACAAGTTTGTTAGGTACAGGATGTTGCTTCTAGAATGATTCTTGCTCCCTGTGTGTATGTGTGTGTGTGTGAGGAATTTACAATATAAAAAGGTGACAGCAAAAGTGACAGTAAGTTTAATAATTATTTTGGCTTGATCTAATGCCTGTTAATGGTTATATTGGTGATCTGCTTAAAGCCAGTGGGCTTTGCCCTGGGTTCTCTTTGTATTGATTTAGTTCCATTAGCTTGACAGTAAAAGTATTGCATATGCAGGTGTCAGGGTGTGTGAAAAAACTGTATTTGCCTTCTGATATGCATTTAAAGCTTGGTGGTTTTTTTTTAATTTTTTTTTAATAGTTTTTTGCTGGTTTTTTTTGTTTTCTTGCTACTGTTAATGTGCTTTTACAGCTTCTCTAGTTATGTCATGTTTTTTTTTTTTCTGCTAATCACTCTTTTGATACTACCTTATTACTTATAATTTTAGGTGGTCTTTAGAAAACACCAGCAAATGCAGTAAGATCCACAGTAAAACTGAGACTTGCTTGATTTGCACATAGTAAGAAGGAAAGAAATTTAACCTGATAGTATGATGCTGAATAGTGAGTTTGTAATGACTTTGTTGGGGAATTCAGTGTTTCTCAGATCTTATCATTAGCACCACTTGCCTTACTAGTTCAGATGCTTAATTTTCCAACTTCTGTTATTGATGAACAGCTATTATTCCGCATAGTTAATCATGTATCAAAATAATTTTGTCATATGATGATAATTGTCCTTTGCTTTGTCCTGTATAGAACTATACATTTAGATATTAATTTTTATTAACTGCATTATTTTTTAGGACCTGAAAAGCCCCTTCAGAGTAAGGTTACAAATATATTTAATAAAACATTTCTAAAGGAGCAGTAGCTGAACTGATTGTAAGAGTTGCATTCTACAGTTTAGAAATGTTCTAGTAACCATCTAATCAGCAGTGAATTAATCAGAAATACAGTATTCATAAAATGTTTTGAATGGCAGGTATAATTAGTTCATTATTTTAATGCTTCCAATAGTGTTTAATTGCTGTAAGACTTCAATACTTTAGGAAAAAGATCATAATAGTTGGCAAATCATTGTCTTTTAACCGTATTTTAACCCAATCTTACGTGTATTCCAAAATCATACAGGCGTTTTCTGAACTGAGACTGAAAAATGCATGTAGGGGAAAAAGTCAAATGCTAAATGATAAATAGTAAGTGGTACCTCTATAGTAAATTTTAGATTTCTAAGTTCTTACTTTTATTTGTAATGCATGTCTCTCTTATATTTTAGGAATCTGATTTTATGCTTTACTTGTGAAGTGTAAAATCTCATTTCCTTCTTGTTCAGTTTAGTAAATATTTTAATTTTGCAAATAAAAGATTAACATGCAAATACAGTATTTGTAGAATATTACATGTGGAAATGGACAAATGATTAAATGTATGTCACAATCACCTAGCTATGTACTTTAACCTGAGAGGAATAACCAGGGCTTTGGAAAGAAGGCAGTTAAGTAATTTCATAGTCATTCATGCATTACAGCAATAATACTGGCACATACAAGCATAAAAACCGGTTTTGCAACGTCTTCCTGGTACAAAAAAATACAACAGTCTTCAATGGGCTTTCTTGTATAAGAAAAGACCACCTAAATAAGTAAGATCAAATGAAAGGAAGATTTTAAGACATTTAAGGTTTGTTGGTACACTGATTTTTAAATAGATAATAAACATATTAAGAAGTTATTCTGTATATGTCCTTTCATGGTATTGAGTAATTTTGTGATGTTTTTTTTAACTGATTGAGGGAGGCATTGCCTTAGAGTATGTTGACTCAATTCCAGCCTATTTTGTTTGTATAAAAACTCCTGTAGTGTCAGTTAAATAAGTTACCTGTCATATAACTTCTTAAGCGTTTTCAGTTTCCTCAATTTAAAGATTGCTGCAATTCAGAAATATTTGAAATTATTTTTATTTCTATTTTGTTGGGAAGCAAGAAATTGTACTTCATACAGAAGAGAATGCTGAGTAGCATTGTGGTGGGACATGTATAGCGAGTTTCTGGCCAAGAGAGAAGATCTCCTTCTGCTTTCAAGTTCTGTATTTGCAGTATAAGATCAGGCAGGTTGTGGGGGTGGAGCATGGGAAAAAAAACTCTTTTGTGAAAAATTATATATTCTGGATTATGTTTGGGTATGGACAGTTTTCAATGGGCAGATGGTAAGCAAGTGATGGGCAAGGCAGTTGTATTGCCAGAGAGTTATGATGTGAAATGAGCGAAATAGTCATTGGTACCAAAATTATTAGGTGCCTTTGTTTCTGCAATGTTGTGACACCTCCTGTTCATCAACTTGTGCATGTTCCAGTCCCACTGGACCTGGCATCACTGTGCATCTGAGTCTGTTATTGTCCGCTTACACCTTTTCCACATGTGGGATTTGAGAGAGCATTTGTGGTATGATCTGCAGGCCTCCTCCATTTTAGCAGACCACCAATATCTGGTGACATTTTAAGTGCTTTAGGACTGGCTATTTATATTATGTAGTTGGCAAGATAAGAGAAACTTCTGTGCATGACTAATTGAATATAAGAGTGAAAAAAGTGCACTCTGATGTATCCAAACTGATGAAATGTTTACATGCAACTATGTTAAAAAAAATCTCAAAACAGTTCTGGTGGTAATTGCTTTCCACTTTGCTTAGCTTCAAACGTACAACGTCTGGAGTGCTTTTAGCTCGTGTTTTTAAACATCCTTGCTATATGCTATGAAGCCTGTGGTTTTAGGGGTGGAGCTGTTTTTTTTTTCTGAGTGAATATTGTGATATTGTGTGCTTTAAGATAGTGAATGGGGAACACACTTTTTTTTTTTTTTTCCTGTCCTGGCATTGCTGTATTTTTGTTTTGGAAACTGGTGTTAATTTTGGCAGATGCTCAAATACCGAATTGGGAATGGATTTACTAATAGATACTTGCCTATCAACAGTAATGCATTAATGTTACTGGATGAACTAAGATAAGGTAGTGATGAAAACAGTAGCATTAGCTTAGTGAAGGCAGGTTTGGTCATTCAGAATTATTTTAAGGTCTTAAAATTCCACAGACTAAATATTAAGGACCATAGTGGGGCAATATTGAAATAAAGAAGGGATTAGTCATCTGGGAGTGAAAGACTCTAGCTGTAACATCTCAAACTTATCACAACTCTTAACTTAAATAGCTGAATTTCCACTTAAAATGTATTGTAAATCAGCTAAAACCTATTGGTATAAATTAGTTGCTTGCAATTCAGTAAAAGCTGGTTTAAGTATGATGCTATAAATAAAAAACCTGTTGCTTTCACTCATAGCTAACTCATGTGAATGTTAAATGACAGGTTTTGATTCAGGTGTAGTAACTTGTATTAATGACTGTATTTATGCCATGAGTAGTTGTTGTTGAAAGTGCTGTAGGTGAATTAAGAGTTAGATGGTAGTAGGTTGGGTGGAGATATTGTTTGAAGTAAGAAATAAAGAATTCAGCCAAACCAGCAGCTAAATATTTAAGCATTTCTGAAAGATTTTAACTCAAGGTGTGGAATGAGAAGCACTTTTATGGGCTGAGTTAATGATGAGATGCACAAACAAATTGCTGGAAGAATTTGTTATATAATTTGTTCTACGCATATGTGATGTAAAGGTTCAGTCACAGACTGTGGAACTATTACTCATTGTTGCATTTCCACGGAGGAGTGTTTACTGCAGAGTTTTTGAGGAGGGGATTTTAAGGACTCTTTTGGAATATAGTCTTAGAGGAATGTTACGAGCAGTTGATTTGTGAATGGTTTGGGAAACGGGTGAAAGAGACTTGCAGAGCCTTGTATGAAACCCATAGTGTACCTGGTGCTCAGAATTAGATGTCTCAGAATATTATCCGATGTAACCAATGAGCAAAGTCTCCTGAAGGTCAGTATCCCTCCAAACAAAGTGTGTTTCACTGCTGTTCTAGTTCCCAGAGCTGCGGAGGGCAGAGGTGCTCTTTGTGTGTGTCTCACAAATGTTCCCTGAGGGCCACTGCTCACAAACTTGCAGAAGAGCTGGTTAGCCAAGATCCTGCCGTGCTGTGGTTGGGATGGAGATAGCTCCAGCTCTTTCCCAAAGGGTTCAGACCTGTGTTTCCTGCTGCGAGGAGCAGGCTGCCAAGTAGAGGCTGTTGAGCAGGAGTCATGTTCCCTTGCTTCAGTAAATCCGTGTCTTAGTGCAGAGAGACGCGGATTACAGCTCTCCCATACTGACACTGATCCCTTACAGGACAAAGTGGAACAGCTCAGAGTGGGGAATAAAATCTTATTTGTCTAATATTCTACCTGCCAGTGTGATCCAGCTGGCTAAAAGCTATCCTATTTCATTTCTGTTCCCCCTTTCCACAGTATTGCTGGTTTTGTGGTTTTCTTTTGTTTGAGGCTTGGATAATTATATTCTTTTTTACAGTCAGTTGTCAGTATATGAACAGATTCAGAAAAAGGTAGGCCCTCTCTGCACCCCCTGCTTCCCATCCCAATGCTCCAGATACACTGTTCAGAAATATGAATTGAAATATTCCCAGCCCTGTGTCATTTGGGGCTGTCCTGCCATGGTAAGAGCCACACCACTCGTGCAGTCCCTGAAATACAGTGGTCAGACTCTTGCTTTCTGTCTTCAACACAGCTAGGTGTTGTACCCTTCTCTGGTTTTCCCAGAGCCCTGCTCTCCTGATGTCTAGAAATGTTCTGACTTTCAGTTTACATTTATATGTGGGCAGTGTGTATTTTCTCCTCCTCCAACACTCATTTAGCTTTGGTTTACTTAGGCTTGACATGTCATGAGCTTTTAGTCTTTTCTCTGTCTAACAGGTTTCTGTTGCTCCCCTCATCTTCGCATCTGTTCTGGTAAAAAATTCATGTTGTTAGACACGGCTGACCAGAATTGTACCGTGTATTGTATTCAGCTGATCATGTGCTAGTGACTTGTGTGATGACTTTAATTCTTCCCTGTCTTAGCTGGAAATATTCCCTCATGATACGGTGTAGGTCTGTTTGTCTGTCTTTTTTTTAAACCTATTTTCCCCTTGCCAGATCACGTTGGTGACTCACAGTTATCCTGTGATCAAGCCAGACTGATCTTTGCCTTCAGTATTGTTCGAAATGATCCCTGGTTTCCCATATCCTGTGTGAGTGTGCTAATCACAAGCCTATTATCTCATGGTATGGGTGACCTTCTGCTATAGCTGCTTAGGAAAAAAAAAGGCAGGGAGTGAGTTATTGCAGTGGTTTCCACTCTGTCTTGTGATAATCTTGAGCCTGATAGTTCACATTTTCTGTGTTTGAGGCAAAGTTGGCTGAATGAAGACCTAGGATGTCAGAGAAATAACCTCATTGTATATTGATGGGGTTTTGGTGTAAAATCACGTGAAGTTGCTTGGCTGTGTTGTTGTATCTGGAGTGTTACTTTGTATGACTGATGGCAGGACTTGAAAGCCATAAAGCGCTTGTAAAATAAGAAAGGAGGTGTGTGTTGTGATTACAAACCCTGGCATTATGTAGTAGCTGAGAACGGGTTTTCAGAATTAGAGCTCTGGATTTAATTTTCTGATGCCTGCCAAAGCTTCTCAAGTGGGCTGTAAGTATTTTTTTATGTATTGTCCTTAACTTATCTCTGCCTTTGCTCTATATCTGTAATATGGGAGAAAGGTTTACCTTCTGGTCATGTGTTTTGTCTACTTATGATGCAAGACCTTTAGGGAAGGAACTTCCTTGCTATCTTTGAATATTGTGTGGAAAACCCCTCTTGGCTGCAGGCTGTGGACCCTGTCACAGATTATGGCATTTGCAACATTTTCTTTTCAAAAAAATATTTAGTTAACAATAAAATAGTTTACAAGTGCAGCTTGCTCAAAAACAAGATACTCTTGTGATGGGTGCTGCAAATATTACAGACAAGCTTACTTTTAATCATATAATGGATTTGAGATGTATTTTGGTAATCATGATTGGAAGTGAATGCACTGCTAGACTCCTTATTGAAACATATATTTTCTCATTCCATTATTTTGATATGTTGCCAGATTTTGTTATCTTTTTCATTTGTACACTGATAAATGGTGAACTGCATTTGAAAACCATGCTGAAAAAATGAGTGTTTGGCCTGTCATGTGCTTTTGTCTTCCTTTTAACCTGGAATACACAATATGGTTTTCTTTTTAATGAAGAAAGGGGAGATAATGGTCTTGTGTACATTTAGAACATTCTCATGTTCAAATGGAAATTTTCTCCTGGGTCTCTCATTGTTCTCTTCAGTAATTCAGTAATGACTGTTTCTGTATTGGCTTTGAATGTACCCCTGGTAAAGATTGGGAAAACAACATTAGCACATGACACTTAAGATTTAGATAAAATGAAACAATGTTCAAGTACAAGCCATGAGTTCTTGAAAGCATATTTAAAGAAGCACACAAGTACAATAATTATGTCAGGGTGATGTTTCTCATGCAGATTTCAGCTGCTGTTACTCATTAATTATTTAAAATTCCAAGTGCAACAACTCACAGCTAAGTGACTGTAACCTGCTGAGCCTCTGACCTAAACAATTAAAGCCAAAACATCTGGATTAATATTCCATTTGAAAAGAAGAGAAATTGATTTATTTATTTCTCAGCTATGCAATTATCCTTAGCAAAAAACTGATTTTGCTTTCTCTTCTCAGAAGGGAAAGCAAATCAGTGTGTCATCACCAGAGAAAATCCCAAACACAGTATCTGTGTTTCCAGATAAGAATTTATAAGCTCAGAAAAATTGCTTCTCTACAGCTGAATTACTTTGTTCTTAAATTTATTTACTGATTTCGGAGAAGAGGAGTTTATAAATCTTTACTTAAGCTTCATGACTCATAACTTGTAATTTGCGTAGTAAACAGTTTCTGACTGGAGAACTGTCTTGTTTGTGTTAATGGACTCTGGATAATGGTAACCTTTTAGGAGGCTGCCACATGAACTTTGGACATTATTGCATGTCTTCAGCGTGCCTACAAATTAAAATACCGAGGATTGAATCTTCATCAAATTACTTTAAAAACGACTTCAGGAGCATGATTTCATGTATGAATGCTCAGACAAAAAGGCCAGGAAAAAGAAGGCAAAAAGAAGTGAGAAATACAAGCATAGAATTCAGGATGCATTTTTTTCCGTGTCAGAGAAGAAACATTGGGTTTTGTGCCTCTTTGGCAGTGTGTTTATGGGAAGGAGGGGAGGGACATGACTGTAGAGAAGTAGATTGGGCCAAAGGGAGTCAACTTGGAGTATGTTGAAAGTCAGACCCTTTCGCAATATCAGTATTTATGCCAAATGTTACAGAGCAGAATCTACAGGAAATCTATCTGTTGGTTGATATGTTTGCAGTATATATAACATATATGAAGTCAGGAGAGAGAGAGATTTTTTTTTTTTAATTGAGAAGGATATAGTGATTCAGTGTTATCTCACAGCACAGTTAATGCTGTCTGAAGGGGTGAATCATCTCCTAGTGCCATCTGTCAGTCTGTTGAATATGAGAGCAGCAGGCATACAGTGCCTTTAATTCATATGTGTTTAGAACTGCAGGTGTGCATTTTGTCATTAGTCTCTACAAAGTGTTAATGAAATACTGATCATCAAAGTGCCTGTTCTCTGGGAAGCTTAGGTAACCCACCTCACTTTGAAAGAGAGAATATACTGCTCAGCATTTGGAGAGGGCTGGTTTTTCTAAGCAGAGAACTGGGAAAAAAGTGAGTTATCAAATATATCTTGGTTTTATTCTCCTGGCATTTTTTATTTTTTATCTGAAAAGAGGTGCTAGGTCTTGTCTATTTTCAGAGTACCTTAATCTCAGAAACTGAAAGTCTTCAAGTAACAAACAATTACAATTTTTTTGTATCATTTCTCAGTTGCTTTTTTTTTTGCCCTCTGGTAGTGGTAAGAATATTACTTTGACCTGAAATTCTTCATGATTTGAATACGAATTTTGTTCTTCTTTACATTCTTCTGGTTAATACTGCACTTGGGTTATATAATCTTGTGTGGTGTTTCCTATTTTTCAAAACTACTAGAGAATTTAGGACAAATGTCTGACTTTTAGTTGTTGGCTCACCGAGGCCAAATGTTGAGGTTCCCAGCTGTGGAGGTGTCTTTGTAAAGGAAATATGGTACTATAGAAGCCAGGATGGTGGAAAGCACTGGTCTTAGGAGTCTACTGCATATCTTATAAATACATAGAATGAGGCTATGATATGTCTCTGTTCTTAAACTTTATATCTCTGTCCCTTTTTTTTTAATGAGGTAATTTATTTTATTGTAGTATCGAATTATTTTGGCTCTGGAGCACAAAGGAAAAATAACCGATGAATATGTGTCTGATCCTTCTCAGAAAGCTGGGAAAAATTGGTCCTAGCTCCAAGGTGCTATATGCCATGCAGACCTAAACCTGTATTGAAAAGAATGTAGTAACACCCAGCCTATTTTGTTGTGGTGTTGTGCAAAAAAGACAGCATGTAGCAAATTAAGTGAACTTGTTTGTATTAGTGACTGAGATAAAAAACTGACAAATCAGTTTTGTAGGAGGGCACTATTTTCATTTTGATACATACATTCAAAGGACGTGTATGTGTATGCTTGCCTCTCTGTTCCCTAGACTGGGAGTTGCTGAGAGGCACAAGTATCTCAGCAAAGTCAGAATACTTACAAGGAAATCCATGTTTAGTCAAGACCCAGTTGTAGGTACAGTGGTAGAAGTGCAGCAAGCAGAAGGGATGGAGCTCAAACGTGCTAGGTGCATCTGTACCTTGCCCCAGGCCTTTGGGGTCATACCTGGCTCCCTCCTCAGATGCACTGGAGGTGATTAAGGAAATTTCCTTATGACCCTGCAGCTGGATTGGCACAGAGTTCACAGGGCTTTGCTAGTCTTAGTGTTTTGAAGACAAACAGTAAACGTGTGGTTAATGCCAAATGACTGTGGTCATCGATGATTTCTGTTTGCATAAAGGAGGGTAGGTACCAGCATGTGCTACATGACCTCAGGGGAGCGTTTTTCCATTTGGGAAGCAGAAAAGCCCAGTTGAGAAATTAGTTTTAGAATTTCATCTTTTCTAAGTGGGTGGGACAGGGCTGATGGTTCTAGCAAGGAGAGTGGAGTGGGTTGAAGGAAGAGAAGAGAGAAGAGCTAGAGAAGCCTGAGCTGCAGAAAATAAATGTACGTGGCTTAGCAATTTCATTGTAATTTCACTGTTGTCTAGAATCAAGTTTGGACTTTGCTCAGCGTGCTGAGGTGAGATTCCTGGAAATCACATGCTTTTACAAAAGATAATGTGCAGTATCCTTCTTGTTGGCAGTAGAGGAAAATGGTAATCAAAGCAGTCGGGAAACATCTTAAACCTTGGGTCCTGCTTACCCTATGGCAATTTTAGGAAATAGTTTGCAACAACGTTTTTTCACAAAATATATTCTCTCTCACTGTTGTAGCCATTCTCATGTGCCATAGTGTTGCAGAAAATTTTAGAGAAAATGAAATCATTTTGGTGTCCTTTCCAATGATATGTGAAGTGTGTGTAAATCAGTGGCCACTGATGCATTTAGCTGCAGGTCACTCATTTGTGCCTGCTGGAGGTTTTCTTCCTTGGTGAGCTGGAATATTGGGTTACCACGATGAGGGAATTCTGAAGAAATAGATGAGGCATGCCCAGTGTCTCAGTCTTGTTTTGAAAGAAGATGAAGTGAAAGGCTTTCTTGCAAAGATGTGTATCACACTGAGAGCCTAAAAAAAACCACTCAAAGATTTGCATCTAGTTAGCAGCCACTGCTGTGCAATGTGTCAGCTTGCTTCCCAGGAAGCTATGTAACCAGGACCTGACACTACCAAAAACAAACAAAAAACCAAACAAACACAAACATCTTTAACAAACCAAAAAACCCAAAAAAATCCACAAAAAGTTGGGTACGTTTGTAATTAAGAGTTTACATTAGGGGGCTATCAGAATGATAGAGAACTTGCACATTTCTGAAAAGAAATTATACTTCTTTTTCTAATAAGGTCTGTATATAGTAGTAAAATGTCATATTTACTTGGGTAAGAATAATTATGAATTTTGCAGAAATTTTTAAGTAAATTCCTCAAATATTTTTATGTTCTATGGTTACCCTTCCCATGTGTGAATAAGGCTAGGAGCACTTGTAGCTCTGCACTACTACCCAGCATCAGTCTGTGATGAATACATATTCCTAGACAAGGTAGTAATTATGTTCTGATACTTGTAAATATGTGAGTCCTTGCATACCTTTATTATTACATGTAATTCTGTTGAGTCATAAGTAACTTGTGAGAAGAGGTAAGATCATATTTAACAATCCATTTTCAGCATTGTGTGATACACATGCAGTAGTTCATGCTTTTTAATTTGAAGTAACCATTAATGTTCAATAAAAGTGCTCCATGTGGATTGGCTTACAGACTGTTTTGACTCCTGAATTATACTATTACTTATTTAAAGTCTCATGACTACATGGGTGAACTTTTTTCAGGCTCCTTTGAGTAAGAAAATGCTATTTTGACATTACAACTCCATAACCTCCAGAAAGTAATGCCATTGCATTTCTTGTTGTATTCAGAAGGTTTGGAGAAGTGTTTTTCTGCCTTTCATTGAAAATTCTAAGTCATAAACTTCTTTATAGGACAGTTGGGTGTGTGTGGGAAGATGATTAGAACCACTTGTTTAGCTGCAAATATCAACAGGCAGACTAGAATGGGCTAAAAAAATGCTACAATGATAGATGTTTTTAAACCCTATTTTTAATCAACTGCTCTGATGAAGCTAAATTACACAATGCCAATGTAAGTGTACTTTTATAGGTACATGTTGTGTAGAACAGAGTTTTTCCATCTCTTTTTTTATATTGAGTTTTGGAAATAGAAGCTTTTCTCCTTGGGTAAGGCAGTGGCATTTCTCAGTTGTTGCTAGTTGGAATATGGGTTCCTGTTGGGAAGAAAGTGGGAAAGCTGCTTGGCCTAGGCTTCCATCAGGTTATCTGTGAGACTGACCCTGTAAGAAGGTGAATTGATGGGAGGAGACACTTCATTTCATTTCCCCAGGCAAAATCTCTTGGCTGTTTTTGGAATTACTCAAAGCAGCCGGCATAGGTGGAGGTACTGCTGTATCAGTCATGGATTGGGAAGTGCCAGGTTGTGACAGCAGAGCTGATTCAGCTCTGTTAGGTGGTTGTGGCATAGTGCTGAAGCAGCTGGATGACTGCTGGTGGCACCTGCAGCGGTGGTTCATGACTTCCTGCCCCAATTCACTCGCTTCAACCTAAAGAGACTTTTTAGGTAGCAGAAGTATTTTCAACTTTTAGTCCTGTTAAATCAGTTTACTCATGTGACCTTTAATTTTCTGAGCCTCTCAGATGGTTTTAATATGGAACCAGCAACTCTTGATGGGGAGTTTTTTAGGGGAGCTGGTGATGTAGCTCCGATCACTGCAGGCATGCAGTGTCCCCTCTCATATGTGACTCAAGGTCATGTGCAGAATTTGTCATCTCTTAGGATTTACAAAACTTGCAGGGTTTCACAAGGAAGGTTTTTGAGAAATGATGTTGTTGTCATAAGCTCCATCTCACATGCAGGCCTGTTTTGGCAGCTTATTGTTGATGTGATTGATGTGAGATTCAAAGAAGGTGTTGCATTTCGAGGGGACTTCTGTTTCTTCATTTCTTGGGACACTGTGACTGTTCATCAGTGCTGACTCATTCATGGATTCCTCCGCAAAGAAGAGCGTTGTTCAGTTGGTGGACATTCTTAGGAAGTGCAAGAAGCTGTTTCTTCACTTAGAGCTGCTTAGTCTGTCAACCTGTACATTATGAAGGTGACTAAAAAGAAAATACAAATCTTTTTCCAGATGAGATGTTTGGAACAGTTGGCTGCAAGTTCCTACAAAGATTGTAAAATGAGTAATCCCATTGAAGGCAGTGACTCAGCTCACTGCACGAAGATTGGCACAGGTAGAAACTGTGCAGTATGGTCTCCTTCCGGACAGTAAGAACCAAAGTCAGTGTTTAAGTCGTAGTGTTGCAGCGTGTACTTTCTTCCTGAAGTAGAAACAACCTGTGTGCTCAGTTTTCAGTAAAATAAGGAAGATTTCTGCTTGAGACTGAAGTGAAAAATTAAGTCTTTTTTTCTGTAAACGCTTGCATGTGTGTGTGGTTTTGCTTCCTAACCAGGTATCTACAGAACAGTTGGCACGATACAGTTTCTTTCATAATTCATGTCAGATTCGTGGAAGCCTTTCTTTGCCAAAGGATTACTTAGATTTCTCTGTTTTATAAGTAGCATGAAGAAATCTGTAACATTTAGGATACCCTTACTAGTGTCTGCTTGCTTTTGTCCTTTTGGCTGAAATGTAGTTTTATTGCTACGTGAGGAATTAATAGCAGTTACCTTTAGCTAACTTCTCTTCAAGCATCAGCATTCATTTATGCATGGAAAAAAACCCCATAAAATCTAGTTGTGAGTGTTTTATGGGTACAGGGTGGTTTTTCCTGGAGCTTTACTCCAAAGGCATAGGGGAGGCTAAGGAGAGGCAGGAGGACAGGATCACAGCTCTGGTCTGCAAGTGTTATGTTGACTTCATCATCTGTATATTTAGACATATGTGTGTTATGGACCAAATTTTATGGTTAATTTTTTGATAAATGAATAGAAGAATAAGACATAGAACATTTGCCTTTATATTCTGCTGCAGAGATCTTTTACAGTTTTGTATGCCACTCTGCTTTCCTTATGTTGGGAAGTAGGTGATGAAGAATGAGCTGCTGCTCATAAATTGTAGAGCAAAGGCCAATTTGAGGAAGTTCAGGTCTGAAACCCAGTGTATGTGAATTTATTTGTATTTTTCCTTTAAAAACTTTAGAATGTCAAAAATGGGTGAATTGGTTGTGCTGATCTCACAGTTGGAAAGTAGAGGGTTTTTTTTTGCTTTTGGTTTTTTTATCTTCTATGCAATAGATAGTTCTTGTTTAAAAAAACATCTGTTTCCAATTTAGCAATAAATTCTATCTTGAGTGCATTTAATGAGTTTGGATGTTTTTTATTTTGCGAGACCTTGGAAATGGATTTTTGTGAGGAATTATTTAATTGGATACAGTGATAACATGGAATTTAGAGCAAATTGAATTTAGTGAATTGCCAGATGAACACTGTAGACCCTCAAAATTTGAAATTTATCATGGGGGGTTGGGTGGGGTGGTGAAGTGTGTGTGTAAATAAATATATCAGTCTCTCCAAAAGTTGAAGTAGAGATACAAAATAAGATTCGTTACTTATGACTGTCTATCACAGGTGTGTACTTTGTGAAAAGCAAAGTTTCTGTCTTTAGAATCCTTTTGTACACAAATCAGTGTGTGTAGCTGGGGTTATAATATATGTATGAGTTTATATAGGCTATTGCTTTACTTCATGTATGTAATTTTATTCAATTCAGTGCTTAATTTTATTCAACTTCAAATGCTGTGATGCACTGCATTCAGATAATCTCAAGGCAGCAGCTGCAAGATCCTGCTTCTATAACAAGAAATATGTGGCACAACCACGAGTGTGCTCTAAAAGCTGAAATTTGAGTGTTGTGATTTAACCTCCCTTAGCTCTGTTGGAGCTGAGATACGACAGGATGAGTCAGAAAATACAAAGAAAGAGTTGAACTTACTTTCTAATGTGCTCATCATGAAAGCAGAACTGTAAACATATTCTAACCTCCACAGCAAATTGTTAGCAGTTAGTGTGGTGCTTTTTTCACTAATTGCTGTTTATATAATGGTAAATCTGAATTCAAAAGAATTTACTTGAACTTCTATGGAAGTTTGTACTTACAAGTTATTTCATACATACTACACTGTTTGTTATTAAAAACATAATATCAAAAGACAGGGCCTAATTTCTAATCTAGTTTTGTTTTATGTGCAAATTTCAAAAAGAACATTTTTTCCCCCTCTTTTATGTCCTTTTTTTTTTTTTTTAATATAGGAGTAGGAAAGCTTTCTGATATTGCTTAAACATGCAAAATAAACCAGATAAGCATGTTTTCCTTAGGATCTTTCACAGATCTTACATAGGATTGTAAAAATTTTCATTGTATGTGAAAAATTTCTTTCTTATGTGTCCGATTATAAATTAATTTGTGTTTCTCTACAAATGTATTGGTTTCAAAAATGTTGTTTTGTTTTTATCTTTTCAGAATTTAAAGTTTGGTGATCCATCATGGGGAACCATGCAGGAAAACGAGAGCATAGCACTGAGAAGTCAACCAAGGTGAGTGTAGAAAATTGAAGAGAGAGTGCCACTTTGAAAATATGTATTCTGTGAAATACAGGGGATTTTTAGCACAGTAGTTGTTTACCAGATCACTGTTATCATTACTATTTTGTAGTTTACACTGTAAAATGACCACGTTTTGGAAAGAGTGTCCTATGAGATGTGCCCAAATGAAGATTTTTCTTGTGCTGGATTTAGTGAGAGATGTGATATTTGATCCACAGCTGGTAATAATCTTCTCAGTCATGGTGGAAATGAATGAAAGGGACTTAGAATCATGATATTGTAGAATTCTTCTAAGAGTCATGAGCAGAGTTATGTTCTGTGTGTTGACAATTTTTCATTTGGGCAATAAAATTGGCTTCATCCATAAGAAAAATATTATGAAGAAATAGGTAAAATAAGAGGATTTTAAAGGACAAGATTATCAATCCAAGGAGATGCAGCTTTAAAAATCTCCTCCCTAGAGGAAAAAAAGAGAGAACTGTCAAAATGTTCATTAAAAGTTAGTATTTGATTCCTAAGCATCTGCTGACACTGTTGTGTGTTCTGCACATAATGTGGTATTCTGTTTGCCTTGTGATAATATATTGTTTATTTGTTTTTCTATGTTGTACGAAAGAGATTTCACACATCTTAGAACATCTTTCTCTATATATTTATATGTAAAAAAAAAAAACAAACCTGCTGCTTGTTGCTAGCTATTGCTATCTTCCCTCCACACATCCTCTTCCAAAAATAACTGTTTACAGTCTAAGCTCACACTGTATAAAGCTCTTGACCTTTGCATTGGACAGAAGATGTAAACAGATATTTCTGAGCTGTATCTGGAGCAATGTGGGTATTTTGCTTTGCTGTGGCAGATAAGCAGCTATCCCCAGAAGGTGTACAAACTAGAACTCATACAGTTTTTAGTTCCTTGCCACCTCCTTTAGGAAAATGCACAGTCACACTGGAAGGAACAGGGAGAAAGCAGCAGGAACAGAGGGTAGCTGGCTACATACGGTTTTGTTTTGTGTTGGTGCAGTATTCTGCAAAATGATTTTGTTGCGCAAAGTTTCGGTTTCAGTACAAAAAAATAGTATGAATCCCAAGTTGCTGCCTTGTGGCTGGTCTTGCAGACTTGCCCTTTAGAAAACTCTGTTGTGCAGCAAAGTCAAATGCACCAAACGGATACATTTAACCAAATATTTTGATCCTTTCCGAGTAAGCATGTGAGATCCTGAAGGTGTGATACATTAAGTTTACAGAGCTTGATGGGCTGCAGTGCACCAAATACACTTTGCTTTGGTCTTTGAGGATAAAATTTGGTTAAAAAAACCACATTGTATCTTCTCTCCTGCTATGGGATCACATTTGTTTTTGATGTGTCTGGATGGCAGATATGTGAGTTGTGGGGCACATCTGGCTTCAAAAAGCTAAAAATTCTTCAAATTGTAACAACCTTTGCAAAAGGTGCAAATTCTGTGATGGTGAGTGAGAATCAGGTGACCATGAGTCTGCACTTGGTATATAGGACAGAACTACAAGGAAATGGATTGCTGCAGTTCTTTAGAATTCCTTCTCTTTCCTAGTCAGTTTGTGGAGAATACTTGATTCTGCAATCAAAATAAAATTTGTTTACCAAAGTTGTTTTGTGAAGCAGGAACTTATTACTGTAGTAATATTTTCTGTCCTTCGCTCATCCTTCTAGAGGGTCAAAAAACCAAAACACCAAACCCCTAAACTTTCAAATTGTCAGTGCTTGATGAAAATCTCCCTTTATGCACAGAAATGTGGATGATCTCCCTTTATCTAAAACAGTAATCATGCCACAAGAAATCACAAGACCATAGATTGAAAATCAGGAAATACATGGTTAAAACACTACTATGAATTCCCTATAGTTAGTTGTGCTTGATTCAGTTCTTTCAGGTAGCATTAAATTTCTTAGTGGTTGCATTAACCAAACCAGTTTGTTTTTCTTTTTTTTTTTTTCTCTTTTTTTTCACAGCTGAAGTAGGTTTTTAAATTGTTGTTCAATATTGCTGTAGATTAAAACTGTTTTCCCACTAACCTTCTAGACCTGCTGAAGGCTTACAGGGACTACAGTGGAAATGCTGAACTGCCTCTCCTCACTCATAGTAATAGAACTGCAGTGAAAGAGGTGAACATGTCACCAAGGCTCTTTCTAAATTTCATTACTTTCACTCTCCAGGCTGTTTACTATAAGTCATTTCCCAGAACTGTAGGTCCAAAGGAAAAAACATGATTTTAGGCAGCTTCTCTGAATCTTTGAGGTCACATTTACAGCCACTGAACTGCTCCTGGACTAGTAGACAATTTCTCCACAGAGCTATTTTTTGTGCAGTGACATTAAAGAGACTGTTTCCAACTGCAGCAGTCACAGTTTTGGTTGTCCAGTAAATGTCCTTTAATCCAGAAATGACTTTGAGGTTGGTTTGGTGGTTTTTTGAGTTGACATCTACCTTCACTTTACTTTTAGAAAATTTGTGTATTTGAATTACAAAATTAGAAACAGACTTCTGGAAATCAATTACTTCATGAAATGTCTAACGTGACATTAATAGGCTTTCGAATTAGGAAATTTACAGAAGACATTAAGATGGCTTCCCATGCTGTGACACTTCCTTCCAAATATTGTTCTTCTCTTGACATACAAGTATGGCAAGCTACAGTGATTACTTAATAAATAATGAGATGCTGTGAAATTAAGTGAATGTTTAGAAAAATATTTTACCTAAATAATGTGGAGGAGTGTTTAAAAAACCCTTCTGTTTTACTCACAGCAATAGCATACATCACCTCATTTCTGTGGGATTTCTTTCTTGTATGTTTAATGGATCTGCATTTTCTAGAGTTTTGTAAGATACGAAAAAATTCTTCAATTAACCCGGCAGTTTATCTTTTCTTTTTACTTTGAATGATACTAGATTTTGCAACTCCTTAATGTGTTAGTAAATGTTTAAGTATTTATTTTGTTTACTTTCTTCTTAGTGTTAATACTTGAGTTTGAACTTAACATAAATCAATGAACAACAATAACAAAAAGAAGGGGCTGTCCAGCACATTATTGCCATCCGAAAATCTTTGAACTTTCTTGCTATCTGTCAAAACTGGCCCTTAATGTCATTGATTGTTCAGGAAGAGGGGTTTGGAAGGAAGGTTTCTGGCATTGTCCCACTTACTCCACAGCAACTTCCAAAAGCACCTGGTCCAAGTAGCCTGGTTTCCATGGTCACATAGTACTGTGAGGAGCTGGAAACCAAACTTGTGACCTATAATGAAAGATCAAAACCCACTGCACTGCCATGCCAAGGGATTACTCAAGAAATTTATACAGGACTGGGACGTGTTAGATTATGGAAAATGCTGGATTATCTACCTAGTTCATGTCCTTTAGGTAATTGGGGTGTGCTGTAAAAAAGCCAGCAAGGAGCCAAACTCAATTGCCACTTCTGGTACCCAGCTCTGAAATGCCTTGGGAAATGTAATTGCAGGCCAAAACTGAAAACAGACATAGTGATGATAAGGCATTCAGTCTGCAATTTAATGTTTTCTTTGAACTGAAAATAATCTGTTAGTAATGACCAAGACTTGCTGGGTAGTGAATTTATGAAAAAACCTTGCCTTTAATTGCCTTGTGTTATGTACCTAGATTCTATAATGTGTTTTGCAGTGGTTGATTTGATATAACTTTACTAAACTGACTGGTTTTCAGTGTTTCAGGAGACCTCAGTGTAACTAGTTCAAGCTAAATTGCTTCAGTGAGCATATATCAGTAAATCAGATGGTTTCTNCACCCTGTGTAAGGCTGCAGTCTGGTAACACTGACAGAAAATTTTCTCTCTTCCTGGTGAAAAGGAGTTGAAATTCTGAAGATGACTGGCACATGATGGTAGTTGAACTGTTCATCTCATACATGCTCAGCGATCTGCAAGCATAAAAGCTTTCACTACCTCTCATGGCTTAGGCTGCTTACAGACCTGAGCTGTATGTGTGGTTTTTGCCAGGTGCTTCCTCTTGTTATGCATCATAAATTATCAAAAAGGGAAAAAACAGATGAAATACTTTTTATTTGCTCAGTTAATTGCTCTGAAGTGTTATTTTCATAAGATGAAAGTTTATTATTTTTTAGTACATGCAGTTTGAGAGATACATGGCATACAGATTGTATGGGTTTTGAAGTCTGGGGTACACTTTTATGTAAAAAGTAAAGAAAAAAAATTGTCTTACTACCATACAGAATTAATCATGAAGGCTTTTCACTTTTCCCCCCTAGCAAAGTTGTGTAACACTATTTTTATTTCTCAGAGTTTTACTCTTTCCTATAAAGCAATAAAGAGCACAGGAACTCTTACAGTGTATTCTTTGCAATTTGATGGATTGATTAAAACACTCCCCCTTGAGCCAGTGTGTTTTCTGAAGGCAAGTGAAAAGGAGAAAAAAACTTTAGGATGTTGAGAGCGCCAGTGTTTTCTGTGAGAGATTTGATGAGCATTTTCACCAGTCAGTTTTACAAGTTAGATATGCTCTGTAGAATCCTTATGACCATGCTGGTGCCTGGTACAAGGTGCTGCTGCTTTTGGAAGAGGCAAATCTTCTTCAAGGGTGTGAAGGGAAGTTCTGGGCAGTCAGGTTCAGCAATACCAGTTGAATTTGATAGATGTCTGTTTTCCTCATTTTCTACCATCAACCTGGCTTTCCCCTTGAGCAAATCCTCATGTGCTCGCTCTGTCTTCCTATTTCATTTCCCAACCTTTGGGCTGTCTAGCTGGATGGTTTGTTGGGACAGATGCAGTGTCATTCTGTATTAATAGTAGTGCTTGGAGACCTTGAGTGGAGCCTTCAGGCACTAATGTGCTTCTGCTGGTGAGATGCTATCATAGTGATACAGAAATGACTGTACTGTTTGAAACCTCTGAGAATGCCAAACATAAAGTAGCTGTGACATCTGTCCTCAAAAATTAACCTTAACACCAGCAGTCAGTATGGTATCAGAAGTCTGTGTTACTGTTCCAGTGGGGAAATAGTTCTACAGTGAAGTTTAAAGGAACAACTTGGGTCTAAATCCAGATAATGTGTTTCGGTACTTGACTGTTCGTGCAACTCTTTGGGTGCTGAATTTAGTATAGCCAGTTGTAGCTGCAGTAATTAATCTTTCTGATGTCTAAAATATTGCAAGCTCATCAAAATTTTGTGAGGACGATAAATTGTCCCTGAATTGAAGCTGATATTCCTACACTTCCATGTTTCCCTTGGTTGCATGTGAAGGCTGCTGAAGGTACAGTGTTCTGCTGTGCAAGGAATGGGTGGAAAAGCTAAAAGGTGAGAGGCAAGGCAGGTGCAAGTGAGGTGCAAGTTCTGGCCCTGCCACAGTGCCCACTGCTAATGTTTAAGGAGTTGCCTGAATTGTGTAACCATGCCAGTATATCACTATATCTGTATTTCAGTGAAAAAGTGGGTAAATGTGTGGGCAATGGTTGTGTAAAATAAGTTGCAAGTATGTTTTTCTGTTGTGCATGCAATGCCTAAGTCGTGGTGCTTCTTGGTTTGGGTCTTGAGCTGGTTAAGCCTGCATGGGTGTAAAAGGAAGAGGTGCAGTGGCTGTGGTTTTGGCTGGGGAGGAGGGAGGGTCTTAGACTCTGTTCTCCCACCCTCAGCCTGTAGAACTGACTAAAAGAGAGAAGTGCGCTCTCTGCTTTTTTAAGGTCTTGTGCTTCAGATGCCATGTTTCTGTGGTAGTTTTCTACAGTTCCCTCCTTGTTAGCTTTGATGCAGAACTAGATAAATGTCCTGTCAAATGAGTTTAATGCCAGTGCCACTTAAATTAGCAAGGAGTTGGAAGAACAGGGGTGTAAGGCAGTAGGCATTCTTTGTGAACTCTCTGCGAACTGTTCTAGCTGCTGAAATGACTTTTCTAGTAAATCAGCCCATACTTCAGCCTGAGAACATTCTGTTCCAGTGTTTTGCCACCTTCATGCCATAAAAATGAAGGGAAAGTTGTTGATGTTTTCTATCTTGAGGAAGCAGTTAAGTGACATGGCGATCCTGAAAGGGAAGAGTATTTTCCTTCCTACCTAACCTTATGTGCTTTTATTATTGTGGTGGTCCTGGATCAGCAGGCTGCAGTAATGTTGTATCACCCAGTTTTAAATTGGGTCAGATGAAAATTCTAGTTTGTTCCTTTGACCTTGGTTATATTTGAGAAGAGCTTAAAAAATCTTCTGCAGTAACATGTTACCTTAAGATGCAGTTACATTTGTAAAATAAATTGTGGTGAAATATGTTCGTCCTTTTAGAGAAATGGCCAAGCTTTACCTCTGGGTATCCGGTGTCAAACCACAGCGGAATCTCTAGTGTCTAAGACAGTGACTGGCAAACCTGCCCTGTAGCACTTACTGAAGTATTAAAACCTGTTAGAAGTGCATTATAAGGTTTGTTATCATCTTTTCCCTCCTAGTGCTAGTTGGGTGGTGTTTGATGCTCCTGAGCAGCAGCTGTGAGGAAGAGTTCTGGAGACATGTTTTATTTTAATTCTCAGTTTCTCACAGTTGTATTTCTGATAATGCAACTGACTGTGCAGATAGAGTAGTTGTAAGACATAGCTCTACACTATGCATCAGTACAAGGTCAAAATGCTCAGATCTGATGTTAAATATTCTGCCATTAGAAAAGAGGGGTTCCACATTAAGCTGATTTGAATTTTGCTCTAATTTGTAAATTCAGGAAGTGTGTAATGGACATCAGAAGGAAAAGGTTGTGGGGCTTTCCCATGCAAAGTATTGCTGACTGTAACTTTTTTGCACTTCAGAAGTTGAATTTCTTGAGTAATTGGAGCTATTTGTACAGTGAATAAATTCAACTTGTCTGCAGCTACAGTTCAGAAATTGATTTTTCCACTTTGAGCAGGAGTGCCATGAAATGCTTTTCCTTTTTATTTAACTTTTTCAGGCTGTCTGCTTTAAGTCAATGGAAATTCTTTGGTAGGCAGCATTTGCTAGGGGAGAAAAAAAATGGTTTTTGTAAAAGGAAATTGAAAAACTTTAAAGCAGAATAATGTAATGTTACTCTTGATTGCTGAGATAAGATTCACTCTTAAAAACAATGTGATCTTTCAGTGCAGCATGCAGTGGATGTGGCCATAAAGATATCAAAATTTGCATAGAGCTGAAAGCCACAAGATACATGCCAGTTACCTGGCATGATTAAAGGGACTTCTGACCATCAATTGCAATCAAGACGAGGCAATAATGGAAATCTTGCGTTTTTGTCACGGTGCCACAGAGTGATGTTCAGGCTGGTCTGGCTGGACTAAGTAAGAACTGAAGGCTGAATTTAGGGAGGCCTGAGGGTACTCAGCTTGCTTGGAACTCTAGGTAGCTCAAAAATCATTGAAAGGACCCAAGAGACCCAGAAAGCTTAGCAAGTCTGTCACCAATGAGATATATCTTCAAACAGGCACTTATCGAAACAATAATCACCGTTTCTGGGTCCTCAGATTTTCCTGTTCAGTGTAAGAGCTGCAGGAATGGATTCACTCTTTGGTGGTGCAGACATTTTCAGATGAACTACAGAAATACCGATATACTGGAGATGTTTTGATTAAAAACAAATTGAGACTGTGACGTTGAAATCTGAGTAATTTGGGGTTTTTCTTGTTTCAGTTTTGTGGTCATAGCTAACTTATCTGTCTAGCTCCTTCCTTTATCTTCCTTCTACTTCTTTCACTCAGTTTCTTCGTGCATGCTACTTTCTGCCAGCACCTCTGATGCAATCAAAATGCTTTGGTTTGATTTTTCTGAGGCATTAGAAGTAATATTTAGTTGTTAGCAGTGCTCAGAAACAGTGGAGACCTGGCCAGCTAACAGGCAGTCTGATCAGGAAGGTGTGAACACTGTAGAAGAAAACAGAGAAAATTTGCACTTTTCTGACAACACATATCTACCAGAATAATTACTTTCTCTTCAAGCCAATTCTCTCTCTTCATGTTATAATCTGACTTTCTGCAACATGCCCAGCCTACCACAGTACATTGCTTTACAAAGCAATCCAGTAGCGCCATTGTCAGTATTTGAAAGCTGAAAATCAAAGCAATATTATGATATTTTTATGACCAACTATCATTGTCACTTATATGCTGTTTTGTCGTGAAGTTGTTTTGGATTTTTGCATTTGTACCTTGTACCTGTTAAAGAATTTATTATATGGAGGAGATGCGAGAACTTGTGTGCAGTCCTTTTGGGGAAATGTGGCTAATATTTGTCAGTATGAAGTGGAACTGTGCAAAAACTTTAAATCCCTTTAAATCACTTCCATTTCTTTTGTGCACATATATGTAAGCATGCTTATGTCCATATTCAAAAAAATACAAGTCTATATTTAAAAAAATATTTGTATATAAATGCAAGTGTATATTCAGGTATGGGTACTGTGCTTCTAGCCCTGTATGGCTGCAGATATGCTCCCTGTATTAGTTTCAAAAGGCGAGAGCAGTAGCCTTTCACCCTGGGGAGTCTGACTGTTCATTCTGATCTTCCCTGTGAACTACAGACTAAATATTCTCTTAGTGTTAAGCCAAAGCTTTCTACTGCAGATGAAACTTGCCTTATGCTGCACAGCGATAAAGCCTGAATAATCAGTACCTTTTTTCTTTTAGATTCTTGTCTGAAATTCCAGACAATTCTGGGGTTTTGAGGCTTGGAAGATGAAAGATTGTGCATGTGAGACTCAGAATCTCAAGGCAGTGCCTGTAACAGTTGAGAAATATTTATATATCACAAAATATATTGAATATATTTCAATACTTCATGTGTATTGATTTAAAATTAAATATCTTTAATATATTTTACAAATCTATAGTACTAGTATAAATAAATATATCTTTGTGTTATATGGGAGGCTTCAGAGCTCACAGTAGGTGAGACCCACTGCATAGAGGAACAACTGCTTTGTCTTCGGTGCACTACTGCACAGAAAACTCAGTGTGTTTGGGATGATTGACATTATTTCTGAAGCTTGGTCACATGAGATGAGATTCTAGGTCAAGGCTGTGCACAATGTTATATTTTTGTGGTGAAATAAATAACTTGTCATGTGCTGCACGATACTTGCTGATAGAAACTTGCTGAGAGGAGCTCTTCTCCTATGGTGGGGTGCTAATCTTCAGTTTCCTTCAGAATCATATCTGTGTTTGGAGAAAACCTTATATGTTATATATAACCTATATATTATATATTTTAATTGAGTTGGATCTGAACCACTGTAATCTGCCACATTCAGATTGGATTAAGTGAAGCATGTTTGTTTGTTGGTGCTGACAATGTGTCCTGAACATTCAGCTTTAGGATTCTTTTACTTGACAAATTAATTTGAATGTTGGTATTTTGTTTCTAAAATTTTATATTAAATAATACTCTAAATAAAAGGTTTTTCTTTATATGTGCTACAACTAATTTCTTGCCATATATAAGTAAGGTTATTGGCAAGAAAAAAAATAGGTGAAATACCTCATAAAAATTAAGCTTTGACACTTTTCCTCTTGTTTTTACCTCAGTGTAATGTGTTCTACTTTGCTGCAGTCTTCTCAGGAAGGGAGGGAACAGAACTACATTCAGGAGTCTCATCAATATACCGTTCTTGTCTGTTGCCTTCTTTTCCTTTCCATTCCAAGATGCCTTTCTGGCATGTTTTTTAACTTTTTTTATTATTATTATATTCTGCTGTGCTATATAGTCCTTATAAGGATTGATAAAACTGAAAGTTTTATATAAAAATGAAAGTTTTATGGAGCCTGGGGGCAAGAAGGCCACAAGATCCCGGTCCTTGTATGTGTTCAGTTGGGATGGGGAGCTCTGGGTTCTAATACCCTCTCAACAGATTGTACAGGTGTCCTGGCCGGTGACTTTTAAGTATAAGAACAACCACTGGAGCAAGGGATATTCTGCCTTTGGCAAGGGATGCTGAGATCTTCCAGGCATCAGATTCTGCTCTGGGATTGTGCAGAGTTCATCATGCCATAGCATAATGCAGTTATTACTGTAATAATGTAATAGTCTATTGCAGCTGTTGAGTCACCTGATTATGGGAGAATAAAGGGTTTATGGCATTTTGGATGCCTGTGGGGCTTGACACATAGACTTTGTATCAACTAAATTGCGTGTCTTTGATAATTTCTGATGATGTCTCTTGCTGCTGTATGTAAGGAACAGGAGGGACCTTCTGAACATGTCTTGCTCCACCAGGAGCAGGGGCCCTTGGCTTGGATCCCAGCTTTGAGCTCTGGTCTCAGCAGATGACGAGTTGTCTGGGTTCTGCCCCGTGGGCTTGCTTTAATCAATTAGGCTGCAAACCGTGGGCTGGTGGAACAGGTGCAGAGCTGCTGTCCTTGTTCTGGAGCCAGATGGCCATTTAATTGTCCCAATCACTGAGCAAGACTTGGCCAAGTCCCTTGCTCAGTTCTCAATTCTGCTGCTGCGCTGCCAAGTTCAGTCTTGTGGCCTTAAAAAAAATGAGGACTTCAGAGACAGCTCTGATCATCTGGACTTGTCTTAGTCATGACATAATGTGGTTAGTTTCAAACCTCAAAACGGTTCATAGCCTAACGTTGTTTTCTTAAAGAAGTTGCTTGATGCTTTCCTGCAGTAAAGATTTCTGGTCTGATCTGGCATATCTTGCTTGTTACAGTGTTACTAATATTGAGGTGACCGGAAAAAAAAGCTTTAAGTAGGAACCCTTATTTCAAAGGATTGATTCCCTGGGATTTTGCAAGGAGAACTTTTGTATCTGTTGAGTTACCTCTTACCAGGACAAGAGCTGAGGGGAAGAATTTTGCAGGTTAAGAATATTTTGGTTTGCAAAAGTTTCCAAAATCTTGTTTTAGAATAACAATTTTTCATTGTTCAGAAGAAGTAAGAAATTATTTGCAATTCTATTTAGCAAGTTTACAAACCCTAAAGTCTAGCACTTCCCCTTAAGTGCAGCATTCAAATAATCAAGTGTGTTTGCTTGTCTATATGCTTATACTTATTCACTTGGTTTAATAACTGTAAATGACTGTAACATCTTCAAATAGATATATTTGTTGCTTATATGTAACTCAGTTGTTTTTTTGTCAAGATAATCCACTTTTATTACAGTAAATCATTTAAGAAGCTATAACTGAGGGGTGTTAGAGGCAAAGGATGGGACTAAGCAGAGTAATGATAATATGTTATTTGCAGTTCTAGGGAACTGAATTAAAAAGGAGTCCAGGTATTTCAAGCAGGCCAGCTCTTTTGTTCAGTGCTAAAAAGGCAGTTTCTGGGTCTAAAGTGATTATGAAGTACCAATTTGATTCAAGCTGCCTGAGTTACACTGTCAGTCAAATCACAAGTAGCCTGTATATGGAAAGGATTGAATATATGTGTTAATAAAATTCAGCTATTTAAGCATTTGTGTTTAGAGTAGATGGATTTTAATCTGCATTTATTTTAAGTCGGTTTTTTTTTTAATCCATCATGCTCCACCTGTTTTGTCCAGTCCTGGATCTGATTCACAACAGCTTTTTTTAGTATTGTTTTGACTGTGGTTCTGGCAGTACCAATTCTGCCCAGAAGTTATGTAGCCTATGGGTTATACTACCTCTAGGGGAGAGGGTGAAGAGCTTTGCATAGTCTGTTGTGCTTTTGTATGCAATCTCCATTGCACAGCACATGAATAATACCAAAAAATCTGTCCAAAATCTACCCGCTCCTTTTTTATGATGAAATACCACCAAAAGAAGGGCAGTGGAAATAGCTTCTTGTTCACCCACAGGTTTCTCTCCAGTAAAATTCTCTGCCTAGAGAAGCAGTTGAAAATAGTTGGTGCAACTTTGTTTTACGGTTGCCCACATGACTCCTTTCATTCCTGCCTGCCTATAGAATCGGGGCATGGATTTTAGCCTTCACAACACATATGCAGTGATGTAAAATTCTATTTATGTGCAGAGGGTTACTAAGTAACAGTTGCTGAGGGAAATGCAGTCTTTAACTGTGTGACGTCTGTGCACTTAAAATTCCCAGCCAAGTAGTGCATTAGTATAGATTTTGCACATTAATGTAATGGGATTTGCTGAGGGCAGTGTGAGCAAAACCTTGGGAAGACAACAATAGTGTAGTTTAAGGAATTGTAGTCTATGCTGCCTGACCCTGTGGACAGGAGATGAAACCCAGTTTTTGCCCTTCTACCTCATCCTCTCCATACCACACCATAATTAAGGACCCTGATATATTTCATGGAATCATAGAATATCCTGAGTTGGAAGGGACCCATTGAGTCCCACTGCTGGCCCTGCACAGGACATCCCCAAGAATATCACACCATGTGCCTGAAAGCATTGTCCAGACATTTCTTGAACTCTCTCAGGCTTGGTTCTGTCCAGTGCCTAGCCACCTGCCTAAGTGAAGAACCTTCTCCTAATACCCAGCCTAAACCTCCCGTGACACAACATCAGGAAATTCCCTTCAGTCCTGTCATTGATCACCAGAGAGAAGAGATCAGTGGCTGCTTCATTTACCAGCTTCCAGTCAACTGGGACCTTTCTAGATTCCCAAGACAGCTGAAAAATCATTGAGGGAGGTCTCACGGTGACATCAGGCAGCTCCTTGAGTATCCTTGGATGAATCCCATCAGGCACCATAAACTTGGCAGCATCCAGCTGAAGAAGCAAGTCCCTCACAGGTTCAGGTTGGCTGGGAATTTAAAATTCTTGCATTTGTGGTCCTCCAGTTCACAGCTGCGGAGGTTCTATTTTAAATATTTGTGTGTATTTTTGTGTATTTTAGTATTTGTTTGATATTTTTGTGTGTGTATTTGTATTTATAGCTATTTCTATCTATAGATTAAAAAAATTCCACATGTAATCAGTTTGTTTTGCATGTGTACCTTCCTTCAGGGAAAGGAAAGTTGAGTGGCAAAAAACCAAAAAGACCTTGGGATAGATTGGGTGTTGATAATACAAGGAGAAATTTCCCTTGAGCTGTGTCTCAAGTGTGTCTCTTCTATTAACTCTGCTTCTAATTTTTCATGGTCTATCAGAGGATTTGTTTGTTCCAAGGATTTTTTCTTTCAGTAAATGTTACTTTGGAAAGGTCACATATCTAGCCTTGAAAATGAGCTTTTTTATTGGAAAAGATTCTACTCAAATGATCAACATTTCCTTTAAATCACACCTAGTATGACTTACAGTAGGGCTTTGAACCAAAGACCTTTATATGCTGATAAAGATGATTTGGTGAACTTTCATGAAGTCTTACAGCTTTTAAGTAATTTCTCTATTACCAGGCTCCTTTTTGTCTGAAAATACTTGGAGGGGAAGATAACAAAAGCTTATCAGGCTGGGTGATGTGCTCACTTGGTTTAAGGTGATCTTCATTTCAGTGAGGTTCTTATGTTAATGATGTTACTATGTCAGAGTACATAAAACATGGGCAAAACCAAATTTTTATAATGAAGTACTATCACAGTCCTTTTATAAAAGTGTCATAAATATCTATCAGGCATATCTAGTCATTATTTTATTGGGTTTTAATGAATTTTTTTAGCTGAATCCAAAGATGTTATTTGTTGATCACTGAGAAATGCATTATGGCCAGGAGCTGATCTTATGTTATTTACCTGTGCTCTTCAGTAACCAGCATTGTCACTGTCATGGGAATAGTTTCCTAATTTGTCAACTGTACAAAATTTACTTTGTTTACTTACTTATGACAATTATTTTTTAGTTTATTTTTTTTTTCTTTCTAGGCAAATTTAAAAAAAACAACCCAGCAAACCAAGCAAAAACCAAACCTAGTGATACCATCCCTGTAAAAGTGTGTGTGTTTTCTGTTCCTGACATTGTAAAGTCTCTTCACATTTTTGATGGGGTGTAATTCTCAAGTACTGTCTGACTGCATTTTTTGCCTGTGTTTGAGAGAGTACAGTATCTGAGGGTTTTTGTAGTCTTTCATGCAGTTCACTCATTTTGGTTTTGAGGCCAGAAACTCTTGACTCTGGAGAGAAATTGATCCTGAATTCTTCATTGTTCAGTCAAGCTGCTGTCTTTCTGTAACCCTTTGTGATCAGCTGTGACTGCTCACGTGGTTTTAAACCGGTGTATTGGCCCCAGCTTTTCTCTCGGGAAGCTGTCATCACTGGTGAGGGTACTGACTCTGAGCAAAGTATCTTTAGAGTCTACAGAAGAAGCAAAACAGAACAAGGGGAGAAAAACTGTCACATAATTGACACATCTATTCTTCCAAAGCCTTTTCTTGTTGCTCCATAGGGGCTTGTGTGTTTTTTGTTTTTTTTTCTCTCAAACGACCAAGTTCAGGAGAACTGGAGTTAAACCTATTTGCCAATAGCACCTGCCTTTGCCTTGTACTTCAGGAGCTGCTAATCAGTTCCAAACAGTCTGTAATTTAACCATTTATAGTTATTTAACTAAAATGGATGAAAAAAAAATGGAACCTTTTCTGCAAAGCTGCTTTCAGGGCATTTAGGCCCCTGCTGATCCTAGTGAATGGAGTTAACACATTTCAGCTGCAGAGTTTTGCATGTGCCTTTATTTGACTTAATGAAGTTCTTTTCTGTTTGCTTCTGTAGCCTGTCAAGGTCCCTGTCTGAAGAGCACCTCTGCCTCTGCGTACTGACCAGTCCCCCAGTTTATTATCACCTGGGTTTTTAATAGAGACATTAAATGATGTTGGCCTTAGTGTTGATCCCTGAGGGATGCTGCTGCTGACTGACTGACACCTGGCCTCTGCCATTGATTGCCATCCTCTGAGCTTGGTGGTCCAGCCAGTTACCCACCCCTTGTATTCCACCTACCCAGACTTTGTCTTGGTTTGACTGGAAGGGTAGAGTGGCAGACTGTGGGAGGCTGTGTCATAGGCCATGCTAAAGTTGGGGGATGTGATGTCAGGCCTTTCCCCTCCTCCACAAAACCAGTCATTTCATCATGGGAAGCTATCGGGGGTTAGTCAGACACCATTTGCCCTTGATAAATCCAAGCAAGCTGTTCCTACACATCTTCTATCCATGGGGAAAAATTACTGTTAAAACTGTTACGTCATCTAAAAAAAGAAAAACAGCTAAGCATTTGAAATGCTGTGTATAAAGCATGTCTCTCATTTTACCAGTGCATTATCATTCCTTCAATGTTAATGCAGAAGTTTCTGTTGAGTACAGAATGTACCTAGCTTTGACAGTCTTATCCTTCAGTAAAGTACTGCGCTTTTGGATTCTTGACAAAAAAAAATACCAAGGCCTTCTTCTTTCAGTACAAATCCACATAAAAGTGAAAAGAGGTGTGAAGTGCACTTTCTAGTTGTATGATGATCCTTGATTTCTTGAAACCTTTCTAGAAAGATGGACAGTTGTCACAGTTACCAAGACCTGACAGATTGATAGCAGCTTGTATGGTGTAACAGTACAAAGTTAATGTTGGGTGGTCACAGAACAAAAAGCAATGCTGTCTGGCTGAGCTGTTGGTTGGCGTTTTGTTTGGTTGTTGCTGTTGTTTTGGGTTTGTTGGGTTTTTTGGGTTAGGGTTTTTGGTTGTTTGGTGTAGGGTTTTTTGTTTGTTTTTTGGGGGCTTTTTTTCTTAAATAGCTATAAAAGAGGAAAGATCTAAAAATTAGGCACTGGAGGAAAAGGTGGAAGTTGAAGAAAAGAACAAGTGTTCCTACCTGGAGTTGGAGACATTCCCAGGCAGTGAATAGGTATGCTTGCTGGTAGAGCTTCATGCTCCCCTCCAGAGCCTGGGACTTGCACAGATGATGACTATAAATAGTGCAAAGTAGCACTTATTTAAATCACCCTTTTTTCTTTACCTTTTTAACACGTAGCTCTTGAATTTCAGTGCAGTATTTCTCCTGAAGATGTAGGGTTTTTACTAGAACCACACCAATGAATCAAACTGTGGTAAATTGGATCATCTCTGTAGTGACCAGTGACAGGACCCAAGGTAATGGCCTGAAGTTGTGTCAGGGGAGGTTTAGGCTGGGTTTTAGAAAAAGGTTCTTCACCCAGAGGGTGTTTGGGCACTGGAACAGGCTCCCCAGGGAAGCGGTCACAGCGCCAGCATGACAGAGTTCAAGGAGTGTTTGTACAGAGCTCTCAGGCACGTGGTGTGATTCTGGGCCAGGAGCTGGGTGTGATGATCTTTGTGGGTCCCTTCCAACTCAGCATATTGAATGATTCTGTGATCTTTTTACATGACAGTTTCTGTTTGGTTTTTGACTCACTGAGTGATAAGCCGGCGCTCACAAATTGTATTTCTGGTCTTAACCATTTCTCCTGTCTGTACATGCACATGAGTGTTTCAATGTCATCATTTCTGATACTTATTTATACTGGTATTAGAGAAAATGGACATTTATCTCACAGGCAGTATGAGATTTACATTGCTTGATCTTTCTCAGGTTTAGTTTCTTTCTTTGACTTTATATATTTGGAAAATGGTAGCTACAGCTGTTTAAAACAATACTGTCCCTGCAACAAAACAAGAAATGTTCCTGAAGAACAGGATTGTGTGCTGTGCAGATGAGGTCTTTCTTATTCAGTTACTAGATTACCTGCTCATGCTTTGCAAAAAGGTATGAGAACATGCTTGTGAACCCTTTATGTTATGGAGGCTATATCTTATCATATTGGCCATCTGAAGACACTTTGGATAGATGGTTACTGACCAGTCTTTTTTTTAATGGTGTGCAGAAATGGCAGCAATTAACTCCACAGGAAAACCTTCCCTAGTTCCAGGTGAGTAATAGTAGGTATTTGCTGATGAATCAGGTGACACCTGGGACTGAAGAAGCAGCGAGTGTGAGGTCTGAGTGAGTCACTTCCTTGGGCTCTCAAGGTTTGCCTTGACACCAGTTCAGTATGGTAAGCGGCAATAGTTAACTTGAGGTGACTATTTCTGAAAGTCAGGAACATGTTAAATTACTGATGTATGGGGGGAAATGTAACATTTTAGCTGTACTCCTTGCATATGAAATCACCAATATCTGCTGGAAACTCACCACATCATTTTGTGGAATTTTGGAAAAACATTGACCAGATTGCATATCTGACATACCCACATCTGCATGTTACAGTCTGGGCTTCATTAGATTGTGAGTGTGCTCCAGAGGAGGGCACCAAAATCTGGAAGTGTTAGTGCCACTGGTGTAACAAACCAGTTGGTGGCCTGGTAGCCAGAACCCAATGAGGTCACGCTCTGAGTGACAGCCCTTAAAATGCCTGGAAGCCCCAGTGTGATCAGATGCTCTGACTGAGTTTTCAATATACCAGCTGTGGGGCAACTAATGGAATTGGCTTCTGCTGTTCATTAATGTCCAGATCTTCAGGATTTGTTGTTGTTGTTTTCCCCTCACAGAGGTCAATACAATTTGAATGCTAATTCAGACATTTTAAACAGGCTAAAAATAAACAATTTAAATGTCATCTCTCTGGGCATCTTTGGGTAAACAATTGGGTTTGTTGTACTTTTTTCCAAAATATTTTCCCTCTTAGACTTCATTATTCTCTTCTGAAATGGGAAAGTTCACCTGTTGAATATGTACGTTAGTATTTCAGCGTGCAGCTTCCTACATGTGTTACAATGGTCGATTTTTCTTCTAATATTGGTGCAGTTGTAACTCTGCACAGTAGTTTTTGTGAGAGTGCCTCTGTGTTGGCTTAAAGCATGGAGGGAAGCATTATTCTCTTGTTTATTTTCAGAAAATGTGGTGGGTTGACCCTGGCTGGACTCCCGGTGCCCACCAAAGCTGCTCTATCACATGTTTAGTGCATATGAACATTGTGAAAGGGAAACGATCATGCCAGTAAGGGTTCTGCTCCTCTGTTCCTGATAAAGGATGCAAAAGTCAAAGCAAGCAGTGAATGGGAGCAGTTTCTATTTGTGTTGTGAGATTTTGAGAGATTTGTGTTCTATTGCTGTGAAATTTCTGCCTTGTTCTTGGAGTGGATTGGTTTTGGTTAGATTTTTTGACATTCTCCTGACTTAGGTTCTATTGCTTTAGTGTTAATTAGGTGCATTGTTTTGAGTTATTTACTTTATGACACTTTTTTGGGTTCAGTTTAGACAGTTTCTTGAAAAATGATTGACAGCTAGAATATTTCTGAAATCAGTTAATCTTCTCTTTAGATTTTGCATTTTGTGGTTGTTAAGGTAACTAGGAAAAATGAGGAAGGGATCTTCATTGTGCTTTCTTCAAGTGTCTTAAGCAAAACTAAATTAATTTTAATAGGTGTTCTGGAGCTGCACTTTAAAAAATACTCAGGTGATTCTTGCATACATTTCAGTGTATATTCTTTGTCTCTTAGGAAATATCTCTTAGGTTATTTCTCTGTTTTCTAGTAAGTAGTTTTATTTATGTATTGTTAACAGCTATCTGTTAGTTAGCAGTTGATTTATGCTTGAAGGGCTCACAGTAGGCTGCTGAAATAAAGGTCAGCCCTGTTTGGGCCTATAGTTGGACATCAGAGGAACAAATCCCTGAGATGGTGTTGTGGCTTTCTGAAGAGATAGCTGTTCCTGAAAGATGATTTTAAAGTCAAAAATTAGCATTTATCATTCTGTTGCTTCCTGCTGGTTGACTTCTGTGAGAATTGAGTTGCTGAGACTTTATGGGCAAGGTCTGTCTCTAAAAATGATCTATAAAAAATATTTGCAAAGGTGACTAATACTGCTGAGAAACTTCCTGTAATGTCTTTGGTGAGGTATGAAAAGGGGAGGTGATTTCAGATCTTTAAGCATGTTGAGAAACAGACTCCTTGAGGGGCTGTAATATGGTTCTAAAAACTAATGGTCCCTCTTTCCTGTCTTTTTATCAATATTATCAGTATCAATATCCAAGGTTATTACATAAGGTGCAAATACATTTCTGTGCATGCTGTCTTTCCATCTCGTGTATTTTCTCTTCTAGGAGAGAGATTTGGGTCCGTGGTGTTGTGGTGATGCTGGTGGGGCTTGTGAAATCCTTGGGCTGTTACCCCCTACTGCTTCTCTTCCTTGATCCATGGGCAGTCTTGATACTGGCTGGGGGGGTCCTGAGAGGTTATATGACTCTGGGTCTGAGGAACAAGGGCACAGGAGCCAAGTGCTCCCAGTGAGGGGGTAGGGCTTGGAAAGAAGTGAGTGGATCCTGGAGGTTGACAGCTGGCTGCACAGCTGATGCTGACAACAGGCATTTGGCTTTTACAGCCATTCAGTCCCTCTCTGAGTGTCAAGGACTGCTCAGATGGAATCCACCTGACCAAGTCAGGCAAAAGCCTCTTTGCCAACAGGCTGGACAAGCTGGTGAGCAGAGCTTTAAACTAGGAAAAATAAGGGAGAGAGATGACAACCCACAGACAAGTGAGGAAGTGATGGAATGGGTTGGCAAGCAAAGGGCACAGGGTGATGCAGACAAGAACCTTGGAAAAAATCTAACAGGGCTAAAGGCAGGGGTTGGTTCCATAAACAATCAGTCAAATACTCATTTTCGCCTAGTGTCTTAACTTTCCTAGTGAATCTGCATTAGACTCAAACTTTTGGTTATACTTAGTATCTTAATGTTTGTAACAATTTTTTTAATAGAATCTTTTTTTTTCTTTGTTTTTAATATGATCTTATAGTGGGGAACTATTTTTGACACAGTAGTATATTGATTAAGTGATCCTTGATCACATGAGCAATGTGATTTTTCCTTATCTTCACATATTGTATGCTTGATGTTTTTTAAAATTTATTTAAATGGGAGTTAAAAGATGTCATACCACTGTTTTGCAATTATAAAAACAGTTTCGTGCCTTTATCAGTTTCCCTTAAGTAAAAAAAAAACAAACCCTTGCTTCCATGCCAACTGCATTTCAAAACTCTTATCTGAAAAGAAATCTTTATTTACATTTTGAAAAAGGCAGTTGTGTTGATTATTTTGTAAACATTGACCCTGTAAGTCTTGACATTTTAAAGCATTTTCTTCCAAGTGGTGTTTGTGCGTTTATTTACACTACACAGAGGACCTATGCACTTTCTGGGAGCACGGAATGATAAAACTCATTTTCTTTCAAGATCATGCATTTAACATTGGCCTGTTTAAATCAAGCAGGGAAATGCAAAAGTAATTTTCTGTCTTGGGTGGATAGACAGGTACGCGCTCACAAAGGCCTCATTTTCTATGGTGGCAGCAGGGTCAGGGGAGCTTCCCCCTTAGCCAAGTGTTCCATAGCAAACCTTCTTTTCCCAGGCAGACTGGACTGAGGGAGGGGCTCTCTGGTGGGTTGGACCCAAGAGCTGGTTTGGTTCCATTGTCTCACTTTCTCATGGTAATAAGATGGATTATTTTTAGCCCCTCTTTTGCACCTCATCCGGTTCCTTGAGGGCCCAAAACGTTTTGGGAGCAGCCCAGCTTGTAGGTATGGTCAGGAGGGAGGACACATTCCTTGGAGATGGGACAAGGTTGGGATCTTGGTAGGAGCGCATGCTAATGATGAGCTGAAATGTCTGTGTCAAATTACCTTGCACTTTGGAAAGGCAAAACTGTCTTTTTCTTAACAGCCCACCAGCCCCAAAAAAAACCTTCTTGTGCAAAATTTAAGAAACGTCTGTTAATTTTCTTCTACCACAGTTCAGAAACATTGATGAGTACTGTGGTCAGAATTTTCTTTGAACCTACAAATCTTGCAGGGAAATGCAGTGTATTTTAGCATCAGGCAACTTGTATGTACAATTTTGTTTAGGTTTGGCATAGAAATATACTTCATTAGGTTAGAGACTGCCAAGGGACCTAAACCACTTTCAAGTGTGCTGAAAATTCTCCCTTCCAAAATTAACTGCTTGATGTTAAATTTAATTATTCTTCTAACTCTTGGCAAATAAAAGTAAATATTGCTTTTTAAATGCTGAAAATGGTTTGGTAGTTTTTAGGGAGTTGAAGGGATGTAATTTTGGGTGTTTTTGCATGCTTTTTACATAGCTGTTTTTGAGCTTTCTTTCCTCGTGTGCTAGAGACTTGGAAGTGAAAATTAAATTAAAGAAGTTGAAAGTTCATGTTTAGTGTTCACTGGCAATTGTTTCAGAGTGTGTTTCATACTCATAAAGTCCAAAGGGGATTTGAACTAGTCTGTTGTATCTCTTGCCCACTGTGAGTAGAACAGCGAGAAAGTGTTCTAAAGTTGTCTACTCTTTTTGTCTTCTTTCTGTAACCTTAGAGAAAGCACTAAAATATATTTTTATTACTCCAGAAAGGCAGTCTGCATCCGTGTTGAGGAAATGACCCAGACACATATTCTGTGTAATTATTTTGCACACTGAAGGACTGGTTCATGCACGTAATGGAATTAGGAAGAAAATACCAGAAGTGAAATTCT
This sequence comes from Rhabdornis inornatus, assembly GCA_013397075.1. Classification (NCBI taxonomy): domain Eukaryota; kingdom Metazoa; phylum Chordata; class Aves; order Passeriformes; family Rhabdornithidae; genus Rhabdornis; species Rhabdornis inornatus. Next base: position 269,403 of record VWZS01006289.1, on the reverse strand, counting down.
GGTTTGCTGCTGGGGAACTGGGCAGAGCTAACCTCTCCTGTTGGCTGCTGAGTTCCTGCTGTGGATTTTTATTTGGCACAGTTGTGCTTCAGCTCTTTGTAGCCCCCACAGTCACGCGTTTCACTTTGCTTTTGCAGGCTGGTGGAGTCAACAATTCATGTTGACAAGGGGAACCTCCTGTGTTTTCTCTTAACAACGTTAACACTGGCTGCAGAGTCAGGATATCAGCTGTGTTGTGTTTTTGTCAAAAATACCTGTCCACTGTCTATTGGGAGTACTGCAAAAGCCAGAACATTTTCACACCTAGGGGCCGAGAAAAGACGTTTTGTTGTTAATGCAGCAGAAAGGTTCATCTCTAACAGTTGTTTACTGTTCTTAGGTTTGACACTTTTTCAGTGAATATTTCTGAGATGCTCTGTAATAGCTTTCATTTTATAATATATTTCATTCAAAATACCTTCGAGTTAATGGAAGAAGGTAGATGGGATTTAACTGATTTTTAAAAAAGTTTTTGTACTTATCTAAGACACTCTGAGTATCCTCTTGTTCCTGGTTTACTGCAGACACTCATCCTTGTGTTTGATGAACCAGATTTGGACATTGCTTCAGGCCGAATTTTTTTTTTTTTTTTTAAACAACCATAAGCATCATGCAAATGCAGCAATGCAGCCTCACATAGCCATGGGTGGTGGGACTCTGCAAAAGGACTGGAGCCTTGTGTATCATGACATCAGGTAGCTTCTGCACTGCATCATGGTTTGGAGCCATGCGGTCTCCCAGATGTGCTCTTTTGTTGCCAGCTGTTTCCAGAGTACACCCAGGGAAGCATAGAAGAGCTGTGGGTGCCTTTGCTTTCTCTGCTGCTCAGTGCAGTGTTGTGCAGGTGCACACAGTGCTGTGCAGCAGAGCACAGCACAGGAACCCTGCAGGAACCCTCCCAGCACTGCTCCCAGCCAGGATTACAGTGCTGCTCAGTGCCCTGCTAGGCACTGCCTTGTGCTCCCCACAGACAGCTCTGACCCCTTCTGCATCTCTTCCTGTGGATAAAAGGTGTAGATCACCAGGCTGACTGCCACCCTCAATCCTCTGTAGCCCCCTGAGGAGGATTCAACACTGAGGATTTCTAATTATGTGGCAATCATTTTGATCTTTTTTCATTGCAAACTGGCAAACTGAGACCTCTGTGAAGAAAACAGGAATGCTGTTGTACACTTCTGTTATAACCCTTCAGGAAGACCTCATGTGGTGGCATTTGAAAATTACCAGTCTGCTGGGGCCAGACACTGACGTTGTTTGAAGCTTTTAAGGAGGTACGCTGAGGGTTGAGGCTGCAGCATCAACACTGTATTTATGGCTTAAACCACATCCCTTTCTTGAAAAACAAAGAGAGTGAAATATTTGCACTTGTTCAGCATGTGGCTAAAATAAGTGCTTAAAGGAAAGTAAATTTGCACTCAGTTTAGATGAGATTAAGATGTAGAATGGGCTGTGAAGGCATTGATATTGACAGCTGTCATTTTTCAGGCTATTGTGGAAATCAGCTTGAGCACCTTTTGTAAAAGAGATGTGCTCTTATGCTTGATTTTTGATTTTGTCTCTTGAGTGTTACGGTTCCTCTTTGATTCGGGAGGTCAACAGCTGCATCCACCAATGTGCCTGCCAGATGCTGTTTGCAGTGGAGCTCTAGAAAAACTGCCGGGCTTCAAAGCAGTTATCACATGTTCTTTAATTACATTAGTTCCAGGTTGGGTGTTCTGGAGGCTGTTGAACCTCACTGTGTTCCCAAGAGTGGGTGTGGGTCCTTGTACTGATCTTCACAGTTTCACCTTGTGTTGCCACTGCACTGCGTGTGCAGCTGGTGTGGTGATGGTTGCTCTGCCCTGTAGGACCAGGTGGGATTGGCAGAGGAAGTAACAAGTCATAGCCCTGCCCCTGCTTGTCTGAATTTGATGTGATTCACATCCGGGTTTCCTATGTATGGTTTCAGGGTTAATGTGTACAGAGTGACAGACAGTTGCTTGGAATTGAAAATATTGACCCAGAGCATATTTTTGTTTCTTGTCTTTACTTGTTTTACAAATTCCTTGCGGTTCTAGGAGGATTCCTAATCCTGGCAGTATCTTAGAGTATCTACAAAGTAAAAGGTCACTCACAAAGCTTTTCCTCTCCCTCTGCCCCTATGTACAGGGCACCTGAGATTTTTTTTTTTTTTTCAGTTCACATTAATGCAAAACTCTTGAACCTTGCATGGGGTTGTCTGACCTGTTTTTTATTTAGTTTGTTTCCCAAATGAATGCTGTCATTTTAACAGCTTGCTTCCAAGTACCTTTTGCCTCTGTGAGTTGTATGGACACAGTAATGCAATCCCACGTTTTCTTCCTATTGCCTGCTTGAAACTCCATTCTCAGCATAGGGGAGTACTGAATGGACTAGTAAAAGCTGACTAGTAGCACACTGTAGGTCCATTAATTGTCTTTATCTGTTACATTCTGAGCTGAAGAGACCTCACTTATAAAATGTGAGAACCCCAGTGTGGTCAGGAACATTTAAAGGTCAAATATTCTCCGTATTAACCCAGTTTGTAAGAACACAGAGCAGAGTGCTGGTAATACCAAAGTTGTGGGTTCAATCCCAGTATGGGCCATTGCCTTGCGTTGGACTCAGCGGGTCCCTTTCAACTCAGAATATTCTGTGAAGTCTGTGAAACTTCTCCACAAACAGAAGCAGTTTTAAAATGCCTTTCATAAAAGAAGGGAAGCACAGAACAAAATAGCATGGAACTACAATGGAGAATGTAGCACATTTTTGAGTTGGAATTCAGAATTTTTTACTTCAACCCCTTGGTATTTTAAAGTTGCAAAATAGACTGTTTTAGTTTCTTCAAAGACCTGGATAATGTGTTTGAGGCATCTCAGACCTTTTTCAAAGTGCCTTGGTCTGCCTTGGGGGTTAGCGGTGAGAATCCTTTTGTTTGAAATTTTTTGTAAGTTCTCCTTGGTAACAGCAGCAGTAGCACTGTGCTGTTGAAGCTAAGAGGAACAGAAAACTGTCCTTGGAAACTCTAGCCCTCTCTTTTTCCATTACTCTTGTTATTTTTTTTCTTTCTTATACCTTAAATAAGGTTTTGACAGATGCACGGGAGCGTAAAAATAACTGCATACAGAATTTTGTAGAAACTATGAATTAGAGGATATTGTGAGTCTTGCATTTCAGAAACTGCATGTAAAAATCTGCAGAAATGAAAATTAAACTGAGAAAACAAGATATAATAGAAAGCTGGGGATAATGATTGTGATTTGCTTGATGTTTAAAGGAGTTATTTTATTTAACTGAAAATTAATGATAAAATTTGCATCCTTTTGTTGGCTGGTGGGGACTGAAGAACGAACTGTTGTAGGAGTTCCTGGAATGTTTTCAAGAGCTTGGAGCTGTATAGATAGCACGAGCCCAGCTTCATTCTGGCATAACCTAACCTTGTTCTGAATGATGGCAGTAGTCTTGTTTGAGGAGCACAGATCTGCCGGTGTGACATTGTTAAAATTGACTGTTCACCCTCAGTACAAGAGGCCTGGTGCTTGCTAGTGTGTTATGAGTTTCTGTATCAACCAAAAGGCATTTGGGAAATCTGCACATTTAAGAAGAATTAATGGTCCAGTTCAAGAGTATGTTTGAACATACTTGTTAGTGCAGGTCCAGGAGATCTTTGCTCACCTGAAGAGGGCCAGCTGCCGTTCCATGAATTCCTGCTGCTAATAAGTGTTGTCCACAGCATCTCATATGTTTGACATGTGTTAAGGTGTATGTGTAGAAATTCCTCTCAATGAACAGGAGCTAAAAATTTTGACACTGATTGATGTGTCTAATAAGAAGTAACAAGGAATTTCTCCAGCTTTTATGACAGCAACATTGTTAGTACTTAATCTGGGGATGCAGAATACAAAAATTACTGGGAAATTATTACTTTTAAGATTGACTTACATCCTGCCCTGCTGATTGCAGCAGTATTTGATATTTAGAGAAAAATCCATGCATTTGACAGACTTACTATACTTGTGTCTCAGTCCTGTTACTGTCACCATTTTGAAGGAGCACATATTCATGTTTTAAAGAATTTTCTTACTTTTCCCCCCATGGAACTCCGTGGAAAATTATCTATCTCTGAGAAGAGACAGTGTATGGATTGTCCTGAAGGTATACTATAGCCTGAACATCATACATACATTTTTTGAATATTAAATGAAAGGTAGCATTGCGTGGTAGAGTTCAGAGGAATATCATTGCAGAAGCGGAAAATCAGGAATGTTTTGCAGAGTTCTTTAGCTGAGTCTGCAGCAGTATGATCTGCTATGGATATGGTTTAGATTTTGCAGATTGTTAATGCCTGCAACAGCTAACTCTTCCTGTTATTTCAAAGTGAAGGTTTATTGCCAGTCAAAACTGGTTTTATGCACTAGAAACTCTTGTCTGTCTTTTGAGGTGGTGCCTGTTGTTTATCTTAGTTTTGTAGATGTAGCATAGAGGAAGAATCAAGTGTTTAACCATGCCCTCAGTGCTGCTGGGTTTTGTGGAGGGAAGGTAATGTGCTGTGGGCAGGAATGAATAACAGAAGGAACTGGAGAAATGTTTCTGCTGCCAATGCAGCTACTCATGCACTCACAGTCTGTGTTGTCTTGCTGCAGCTTTTGATGCCCCTGTGGCACTTTTCCAAAAAAGAAAGGAAATTTTTGCTGTTTTCACTTGTGCCATTGGAATGGAGCTAAACATACTAGCTAAATATATGTAATATGAAAAAGGAGTAGATTGTAAAAGGCAGGAATGAAAGCACAGACAATATGAATCTGTGCCTCAGATTCATATTGTCTGTGGATTTCTTGAATACTCATTGAGATATAACACTTCTTGAATAATTATTTTATCTCTGATGAGAAGTTTTAACTTTTCTCTGTGTGGTTTTATCACTTAGAAAATGAAGTCATTAAGTAACAGCTTTGTGGTTAAAGGAAAAGAAACAAGCCCTTCCTAACTGGTATGCAAAAATGGCAATGTAGTTAAAAAGCTGGCTTGAATTTTCTGGAGTACAACTTACCATTTCCAAGGCCTGTGATTCCTTGAGGACTTAGCTGCTTCTCTAATTGTAATATGCCTCACTGCACTTTTTAACCTGGCCTGATACTGTAGTACCTGCAGAATACAGCTCACTGTAACTCAGGATTTATTAATATTTCCCATGTAAGTAAAGATCATCTAAGTAGGCACTGATAGCAACAAAATACAAGTAGCCTCTTCTGGCTCTAATGGGTGTAGATATAAAATTTTTGATATTGCTGTTCATTTGTTGCAAATATTTTGATAGCTACTGGTTATTTGTATATTTACCTATCAAACTTTTAAAATGTTGTGTAATATGGACACTGTGGTGTGCACATGGGGGATAGTGGGAAAACTGGTGAAGTGAGTCATAAGGCACCTGGGGTCAGCTACAGTGGAAAGTTGGGCCAAAAATGTCTTATAAAACCGAGACAGACTATAATGCAACTCTAATTTTTGTCAGATCTGAATCAAGAGCAGGTATATATGTATATATTTACATCTATAGAGCTGCAGTATATATGCACATCTCATTTTGAAACTGCTTTGTGAAATAACAGAAGTGGTTCTAGTCTGTCACCAGCTGTTATTATGCAGTAGCTGCTGGCTTGCTCCTTAGGTATTTTATGGTATTTTGGAATATGAGTAGTCAAGGAGATGCTTTTTGGGGGAGACAGTTTTTTGTGATTTTAGGCCTATATAATATTTATTTCCTGCTAAAATCAGGTATTATCTACTCTCCTGGGAACTGATACTGTAAAATACATCTATTTTCCCCATCGCTTCTGAAATTGTATTGAGTACTCAACCTAAAAGAGCTAGTTAGAATTATGTTGACTCTGTTGTGTACAAAGGGCCTTTATTTTATAACCAGCCTAAAGCACACTATAACTGTAGGTAAAGAATCTCTTCTGGCACAGCTCAGGCAGTGAAAGGGAATGTGTTTTCACATTTTCTTTTCATTGATTGCAAGGATGGGGACACCTAAAAATTTTTAGGACTCTAGAAAAAAGAACCAAGCAACTGACCAAATCAAATTTTTTTCAATGCAGCTTAGTTTGGAGCAGCTGGATCATTGATTGTTCTTTTGCAGTGATATGTCTTGTCTTGGTTTTGGTAATACAGGTATTATATATGCCAGCAATAATGTGTTGAGTACATTCTTCTGTGCAAAAAATAAAGCAAAAGAAGTCTTTTGAAAGTTTGCCTTTTGGTTAAGAAGGCATGCCAAGCAGAATTATTCCAACCATACACTGTCATGTTTTAGGCTGATACCTCACACAGCTTTGCTGTCAGCATCTTGGAGCTGGCATCTGTCAACACCAACAATATGCCTTACACAGGGAGCAGACAGCACAGCTGCTGCGCAGTTCTTTCCAGTGATTTAAGTCAAACCAAAATGTCTCAGGGTTCAGTCCTTCTAATTTCTCTGAGACTGCCAAAACCCTGTTTTCAAAGCAAGGGATGCAAACATCTCCCCAGTATGAGCTTGGAGTGACAATGCATTTCACAGACACAGCTGAGTGTCTGCTGCATACTGTTTTGTTGCTGCTGCTCTTGATGCCTTGCAGCAGGTTACAGACTTTCAGCTGTTTCCCAAGAGGAACAAGAGCATAAAGAGCAATCCCTCTCTTCCTGTACCACCAGCTTTACCATACACTAAATATAATGAAATACAATTAAAGATGGAGCTAACAAGCACTGTCTTTACCAAGCCTAGAGCAATAGCTCTGATCAGGAGTTCAGCTGTCCCCCTTCATTTGGGAAAAGCCCTGAACTTTTGATCATCTAAGTGTCTTAATTTTGTCTTATCCACAATGACACAATTTTTAGTGTTTTTCTTTGCCTCTGGGATTGACTTACCCTGCTGTAGCAGATGTCCTCTTCTGCTTTTTTTCAGAGTTGATTGCTGTTCTCCATCTCTCTGTACAACAAAGATGTAGTTGATTTGCTGCTCCCTCTAGAGCAACTAAAATAGGACGGAGAACCCGAGTCCAACATGCAGCTTACAGAATCAGTGGCCTCTAAATGCAGGTGATCCTGTCAACCAGCACAGACCTTAGCAGATGTCCCTTGTCCAAGTGGACAGTGTTGCAAACTGTGTGGCTGCACAACTGACAGATTGTATCTCTGGGGACAGGACTTCAGTTAATGGTGCTGATCATGAAGTTGTTTACCCAAAGCAAGTTGTCTCCCAGTATTGCCACTACTGATTTCTGGCTGGGTCCCTCCATCTTCCCAAGGGACACTAGTTAAGCCAGACTGAGGTGTGCATCTGCTAAAACTGACTTCCCTCCTCAGCTCTGAGAGGTACTGAGCTGATACCTGTTTTTTACATGGGACACACACAGGTTGGTGCCTTGAGGGAGTGCAGAATCCTTTCACTTTTGCACATCCTTCCCAATTCATCAAGGACCTGCACTGTTCCTCTGAGGCAGTTTCTCTGTCTCTGCTATTCCCAATTCTTGTCAGCTGCTGTGTGATGCCAGTAGGCTTGCTAGCTCTATCTTTCATTTCTTTCTGAAAATCCTTACTCTCTTGCTTCGAAGTCTCTTGAGTTTATGTGCCTGAAGTTTGCACTCCTCTGTTCTATAGGGAGGTTAACAGACTTAATCTATCTTCTGACACTTTCCTTATTGTTAATAATGAGGGAAAATAAGAGAAATTGGGAAGTATGCTATATTTCTGAGAGCAGACATGGTAATTTTTCATGAACAGATTGTATAGCAGCCTTTTCAAATATATGTCAGTTTAAAAATTGTATTTCTCAAAACATCACACAAAGTCTTCCAAAGGAGCATGTACTTGAATAAAGCGATATGTATCCTTTAAAAAGCATGGGCATGCTCTTTTATTCCTTCCCCAACTTTTAGTCAACTCTTTCCAGTAATATTCAATATTGTATCAGTCATTTCATATCCATCATTCAACAGCTGACTGCTTATGCAGTTTACTGTCTGCATTGCTGTAAGCTTGTGTATGTTTCTCTTGAGTACTAAAATAAAACATTTTTAAAACATGAGTTGTTTTTTCTTTAGTAGCAATATAAATATTTAAAACTCAGTGTTTCACATCTTATGGTTTCCTCGGACTTTTCTAGCTAGGGAATTAGATGTTTTAACTTCTGGCAAGTTAAGTGCTGAAGCTGCTGATTTATCTCTGGGCCCAGTCTAACACCAGGTCGCTAACTGGCAGATTTCTTTCAGAAATAGATAAGTCCTTGTGCTTTAAACAGTCAAGTACATGAATTGGTTAAACACTTGAAGCTCTAGCTCACTTGCCTTTGCTGTGTAATGAGAAATATTTCTGTACTATCTTCTGATCTCTTGGTTCACTAAGTCGACATGGAATATGTCAATAGAAATAAAATTAAATATGAGGAGGAAAGGTGGAAACTTACAAGTCTGTTATGGTTTAAGATCTTGTTTAAATGTCTTTTCTAACTCTCCAATTTATCTAGTCTAGTCAAATTAAAACAGATTTTAAAAAAATTCAGGGTTTTCTGAGAGTATTTTTCCTTAATATTTTGCAAAACCACAATGTATAGCAAGATAACAAAACCACCTGTATTCATTAAGAATGTAATTAAGAAGTTTGAAGAGTGTTTCTATTTGAGAGCTGTAAAAGGACTAATGTCAGTAAATGTTTGTTTTACAGAATGCTGAAACCAAGGTGGAGGAAGCAGCTAAGGAGAGCCCAAAAGCAGCCAGACTAACACAGCAGTCATCAGAGGACAATGAAGTATTTGGTGAGTTACTACAAAGAGGGGAAAATGTTATTTGATAATACAAAGGGAATTCCCACAAAGACATAATGATGTATTTAATGTTGATATACAGCATTTGAGTGCAGGCTGTACATTCCCACAAAGACCTGAAAAGATGGAGGAAAGGACCAAGAAGAAAACAGAACTATCAGCAGTCTAAAACAAATCATCTCTGAGGAGGAGAAGAAAGATTGAACCCAAGTGTTCAACAAAATTAAAGGTTTATACAGTAAGGGAAAATAAACTTTTCTCCATCCATAATGGAGAGGATAAACAGGGAATTCTTAAAACTGCAAAAAAAAAATGCGATCAAATGTCAGGAAGGGAAATACAGAAACAAATGCTGAAGTGTTGTGATACATCATCTGGAAAGTGTGCAGATTCATCATTGCAGGCCTTGAAAAACAGGTTAGACAAGTAACTGTCTAAACTGATGTAATCATCTTGTGCCAGAAGAATAGACTGAATGACCTTTGAAAATTCTTGGAGGCCTCGATTTTAAATGAGCTTCTCTTGGTATTTTTCTGTGAATCCCTTCCCTGCTCTCCATATAGATCTTGCTGATATTTTTATTATTTGATCTGAAAGCCACATTTGAACTTTTCTTCTGCATTGAGTTTTGAAAAAGAGACAGAGACTCATAGAATATGGTAAGTTGGAAGGAACTCATCAGGATCATTGAGTCCAACTCCTGGGCCTGCACAGAGCACCCCAAAAATCACAGCATGTGCCTAAGATTATTGTCCAGACACTTCTTGAACTCTGTCAGGCTTGGTGCTGTGAGCACTTCCTTGCAGAGCCTGTTCCAGTTCCCAGCCACCTGCTGGGTGAAAAACATTTTCCTGATAAGGGAAACATTATTATTACAACTTCAGGTTGATTTTATGCTAATAGAACTCCAATAAAGAAGCAGTAGCCTAACATTAATGGAGGAGAGGTTAGGGCAAGGCTGATCATGTGTATGTTATTAAGGCTGACTAGTTTGAAAACTAGTGAATGAGTGAAATATTTTTGAATACAGTAAGGATTGTTTTTCTTTCAAGGTACAAAAGGAACGGAGCATGAATAATTACTAATTAGTCTTTCTTACTATATATGGAAACCATTTAAACTGGTTTTGTTTAAAATAATCTTTTCTCAGTGAGATAATATAGTGTGATCGGCACATGAACCTGAATTCCTGACATGAATATTTCCACCACTGATCATATAATGCCACTGTCTGATGAATCCACAAGTGAACTGTAGAACTAGCTTTCAACTTTATTAAGTGGGTGCTGAGGCTATTACCTCATTTCCTTGCCATTTGCTCTGCCAGTTATTTGCAGTAGATCCGGTATTACTGGTTGTAAAGCCCCATCGCTCGGTTTAATGTCCATCTCAAACTGTGTCCTTTCTCAGTGCAGATCTCTCATTTTCTTTCTGTGGGAAGGGTGGAGACAGCAAAGCAAGTTTGCCTCCATCTACCTCTTTCTGCCAGCAAAATCTCAGGCATTTAAACCTTCTGTATATTTTGATCACTACTCCCCTGCACCAGTGAGCTAACCTAGTAGTTAGTCAAGTCTGTCATCCATGTGGGAACGGTGAGTTTCAAGATGGAAATTAAGCATGAAGTTCACTGTTGGTAGGTTTAAACTCACCATCCAGTGATCCATACCCTGGATCAACAAATTATTTAACTGACTGAAGAAAGTCCACATGCAGTGTGATATGTGGTCTTTAAAGCTAATGATTTGCTAACAAACTGCTAAATATTTCCATGTTCCGAATCTGTGAACTGAACTGGTTATCTGACATGAGACACTGATCAGCTTTTGAGAACTTGACACAACAAGGAGGAAAATTTCTTTCCAACTTTCTTGAACTCTGTCATACAGTATCTTATATCAACTCTCCTACCACTTTGCAAATGACAGTCTGGGTTTGTTTGTTTTTTTTTTTTTTTTTCATTTTAAGATTAGGTCAAAATGAGGGGAAAAAAAAGAGGAAGTGTGGGGTGCAAATGGACTCTGTAATCTTCTTTTACCCTGGTCAAGTGAGTAAATCAAAGTGGACTGAAGGTGCAAATGAAACCACTGTAGTAAGAATTGGAGAATATTTTGCCAGATACAAGTTTCATGTTGTCTTGAGAATGACTGCTGTATATGCCTTTCCCTGCAGTTCTGGACAATTTCTTAAAATACTCTTACATCTTATAGGGAGAAAAGATAAGCTTGAAGCAGTTTTCTCTAGGTGAGTTATTTGTTGTTTCGTGACTTAAGTAATTACAGACCCTGCTCAGTTTTTCTCCCTCTGGCTGGATCTATTTCAAGCTATCCCTCACTTCTTTCTTCTTTCGTTTTCCCCAGTGATGCTAATTATACCAAGCATCAAGTATGCACCAATAGTTGGTTAATTTATAGCTCCAGCTTTGGTTAGAATCCCTCTTCTGAAGAATTTTTAATAGCCTCCAGTCTCTTTTTTCACGGAGATCACTATCTCCTGTGACTTTCTTATTTTCCCTAGACATCCCTTCCCGGAGCTTTCTGTGGGCAGTGCCCACGCTCTACAGAAAGGTGAGCAGAGGAGCCTGACGCAGCTCTGAGCCCCCTTTGAGGAGGGGCAGCATCCCTTGGGAGGATGGAGCATCCCTCCTGCTGGCATGAGCCGTGTCCCCGGTGCTGCTGGCTGTCCCTCGCCGCTGAGCCACCCGGTGGCAGCAGCTGCCAGCCCCTGGCAGCCACCAGGGCAGGGCAGGACTGACAGGTCCGGGGCTCTTCAGCAGAGGAGATGGAAATCTCCTCATTTGTGCTTGTCTCAAGGGTTAGCGTTGGCGTGGGCCAGGTGACAATAATGACTTTTCAGGGTAAGGAAACCTTCTCTTCTGTGGACAGAATGGAATAGATGCAGTTGCTAAGGACTGTTATACAGAAGATACTTCAATACCATTTGAATTCTGCAGCGTTTTTTTTTAAATACTTCCTTTCAGAGTAAACGAGGTTTCTGCAGTCCCTATCAGCTGGGTCCAGTTTTGGAGGCAAACACATTATTATTGATTGAAAATATCACCATGGTAAGGAAACAAGCGTGGGGTTCTCTTTCAAGTCTGCTAGACCTGGTAGCATTCTTTGTAGATTCAAACAAGGTTTGATCCACTGCTGTAAAGGGACACTTGTGAACACACATAAACGTCTTAGTTTTCCTGTTGTTCTTCCCTGTATGGGTTAGATTTGAGAATTACCATTTCAGAAGGCTTTTTTGCATTTCTCTTTAGTATTTATTTTTGGACTGGGGTGTAGATGAAATGACCTTGCCAATGGTGAAGCCACATTGTACCAGCTGCTTTATGAAGCAAACACTTCAGGTGTGTCTTATGTTTCAGAGAGCTAATTCTCAAAGGCAATGAACTTTTTACACAGGAGGATGGAGTGGAGAAATGTAACAGAAGGGTAAGGGTATTGGGAGAGAAAAGACATCACAGTGATGGCATTTGCAACTATGCAATTCTGAATTGACAAGAGTTAGTTTTGTTTGCCCTTTGAAAGGATTTTCTTGTGGCACCCAACAGAGTTCTGTTGTCTGATATATACTGAATGTGCATCTGTGATGTGGAGCTAGAATGTCTTGCTCACTACAAACTTCTGTTGAACTTGCACGTAGTCAGCATGGTCTCTGTTGCAACCAGTATGTAGTCAGAAAAGGACTGTGAATTACATCTCAGTCCAAGGAAGAGAAGAAAATTGCTGGCTATGGTGCTATGCATTTAAAGAAATGGGTCAGGAGGGGACTCTTAGCCTTACTTCCAGGGAATATTTTCAGAAGTTTATTTGATCCGATGCTACTCTACAACAGGCAGAAACAGGGGGGAAAACTGCCTGTCATTCTGACCACTGGAATGATTGGACCTTCCTTTCTTTAGTGCAACCCCTATTACATTAACCTGGAAAATAACATACACAGATTTTTAATTATACTTTATATTTTTTTTCCCGTAGGGTTGAATTAGCATAAAATTACAAGCAAGATTTTTTTTGTTGGGGGAACTGTTGTATATTGTGTATTCCCCTTTCTGATGGCAATGAAAGTCAAAGTGTGCTAACTTTTTGTGATAGAATCATAGAATATTTTGAGTTGGAAGGGACCTTTGAGAGCCATCTAGTCCTAGCCCCCCGCTGTGGGCAGGGACACCTTGAACTAAATGGGGTTGCTCAGAATGTCACCTTGACTGTTTCTAGGGATGGGGCACCCACCATCTCTGTGGGTAACCTGCTCCAGTGTTTTACCACCCTCGTGGTTAAAAACTTCGTCTTCCTTAGGAAGACAGAATAAGACTTTATCTTTTCAAACTGGAAGGTTTCCTTTTTTATCTGGTAGATCAGGTCTAAAATTTCATTTGGATGTGGCCATTTTTCTTCTGGCATAGAGCTTTCCAGGGATCCATGCTGTGTGCCTGGAGTTGTACTATGAGGTATTGGGTTTTTGTTGTGGTTTGGGTTTGATGGTGGGATATTGTGCTTTGGTTATTTGTTGTTGGTAGGGTTTTTTGTTTGGTTGGTTTTGGTTTTTTACTAAAAAGAGGCAAAATGAACACTATTTTTTCCCCTCTAAAAGGAGAGATCCTATTGCAGAGCTTTTTCAGCACCATCTGCCATTCTGCTGTTTCAAATTGCAGTGCTGGGTATGTCCTGAGGCATCTTTTTGTGTGCAGAGCTCAGAGATACAGCAAGGAAATGTACATTCAGCACAATTCCATGGTGACCTGACTCGCCCTGATTCTTGCTTATGCTGATGCCTGCTGCTGTGTCCCACGCAGAATGTCCTGTGGGGAGTTGTGTAAACCCACGCAGGATGAAGGACTTCTCTCTCTATGAGACTTACATCTGTAGTGGTTTGACACAGTGACACTCACTGTGAGTCTTCCTTAACATGGTCCCACTGCATCCAAACAGGAATTTTTGGATGCTGTGTATTGAATGCCAATTTGGTTTTCTGGTTGGGGGG
>VWZS01006289.1:2453-255554 GCA_013397075.1 Rhabdornis inornatus | reverse complement strand
GGGGGGTGGGGTGGTTGATTGTTAGGTGGAGTTTTTTTTCTTTTTTTTTTAGCTGAGGATTTATTGGTGGTTTATAAAGTTTTTCTTAGAAAATGAAAGAATTTGTATTTTAGTCTTACAGAATATACTGACAAAGTTGGGAGTGTAAGTTATTGTATGTTACATCTGTATGGATGTCACTCTTTTCTTGTACCAGTTTTTGCTTTTTGATTCTTGCTTAAAAAAGGGAGGGGGAAGAATGTGAAGGGAGGAGCTGGAAGGCACAAGGCCTTTATCAGGAGTGATGCAGTCCTGTCAGGAGCTGGCTAAAAGCTGAGGGTTATTGCAGTTCAGTGACCTTCCTGGGGAGCTTCTTTAATTGTAAACACGATCAATTGTGGAAACAAGCTATGACTTTAATGCAAAATAATGGCAAGCTTACACAAAAAAAATCAATTTGGTGTGACAGCAAATGGTCCTAAAATAGGTGTTATTATCATGATGTAGTTATTTCCTCTTGCCTGAGAGGCAAATGGGAGAATTTAGTGCCCTGTTGGTTTTCACTGTAAGCTAAGCAATGATTCTAGTTTGCCAGCTATCCATGTGTATCCACTTCCCTTAACCTTCTTTCCTTTTCCCAGTTTCTTGCGAGACTTGTCCTGTTTTCATCCAGAGACCAGTGGTTTATCAAAATTACAACAGCAACCCTGGATTGGCTTTCTGAAGTGGAAAGAATGGATTTACATTTTAATAAAAAAAACCCCTTGCTACTTTTTGTGCAAGTTGTTGGGTCTCAGAGGTACAGCTCACAGCTTTCCCTTTTTGGTGTGGTATTTTATGCCTACCCACAGATCTTTTTTTTAGGGAAAGGTCTGAATTTTGCGTATCCACAAAAAAACCCCCACATATCACAAAGTGGTTTTTGCAAATGGCATGTAGTTTTTACATATGGACAAATGAAGCTGAATATTGGAGAAGTGCTGTGGTGGAAAGACACCTGTAGGAGTCCAGAGGCAGCAGCTTGCCAGCTGGTAGGATTTCTTGTTATTTTAAAGTTTGAAGGTTTTATAAAGTATAGATATTTGCAACTTCTGCATTACTTCTGTGGTTGATTTGGTTATGGTTCATTTTGATGGTTTTTCTTTGTTTAAAAGTAGTGTTCAAACATTATTTATTTCCTGGAAGCAATATGCTTTAAACAGTAACGGTAGCTCTTGGACATCTAATTAGTTAATATGTTATTAATTAATTAATGTAGTGTTTTACAGTAGCATCATCTAAATCTTTAAGATTACTTTTAGCATGCCATTTATGTTTGCTGCAAAATTAGTGCACAAGCACTTATTGAAGGCATTTTAACAACTCTGGTTTGGTACGATTTTTCTTTTTTTTTCTTGTGTGTACCGTGTGCGAGCAGTATACGTAACAGGTCTGGGTTTTTCCTAATATCGTAGGGACTGCATTTGTTACTTGAGTCCTTAACATAGGCGTGGAGCTGAGACAGTGATGCCTGCTGTATTTTTAGCAGTGGTGGGCTGTGCTTGCTGTAATTAATCAGCACCTTAACAATAAACGACTTATTCATTACTTTAATGCATGCTGTACAGTGTACAGGAGCTGGTGATTTTTTTCCCCCTTGTTAATTCAATAAGAGTCTGTATGGAAGATGGGGGAAGCACAATAGGCATTTACCATCCTATTGTTATCCAGAACAAGCATTGTATCTGAATGTAAAAGTGAGGATGGCCAAGGGCAGTCTAATGTCACATGTTGCTGCGTGGTGATAGGAGGCTTTTGACTAATTAGCTAGCCATGAAGCAAATTATTCCCTTCCCAGTGTATTTTGTCATCTTTGTCCTGTTAGCAGGCTGTGGCCCAAGAGAGTATTCTGTGTGCACAGAAGTCCTTAGTGTTCTCTGTCACTGATTCTTATGTACCATCCTGCTGGGTTAAGGCAGGATTTTATCTGTAAATGAATTAAAAGTGCTTCTGAAAGATCTTTATTTTGGGTATTGGAGTTGAAATGTTGCTGTTGTCCCATTTCCAATTTTGTTGGAGCTGAATAACCACTCAGTTCTGGTTTGAGTGAAAGAAGAAGCAGAATAGTTCTCTGTGGGCCAACCACTCTTCTATCGGGTTAGCTGAAACAGATGTTGTCATTAAACTTTAATTACAACATGACTCACTTTTTAATGCCGTGGCTGGAAGAGAACTAGAAGGAGTTTTTGTACCATACGTTAGAAGAATGTGAAAACAGCAGCTAAGATTGATAATACTTCTGTGTCTTTAAAAAAAAATATTACAAAAGCCATCAACTTGGGCTTCCTGCATAATATAAACTATGGAATTTCATTATGTAATTTCTGGATAAAATCCTTAATAGCTGATTTGAGCCAGAATAATGTCCTGTTAAAAAGCTGTACTAAAACAATGGATTCTCCTCAGACTTTAAGCACTCCATTACCTTTGCTGATGGTCTGGACCCCATGATTACCTCTGGCTGTGTGTCTGGCCTCCATTAGACTGCCCATAGCACACATCATGAAAGACATATCCAAACCCAGATTTTTTCTTACCCAAATTCAGAAGACAGAATCCAAGGGGAAAAAGGGTAAACATCTTGCCCTCATAGATACAGTATGTCAGTGTATACAGTAAGTTGATGCTTCCCATCCAGTGTGCTGTTGAGTGGGCGAAATTCCAGTTCCTTGCCAGGATCTGGTAGGCCTGAGAAATTCTGGGTTGGATTTCTTAATGATACTTCCCACTCACACTCCCCTTTAAGTCATGTTCACTCATGATACTGTAATTAGCTCTACTGACTTTGCCAAAACTGTAAAAATAGTGAATTGAGCTTAAAAATCAAAAATCCAATGACTTGTCCTTCCAACATTAAAGGGTTGTGCTGAAGTGTGGAAAAATCTGTGGATTTTCTTATGTTCAGGTTGATGCCCAAAGAGTATGGAAGGGCAGGGAGAGAGCCACTGTAGCTGCATCCTCTTGTCCAGCAGCAGTTCTGCAAAAACAGCAGAACTTGTGTGTGATGGGTGTAGCTCTGGAAGGAGAGCCAAGCAGCAAAAAGCCCACTGTGAAAGGATTATGAAAGTAGAGAATGACAGCAATTGTGAACATCTCATGCAAGCTGTTTTGGTGGTGACCATGACAAAATATTTTTATTCCTGTGCTGGGTTAATCTAAATTGTGCTGAAGCCTCATGTGTGGTATTTGCAGCTGTGTCCACAAGACTGAAAATGAATCTGATGGTGGTGGAGAGTGAAAGCAAGAAGGAATACACAGCATTTGAATGAGTGAATGAAAATTTGCAGGACTTGGCATCTGTCAGTCTCCCCAGGCACTCTCCCATGGCTGTACCCTGGAGCTCTGTGAAACTCCAGGGTTCCAGTACTGTGTCAGGCAGGAAATCCAAGCTACACTTGAAGCTGTGGCTTTCTGTTACGCATTTGTTGGAGAAGGCTGACTGTGGTTTGGCTTAACTCCTTCAAACACATAGCTCAGCAGCACTTGTGCAATAGTTCAGTTTTAGGGGTGGGACAGTGGCCCTTTAAGTGCTGACAAGGAGGAACAGAGCAGAAATTCACATCTGAGATAATCCATTTTTGATGAGGAAAATAGAAGTGAAAAGAACTAGTATTTACTGGTGTGCACACACTGGTACTTGTACAGAAACATCCTGGTGGCGACAAGACTGCAGTCGCTCACAAGCCTTGCAAGGAGCAGAGAACAGCCATGATAATGCTGCTCTTTATTTCCAGTGCTGTTCAAAGCAGGCTCCCTCTCTAGAGCCTTCCCTATGCTTCTCTTCCCTGTTGCCAGTGAAAAAGCTTGGCCTTCTCCAGTCCTTTAAATAGTCTCCCTTAATTAGAAGGAGCCATTTTTATGCAGGGTACAAATATGTCCATCAAAACAGCAACTTTAAATTAGTTTGAGTGATATCTAGTAGCTGTCATCCATTTCATCCATTGTGGATTTTTTTTTTCCTTTTTGGTGGTTCTTGCTGTTGCATCTTAAAATTTCTGCTGTGCATCATATTAATCTGCTGCAGGAGGACTGCTGCAAAAATCAGCATTCTAAAGACTAAACTATGTTGTTTAAACACATGCATGGACTGCCTGTGATAAACACTAAGTGTGTTTATCTCAAGTGACTTCAATAGAAACGGTCTACAGATAAAATAAATTCACAGGAGTTCTCATTTCTGTTCTGAAATATCTGTAATAGGATTTTCTTTTAACCTTTGCTTGTGGAAAAGTGAATGAATTGGCTCTTGAAACAAAAGTGATGATAGGTTTTGGACACTTAACTAAGCCACCATGTTATGTTACAATAAGTAGGCTTCATTTAATTGGACTCAGTGGAGACAAAATGAAAATATTAAAGCTTCTAAAATAAATACTTGACATTTGACTAATGATTCCTTCTTTAAAATAAGCCTGCTTCCTTGAATGTTTCTCAGGATGTGGTGACTCTGTTTACCTTGATGGGACCTCCTGCTTCTTCAGCACAGCAACTCTGCTGATTTTAGCAGAGCCATGCAGTGGCTGTGCCTGAGCTCCTACCAAGGTTATGGTTATCCCTGAGTTCCTACAGAGGAAGATGCTGATCTGTGGTGCCTGAAGTCATCAGCTCAGCCAGCAGGTTTGAGGTAGCTGTCTTTCACATCAGGCACTGAGCATGTCACTTCAGGCAGGCAGGTATTTCCATTTTCTGGTCTCCTGATGTCTTGCAGCCTGAAGTCAAACAGGAGCAGTAGATAATTTTATTCTGAGACATATGGGCCAAGTTTTAATTGCAGTTCTGACATTTATTGCCATGAGTGGACTGAATTTTTTGGAAAGCCTTTTTGGGCAGGATTAGGTATAGACATAATAAATTTTTGCCACCTTTTGTGTCACATATTCATCAGGTCTAAAATGTACGAGTATGTAATTTTTTTAAGGTAAGGCTATGGCAGGAGCAGACAGTAGTGTTATTCTGTTCCCTTTTACTTACTTTCTGGCTGTCCTTTGTTTTGTGTATCATGTTCCATCTTGTGTAGAAACTTAAAATGACCACAAAACCCTCTTGTTTGGTCTTCACATCTTATTGCTGCAGTATCACATTCCTTCTGCGTAAGTCAGTGTAGGAAATCTATTACAAAATAGGCAATACATGCTTAGATTTCATTTATACAACAAGCCTGAGTGCCCTAGTCAGCATTAAATATAAATTCTGAAAATGTATTTATTTGCCAAAATTTCTTGAAATAATCTTACTGCTCTGTTTCAGAATATGTAATTCTGATATGAAGATCTGAAGGCAAATCTGTTTGAAGATTCATGCTTGAAATAAAACCCGAAACCATAAACTGTTAA
Source organism: Rhabdornis inornatus (assembly GCA_013397075.1). Lineage (NCBI taxonomy): Eukaryota > Metazoa > Chordata > Aves > Passeriformes > Rhabdornithidae > Rhabdornis > Rhabdornis inornatus. Next base: position 250,203 of record VWZS01006289.1, on the reverse strand, counting down.
GACCCTTGAAAAAGGAGAGTTTGTGTCTTCCACCCTTGCTTTGAGGGATCAGTGGCTGCCCAACATCATCATGAGCTGAACAGCCTACAGAGGGAGAATAATAAGTGAAAATTAATAGAGGAACTTCACTAGATTTCAGCAGAATTAGGAACATGCTTTAACACTTGGGAATATTATCCAGATTTTGATTGAGGTATTTTGGAGAATCTGGATTTATTGTGAGAATCAGAAGATTGAGCAAAATAACTGTTTGTCACCCCTCTGTGATAAATTCCCCCAGGCTCCAGCAGAGAGATGTGACTTCTGTTTCCATTTGCCATCAACAATAAATCAGGCATCTGTTTTAAAATCAGTGCTCACCTGATTGTAGTAATTTATATTTAGTGGCCTGTTTTCAGGATGTGGATTGGAGTGATCAGTGAGATCAAATTGAGGAATTTTCTGAAAGTGAGAAGCCTGAGAGTTCAGACTTCTAAATGCATTCAAGCTTGGGATCTTTCTTTTTCCCTTTCAGCTGCCCTCATTATTTTCATGGTCCACAGGTTTTGTTTTTTTTTCCTCTGTTACTAAAGTACCATAATCCAAATGGAGACTCGGTCCCAGCATTATTCCAGTCACTATTCATCCTGCAGGAGCACCCAGTCGAGGACTGGGCCTCACTGAGCCTGTTGATCTATAAACATTAGACCATAACAAGGTTGCTCTGCACCTGTTACTGCTGGTTCCCATTTCTGAGAGTGGGTATTGCCCTGCCAGGCAGACTGCTTTTGCACCAAGCATTTTGCTCTTAATTGTAAGACAAGACCTAAATTGCTCTGGATTTTGCACACTGACTGCAGTTTCATGTCTAACTTCATGACCACAGTTTCTGTTTGGGTAAACTCAGTAGCAAAATCTCAGCAGCACAATTATCCTCTGTGGATGTGTGCTTCATTAGCAGCCTCTCTAAATGCTGCTGCTGCTCTTGACAGGGTTACAGCTGCAGTGTCACACCTGTGGCAATACAGCTCTGCTAGGGACTGCTCCCTGAAGCCAAGTGTTTAAATTATTCCTCTCTTCAGCCCAACAATCTTTTTATATTGACTTGTAATTTGTTGGACAATTTTGAATAATTATGAGGAGGGACAGATGTCTTTCTAGTTTCTGAGTTACAGGTTTGCCACCCACGAGTTGTTTTTGTTTAATGGATGTGCTGATTAAAAATGTCTCCTGCAGTGAAAATATGAGGCCTTTTCTACTGTATTTTCTTACTTCTCATGGAAAAAGACCCTTTTTAGCTCTACCCAAAGGTACCTATTAGAGGATTTCTGAGACTGAAATGTGCTTGCAAATTAATTTCAAGATTCCATTTAAAAAGAAAATAAGAAAAAGAAAGCTGTGGAGCTGGCCCCTCAAGAAAACAGAGGTGAATGTCTTGAGATCAGCATGTTATTTAAAATCACACGCTGCTTTGGCTAGTCATTGTGACACCCAACCACTACTGGCATGTTGAAATACCTGACTTTTCTAGTCAACTCCCTCTGTGTATTTTCAGAGTATTGTAATCATGTTCCTTATGAGGAATGAATTGTGGGAGAATTAAGAATGTAAGATAGTTTGACATAGGGAGCTGTTTAGAGCATTTTCTCCTCCATCTCTATTAGTCTGCTTGTGTTGACGTAATTGTGATGTAACACTCCAACATAAAAGCATGTATTTTTAAAGGCAAGATTCATAGTTCAAATATCCTGATTTAAATAAAAATATAACCCCTCTAATTTAGCTGATTAATTTTCATTGAAGACATATATAAACACTTGATACTTCTTGTATTTTTATTTAGTTGTTTTATTTGCTATTTTAATTAGAGAATGAAAAGGGATCTGGAAGATCTCAGAATGCTGGAAAGTTGTAATTTTTTTTATCTATAATGTTAAGTAAAAAAATCTGTGCAAATAGTGCATTTTCATCTGAGAGAAATATCCTAACATTTCTTCTTTGTAGAATTGCTAATGAGTTCACATCTTTCTGAAAATTGCAGTTAATTTGCATTAAGTGTAGGGTTTTATAACATTTCAGATCTCCTTAAATGTTGTGGATGCAATAATGCATTTATATTAAGGGTATTATTTATATACAAAAATAAGGAACCATTCTAGTAAGCTGTGTCTTCCACAGGGGGGAAGATAAAATTACAACTTGGATTAGGGGGAGGAATTTCATAAAGCATATTTATGTCATTTCTTGCTCTGTACATTCACCTGTTTAATTCCTAGGCTGGTTTGTGTGTTAATTCAGAGAACAGTAATACGCACACAGTGGAGATGCACAGGCAATTTCCTTGTCTCTCTGAAGTGTAAGTTGGAAAGTGTATAATTTTCTGTAGATTTTAGCACTTAGTACCAATTGGAATTCTTGCCTATATGCTGCTTGTGCTAAAGTGGCGTGAATCAGAGGTGGTTTGTTTTTTTTTTTTTTTTTTTTTTTTTTTTTTAATTAACCATCTGTGGGTAAGAGGCTGAGCATCTCATTTTTGAGATTACTGATAAACAACTTAATGTTCTCAACAAAACAATTCAAGAATCATTAAAGTGCATCACAAGGATGTGACTTGGATGAAATATTATAAAACTAAATTTAAAAGGTAAGAAAGGAATCTTGTAGGGGAGATTGTAGAACAGGGCAGAATGGAATAACCTTATTCTTTCCTAATTACGTGCAGCTTCTTAGCCTAGTGTTTGGGTTTTGGTGTAGGGATTTTCCCAGTGTTTTGGAGTGTAGTTTCTTGGGAGGTTTGTTTGGGGGTTTTGGGGGGTTTTTTTGGTTTGTTTTTTTCCTCATGTGTTAGTATCTACTTGTGCTGAGAAAGTTGGATCAAATGCACTTTTAGGTTTCTGCCTAAGGCTTTGGGGAGGGACAGATGGATCTGGCATTAGAAACACATCTGTATCTGTTTTGTCATTCTTAAAACTGCTTCACCGTTCAGCTCACAAGCCTGGAACTCCTAACTAAAGGATTGCTTGTATCCTAACACCTTTTAAACTAGCCTGGTGGTCAGCGAGTTCCTTGGAAAAGGCAGAAGAGAAATTCCAGGTCTGTGAAAATACTTAACTTAAAACGTCCTGCCAGCAGTTCTACCTCAGCCTTTATATGTGATAGCCAACATATATCTCAGATGACCTCAGCTCTCAGGGGAACATAAGAATAGAGGCATTCTCTGCATGCATGAGTGGTTGGAATAACACTGTGCTTAGTGATCAAATGAACAATCCCTTTGAGCTTTCGAGATAGTACCCCCTCTCACAGGGCATCGGAAAGCATTTCTTTAACAATTATGCAACAACAAAGCACAATAGGGTCACTGCTTGCCATGATTTCTTTCTGAGGAGGAAAGTCAGAGTTTATGTTACCTTGTTACTATCTCAGACTAAACTGGTTTGGCAGTGGAGAAGTGCAGACTGCTCTGTTGCCAGATCCCTGGTTGTAATGGAATAGGGTGCTGCAGAAATAAATATTTGAGATTTTTTTGTGCTTTAACATGCCTGGTGTTATTTTTTTTTTTATATACCTCTCCCTCTGCTGCCCCTCCAATCTCTTGTCTGGTGTTCCTGGTTTTCTTAAAGCAGTTTGAAGATCCTCCTGCTGTAAACAGAATCTGTGCCACGGACTGTGCTTTTCTTATGCTCTGGGTCATTTCTCCGGCCCAGTGGTCTTCCTTTTCACTATGCCTGATTCCTTCTGTGTTACTACACTCTTTTGCTGCTATTGTTTGCTTTTGCTCACCACTAGTCTTTTTCCCTGTGTTTTTCTCACCACCTTTTTTTCTCACCTGCAGATCCATTTCTTTCTGCTAGACCTTCTTTAGCTGCACTTGCATCCCTCCATCTGGCTGGTTCCTTCCTTTTCCTTATCCTCTTCTCTTCTTTGTGGTCTTCCTTTACTGCCAGGGGTCACTACTTCAGCTGCCTTCTAGCATCTTCTCTACCAAAAAACACACGAAGTGCTCCTTCTGGTGAGCTTCTTGATGATTAACCTGCATGTTTACCACAAATGTTCTAAACAGTATTAGCCTATCTATCTCTTTTCTTGCATCCCTGATCATCAGAAAAAGAGAAAAGGGAGGGGGAAAAAAGTTCATATGCTACGGGTCAATTTAAAGTAATTTGGATGTTTACTTTTTTGATTTTTAAATGCTGAATGTGGGACGCTGCAAGCCACATACCCAGTGAATATTCCAGCCTTGCACAAATGAATACTGATGAGATGACCTGAGATAATAGCATTGCTCAGGGCTGGTGAGGCCATTCTGCTGTAATAACAAATTCTACTGAAGACTAAGACATATTGTGCAACAGGAAGTCTTTTCTTTGAATTTGAGAACTAGTAACAAAACTTTTCTTACGTTGTGCATAAGAAAATGTGTGTGTGCAAACAAGTATTTGTATGACACACAAGTGTGGCACAGTCAGCAGCAGAATGAATACAAATACATATATTCTGTGTTCTCTGGGATGTTCATATTACCTAACCTTGTCGTTCTAGATGAAGAATAAAAGTTGAAGATTATAAATTGCATTCATTTAAAATGAAGATCTAGTGTTTGCATATTTTGCCTGTGTAGTGCCCATGCCTTATTAAAATCTCTGGGGAAAAAACATAGGCTCTTTAGCAAAATTGCTAGTTCTCAGCTACTGAAATGGGCCTCAATGTAACATTTATATTCTCATCATAGAGTTCTACTGGTTTGTTGTTGGGTTTCTTTTTGCTCCTTTTCTCCCTGCTATTTAGTTTAATGCTGCCACCATTAGAAACATATTTTTACTTTTGTATTTGTACAATTTATTTATAACTTCAGGCTTGTCTGTACTTTTTAGGAAAGGGAATGAATTTCAGTCTTAGCCCTAGATCTCAGAAATGACCAACTACTGAATCTAGAATCTCACTAGCTCTTCTTACTGCTTTCAGCCTATCCCAGTAGAATAGGCTGTGGTGGTTGGTTTTGAGCTGCTTATAACCACAAGCACACACAGTTTGCTAGATTTTGCATTGTTGGAAGGCCAGAGGCTGGAAATGAGAATGTATAAATTTGACACTTGATTTGATATTCCTGCTGAGCAAAAGACACACGAATTTCTCCCTTCGCACTCTTATTTTCTCCTGGTGGAGCAGAAAACATATGATAATGAGTCCAAAAGCAAGTGGTTATTTAGATGGCAACAAATTGCTGCATAATTGTGGTCCTAATGAAGAACAGGAAGGTGGGGAAGCTGTGCTGGTTTTATTTTATGTTGCAGAAGGTATTTAGCACAGCCAGTTTTCTCAGGGTTCCACTGAGATTTTGTTTATGGAGACAAGTATTTTGAATGTCTAAACCTGCTGCTGACCTTTTTTCCTTTCTCTTAATTACTTTGAGTGCTATGGATTAGAATATTATTTCAGATTTTAAAAACAACTAATCAAAACAAGAGCCAGATGAATGTGCATGATAAATTGACAGCATGTTACCCTCTCTGTTAAGAGGATGAAACTGGTAGAAAACAAAAAAGCAGACGTGAAATTCTTAAGCACGAAATTTGCATGTTGTGGGTGGATTTTCTAAAATACCTGAAGGGGATTTTAAATACTCTGGAAAAATTACCAAAAAAATCTTAACCTGAGTGTGTTGTCAGTAATGAAGAACATAAAGCACAGTGATGAACTCTGCAGAATATCCTGAAGTATTTCTGCATTTACAGCTCAGTCTCAAAGGAAAAACTGTAAATGGAAGAGAAGGACTAGAAAAATCTGGTCCAAGCATTAGTAATGAACACTGTCAATACCATGTTCTGAGAACTCTGAGATGTAAAACAGCTGTTGGCATTTGGAATTTTGGACAGGGTTCGGGGGTTTTTTTAGAAGAATTGAAGGTCAAAATACCTGATGCCAGACTGCATATGAGCTTTAACCTGGCAGGCAAAACACTGACACCACTAAACCCTTCCAGTTTGGCTGGCAGTAGTGCCCCTAGCTGTATGTGTTTTGTAAGAACACACTGGGGGCAGCCAAGCAAGATTGATAAATTGACACACATTCTTAAACAGCAGCCATCTGTAACTTCCAGTTCCACTTGGCTAAGCACTAATTTGATTTTTGCTTTTACTTTTAAATTCGTTTTGAGTTCATTGTTTGGATTGGATCTGTTAAACCAATCTGTTTGGATTGGTTTGTTAAATTTGAAGTAAATAGTCCAAAAGCAGAATTTGACAGCTACTGCTTTATTGCCACCTCCTCTCTCCACCCCATTTCAAACAAAGGCTAATTCCAAGGTAGAGTGGCTACACATTTGGCTTTTTTGCTTTTGATTTGCATTAGATTTTACTGCCAAAACAACCTGGTCATACCAATGACAAGGCTGACTTTGTCTTCCTAGTAACTTGTCAATGTTTGCCCTAAAAAGCAATTTGATGCAAAAGCTTTCTTCAAAAAGGGACGCATTTTGGGGCAGTAACTACACAATGAAAACACTTAATTTCACTTTTGGATACCCCTCATTTTGAAATTGCTCTGGATGAACACATTCCATTGTATGCTGAAAGAAGAGACATAAGCAATTGATTTGTAACATCTTCATGGGGCAGCAAGACAAGGGGAGCAAGAGAAATGTGCAGTGTGGAGAGTACAATTCTGTTGGTAGGGGAACAGGATGTTTCCTTCTTCTGCACCTGGCTCTTGATCTGAAGGTCACAGCCTGTGTCTCACGCTGGCCATGGCCATGGGTTGAAAGCTTTTATTATTTGGCTTGTTGGTCTGTTTTGTACACATACAGTACTAGAGTGTTCACATCCTAAGTGGGATTGAAAATTTGGCTGAATAAGCACGTAACTGATCCTGGAATCTAAAGATTTGTTTCTTTACTTTGGAATTCATTCTCAGTGAGTGATTTACTTTTATATGTGCATCTTTTAAAACAAACAATTGTTTCTCCCTTCTTTTAAAGCAGAGGAATAACAAGATACAAAGGAGTGCTTTAAATTGCAGGAATCCAGCAACATTTTCTCTCCTAGGGCTAGATCCTGGTTTTTTCCTGTATTCATGTGCTTACAGTCCCTTTATGTTCCCTTTCCACACCTTTGTATCTATGTTTCCATGTTAAAAAAAAAACAAACCTTAATGAGCAGTCTGGATGACTGCGGATGTCAGAATTCACATCCTGACAAGTAGCATGGGCACAGCTATACCACTGGAATGCATCTGGTGTGAACAAACAAAAAGAACAAACTTTCAGGCCATTTGGAGTACAGCTAGGGCTGCCTCTTAGTTCTTCAGAGATTTTGTGTTACATAAATTTTCAATTTGTGTAAAATAGATGCAGGAAGGACTAAGGAATGCTTTGACAATACGATGGATGTTTCCCAGGGATTGATCAGCTTAGTTCTGAATCATGATACTGTGTAAGTCCTGTAAGGAGGATGAAGCACATAGTCCCCAATACATATGCTTAATCAGAGGTAAAAGAGTTCCACTCAGCCATTTTTAATGACTTTTTAGCTATTGCATAGGGAAAACACTATTGCATAGTGTTTTGGTAGAGGAAGAAGAGACATTGCTTCTCTGGTATCACTGGCATCTCTCCAGTCAGTGTTTAAGTGCCATGGTATTCATTGGATGTTGAGTTTTTCAGAAGCAGAGCCTTGTTTGGTCTGTTTTGTGTTGCAAAACATGAAAAGACAGTCTCTGAATAAATTTCTTTTCATAGAATCACTGACTCTTTTAGATGTATTTCATGTCCATTCCTTTTCTGGCTACCATTTAAAGCATATTTGATCTAGTTAGCAAGCCCTTCTGCAGGCTTAATGCTGCTGGTTCCTCCAAGTTATTAATGCTCACATTTGTGTAGGTGTTGCTGGAGAAACTATGTGTGGCCACACGAGAAACTTTGTTGTCAGAAGGTAACCTGGTGTACTCCCCAGGGATGTGGTGCCTCTGCATTGCAGTAAATCCACCCTTTCCTTTTGCTGACATTGATTTATTTGTTAATGGTTTATATTTATTAAGGGAATTGTCTTTGTTCTGTCACTGGATAGGCCAGCTTTTGCTAATTACATCAGATTTGTGTACTTGTATATGCAGGACAGCACTGACAAAAGGATTCTGCTTACAAAACTTAATAGTTTGTTCCATTAAGTAGGTCTCAGTTGTCTGTGAATCCATGCTGACTTAGAGCTATACAGATGCTTTTTTAAAAATAATCTTGGACATACATCTTTTATATAAAGGTTGTACATCCACTCAGTTATGCTAAAGTTGCTGTGGACTGGGCTGGATGTCCTGCCACTCACATAAGTACAAGTGGCTCCTACTGACTTGAATACCAGTCAAAATAATCTTTAAAAAGTAGCAAATACATACTGTGGTGCAAGCAGGAGAGTAATGGCTGAAGATGATGCAGTTTTATCTGCTGGTTAGTTGTGATGATGGCAATGGTAGTTATCATTTAGCTAGTCCCATGCAGCTTCTAAATACCATACAAAGTGTGCAGTAATTAAGTATGAACTGCTGTGTAACTTAACTTTTACTGCATTTGGAAAGCTTGACACATTTTATTATGTGTGACAGACCTGGCAATGGGAGAAAGATGTAAGCAGCATGACTTCAGCTTGCAATCATCTAGCCAAACAGTATCAAATTAGAAATTAGACTTGTATGAAAAACAGTAGATGCTCAGATAATGTCATGGTATAGCTCCACATCAAGTTATCCTCTATCTTTTTTCTCTCTCTTGTTTTTTTTTTTACATGGCTTGCAACATGCTGCTTGTGCCATCAGTAGAAGTGTAGGGTAATTTGACAATTCCTGATTGCAGCTAAGTTGTGTCAGCCACCTGCAAAGAATATGGGCCTTAATTTTGTTCCTTTCAGGTATGTGAGAAATATTTTCCTTGCCAGAATAGAAAATTGGGAAATCGAAAATGGGGTGAGTGATAGACCTGTCTTATTTATCGTCACAGAAAGAATTGCAGGAGATGTGGGTGGGAAGAAGGGGATTTGTTTCAGTAAATGCCTCTTTATGATGCTTTCTAAAGGGCAAGCAGTCAGAGCTGGAGACTTTTGCAAGTGCAAGTTTTTGTCCTGATTACAAACTACTTATTTTCTTACTTTTATGAAATGTATCTTGGTTTGTTAATCTGCATGCATTTGCTTTTTTTATTTTTTTCCCCACTTCTGTGTCTCAGGCAATACTATCCACAGTGGGCATTTTGCATATGAAAAGCCCTTGAGGCTCAATCCTTCCTGTAATAGGCCAGAGGTAATAACCGAGAGCTCAAAACTGAATGCATTTGCTTTTCACAGCTTGATGCTCTGATGCTGCTGGGGAGCAGCAGGGGTGTCCTGGCCAGCCTGGGGATGGCTGGGAGCAGGGTGGCAGCAAGGCAGGCAGGGGCAGGCAGGGTCAGCATGGCAGGAGCAGCGAGGGCTGTCAGAGCCCCAGCAGGTCCCACCCTGGGCAGACACAAGGCTGGGCTCTGCCTGGCCAGGAGCCACAGCTGAAGCTGCAGCCCAGCCCCCGGGAGGGTCCTCACAGCCCTTGGGCTCATCCGAGCTGTGTCCTGGCAGGCTGAACCTGGGCTGCAGCTGACATTGGACAGGGAGCACTGGAACATTGGAACTCCCAGAGGAGTGAGTGGGAAGAGGCTGCAGAGCCTGCTGGTGCACTTGGGACCTGGAAATGTATCCTCGAGCCATGTGTTTTTCCAGCTGTTCTTCGCAGTTAACTATAAATGGAATTACAATTTTTTTTCCTTTGTATTTTTTTTTTTAATCCTTGATTCCAGTACTTCAGGCTTTCAGTGGGGAGGAAAAAATTCCTAGTAGGCCATGAAGTTCCAAATCTGGAAGTACATGGGAATTTTCCTGCTACTTCCAGCACATTTGACTTCTACAGTCTGTGGAGCCACTTTGTCAGACTGTCCTGGGCTTCCTGTTTTCTCAGGATAAGCAAAGCCCATAAATCTCTACAATGGACTGCATCCTAAATTGAGAACTGAAGCAAGGTGCAAGGGCTTTATAAACATATTGAATTATTTACTTATTTCAAAGGGATGCTAGGTAACTTTCTGGGAAACCACAGACTGAATATGAAAGAGTTCTCATTTTTCCAGTCACAATCTGTGGCTGAAGAAATGCTCTTACAGCACTTACTTGGGAAATAAAAGACTTTTTATTTTCAGAGATAAGATTAACACAGCTATTTTTCTGTCTATGGAGCACTTTCTACTTTCTGTGAGTTGTCTGCACGACTTCCCAGGAGGCAGAAAAATTAAAACTTCCTGCTGAGAAAACCAAGGCGGAGTTGTTTATTTCTGAAGTGGCTTGTGGATAGTGCTCCTGCAAACACAGGCCCAGAACCACCCAGAATTGTTGAGCCTTTTGCCAGCGGGCACAGGGCTGCTGTACCCAGGGAAGTGCCAGCTGGAGGCTGCCAGTCCCAGGTCAGTGCAGCACCAAGCCCCTGCCAGGCATTAGTCAGGTTTGCTGGCTGGGATGAGCGTGGTGCTGAGGGCTCCATCGTGACTTCTGCTGGCCTTGGGCACAGGGGAGCAATCTCTGCCTGCAGAAAGCAGGCATGGGAGCACCTGCCTCCCCAGGGCTGCATCCTGAGTTAGGGTAGCCAGGACTGTGTGCGATGTGCATCTTCTGTATTCAGCTGCTGCCCTGGGATAGTCCTTCTGGTGTAACCCATGGAGTTGCTCTCAGGCTCTTTGTAAACTTTTCTAGAAGTGGTGGTTTTACTCATTCTCATGCTTGCTGTGTGGATTGAGAGAAACATACTCAAAGTACACTTGGGAAAAAACATGTTTATAGCCTTTCTAGCCTGCTAAAATATTGTGTAGTCTAATCTACTACCATTTCAGTCTTCAGAATTACCAGCTCTTTTTGCTGAGCGTGCTTTCTTCATCATATGAAAAGTGACTTTATACGTACTCAAATAGCAAAATAAAGTTTGTGAATTCTTTTATTTTCTTTTTTAATAGCAGTAACTCCCACGAACTGGTACAAGGCTTGGTACTGTGCAAGCAGTTTTTCACTCTTAGAATGCTGCTACTGAAAAGCAGATATTGTGTAAAGTACCATCGATCACTGCCGCGGTTTTATACAGTTTGTCACCATTGTTCTTCGTATAGCATTGAGTCACATTTAGAACTATGGTACAGCTCACAAGTGTTCAGAGTGGGGGAAAAATGTGTTGGATTTTCTTAATGTAAAAAAACCCTCCTAATTATTTATAATCTGATATCATTGATTTGTTAGTGTACAGAAAATATGTCTGATGTGGCCTAGTATAGATGAGAACAGATTGATTAATATGTTTAGAAGTGTATGATGTAATTTATAAAGATGGAGAGTGGAACTGAGTTTCTAAAAACTAGAATAGCTGAGGTTAGAAATGTTGGAGCAAATATCTATAAGGCTGTTCTGACAGATGCTTAGCTCAGAGGCAGAAATGGACTTTTGTATCTGGTTTTACATTCACAGCTTTGGGATTCCCTAATAATTGCCTTGGGATTTTTTTCTGACTAAGAGCATACTGTATCTCACGTAAAATCCCACTGAAGTAATAGATGGTTTTAAATCGATGTGTGAACAGATCACATTTTCTCTCAGTCTATAAAACATCATGTAAATACATCTTTCAGAAATGTGGGATTTCATGCTGTACGAATCGTACCTATGTCCTAGGCTACTTTGGAAATCTTGTTATTTTGCTCCCTTCTTCAGCCAATGTAGAAATGTTTTGTTTTCCTTTCATGCTCTACCTGTATAGATGAGCTTGTAGAATGAAATGGGGAGAATCCTGTTTGTAATTGGGACATAGAGGAGGCAGCAGTGTATGATCTTTGTGTTAGCACAGCCATTTAAATTTCTCTGGGAAGGGTGAGAAATTAAATATTTCTTCTTTCAGTGCAGAAGAAACAAACTCCTCAAACCAAATTGATCTGTGCCACTGACATGTAATGCTGGTTTAAGAGAACTATGGGCAGATGCTGATGCAGCATCTCTGTTCATCAGAGCTGTAGAGGGTTGCTGCTGGAAAGGTGTTTGTGAAGTGTATCCTCATGTGGCTTTGGAAGCTCTAATGTGGACAAATGTCAGTAATCCAGAGCAGCAGGAGCAAGTGAGAAAGGGCAAAAGGCCATGCACTATTTATTTTCCAAGTGAATTAAATTTACCTTTTGAATTTAGATGCTTTGTGTTAACATCGTAAGAATATGTACGGGTTGTAAGCACTTGACAGAGTAGGTTAGGAGAGGTAGCACTTTAATCTTGTGACTCTTGTAGTTGGTTTAGAAGTGTTTGTTGTCTGCTTGTACCAGCTTCTGACAGCTCTGACCGGCATTGCATAGGTAGGCCTTACGACAGAGATTCCAGAGGTGAATTCCTGTGCAGAGATAATTTGGAATTTGCTCCACAAGAAGCTTGCCAAAGCCTGCAGCAGCATGGCAAGGGATCAGGATCTTTGTGGAGCTGGAGCTCATGGGAGTCAGATAGGCAGCACAGCAGAGTGGTTTGGACAGCAGCTTTGGTCCAGGAGCTGTGGGAAAGGGAAGGTGGGAGGAAGGACTGGAAACTGCTGGGGGCCAGAGAGGGAGACAAGAGAGAACAGCAGAATGGTGTGACCAGTGCAAATATTGTCCTTTCCTTCAGGACTGGAAATCCTTTAGGATTTCCTTTCTTATATCTAGACTTGTAAGGCTGTGGATTCCGTGGTTCATCTTGGAGTGTAAAGTCTTTCATGTGAATGCTGGTAACGTTTCTTTATTCCCTGGTAAATCCTGCTCTTTGCTTGTAGAATAGACAGACAAGGTGATTTGTATCCTGCTTTAAATGTCTTCAGTTCATCATCAAAAAAGCCCACTCAACTCTTTTTTTTTTTGCCTTATTTCCCCTGATATCTTTCTTCTGAACATCTTATTCTCAGCTTTCTGCCAGTATTTCTGTGGAATAATATCTCTGCTGTTAGGCCCTGTGCCAGCTCAGTGCAGATTGCTTTAGTCCTTTGGATTAATTGTTTTATTTGCTAAGTTTCAACTACTCTTCTTTTCTGGTTTTAGGGCTGCACTTGAGGCAGTTATGAAGGAGGTAAACCTGTAAACCCTATGATAAATTCTGGAATAAGGTTTTCTTTCAATCTGTCTGCCAGGCAAGCAGATATTTTAATCAAATCTCATATCAGTTGTTCAGGCATACATTAGAGTTCCCTTTTGAAAAATACTTCTTTGGTTATCAGATTTCTTCACTGAAGAAATTGCTTCACTCAGAAGACTCTGAACAGTTTATTTTTGCTGTTTAATCCAAACTACCTCTAAAACTATTGGGAGTTTTATCGTATTGATTGTAAAATTATAAAGGCCTTGACATAATTTTTGCTAGTATTTTAACAAACTATCCACCTTTCATTACATGTATTGCAATATTTTTTATACCCTCCTCTCATCCTGCCACAGCAATTCCATGTCTCTGCTCCTAGGTCTGTGCTGACATTCTCCACTGTGCAGCTTCCAGACAAAGCTGTTCTGACAAGCAGGACAGAGCATGGTAGCAAAAATCCCGTTCCCTCTGTTCACAGCAGTGATCAGGGTGCAACATCCTCGAGTGCTGTGCTCCTGTGCCAGGGCCTGCAGAGAGGATTTAAACTGTGGGAGCAGCCAAACACAGCCTCAGGACTCTGTGCCCCAGCAGCATCCCTGCCATAAATGTGCTCTGCTGTGATTTCTCTGCTGACTTTGCATATGACATGTGGAATTTGTCCTTTGAGCAGTCTGGCTTTTAGGTTTCTCCTCAGAGTTCGGAGTTACCAGCTTGATTGTCACATTCTAAAATCCCGTATTATTACATGAGAACTTTTAAAATCTGGTTAGAGTAAGCATTATTTCCAGGCAGACAAAAACTAAGATCTGGAGTGCTGAACATCCCCAAAGTGACACATTTATGAAACATTTACAGTCTGTTTAGAATTAACAGTCAGCTGCTGATCTTCTAGGCAGAATAACTTTCTCACCAACCATACCAAAGGCAGAGCTGGAGCTGCACATGGCTCCTACATTGTCCATGAGAGAAAGGGACCTTCTCTTAATGCCAGAATCTTGAACTCAAGGTGAAGCTCAAGACCTGCTGCTCTGCTTCCCCAAAGGGTTACAGAGGTGTTCATCTTCCACCTCATGGATGCAGCTGGTGGTGTGGCTCTTGTCCCCACTGAGATGAGAGCTTCTTCAGGTGTGTGGGTCAAGCTGGAGCTGTGTCATTGCATTGCCCCAGGACACAGAGGGCTCATCTTCCACCTGCTGGGCACAGCTGGATATACAGGTCACAGCCTGGGCCTCTGCACCCTCCCAGGGCAGGAAGCTGCCCAGCCAGGCTTCTGCCTCCCCTGGGGCTCGGGGGTACTCTCAGTAATTCATCAGTTTCTGAGATGTGACAAGCTCTGAACAAACTCCATGTGACTGGAGAAACTCCTGCTCACTTTTGCTCCTCTGACCTTTCACCATAGATGTTAAGGTGAAAATCAATTCCAAAGTGAAGATAATGTCAGACAGCGACTAATGGGTGTGGGCTTGTTCTGTTTGTAAAGAACTGCAGTTTAGGCAGACTTGAACAACCCTACTCCATCTTCTTCAGCTTGTGTTTTTTGTTGGGGAGATATGTTTTGTTAGCTCCTGAAGAGCCACATCTCCAATTTTGTTTTACATATACAAGAATTCAACACAATGGTAAATGGTCTGTAGGCTTATTTGTGCCCAGGTATTTCAGATATTTTTAGAAATACTGGCAAATATTTGTGTCATACTCAGAATATGTCACTGTGGTATACTACAGAATTTTCTGGGGAAAAAAGTCTTCTAAAAACTACCAGTGTAATTCCCCTCACTGCAGATTCTGCACCGTGACTCTCTGGGATCACTTGTGCTATTAAAAGCTTCAGTTCAGAATACATTAAGAGGGCAAAATAAAAAAACCCAGAGATATGGCAATGTGCACCTGAAGGATGCATGGAAATATCAAGCTTATTGATTACATCATCCTGCAGGTGATTCACAGCTTCCAGAAACCCAGCTTACACTGTGCACTCTTCTCTTTAGGACTGCCATACTCCTGTGATTTGCTTTTTACCTGGGCCTGCCCTATACAAGGCTGTATTGGAAAACAAACTTCGAAGTTATGTCCACCAACCAGCAAATTGGTATTTTTTGGGGGGAGTTAAAAGCATTAATATTCTCTTTTTATTTTACATATTAAAAACTCCTCTACAGGGCTACGTTCATTACTGTGAAATGTTTTGTTGGGTTAGTTGGTCTCAGGAGAAGTTAACACACGTGAACATTGTTACTCTGTAGGACTGAAATGCAGCTTACAGGAATTGGAGTTTATAACCTCATGCTGTAAGTAGCTTTCCTGTGGTCACAAACCATTTTTTTTTTTTTTGGTTAACTTATTACAAGTGTATTTGATTCTGCAGTATATACTTTCTAAATAATAAAATACCACTCAGACACTTAAATCCTGGTCAGTAAAAACACAGCAGTGTTATCAGACCCTTTTTGGAGGTGCTATGTGATGGGTTTAAACAGGAAATATTCTACAGATAGGGTTTTTTTTTGTGCTGCTTATCATGCTCTGAGCAACTTCTTTGAACCAGGTGATTCAGTTATTGTCCTCACCTCACTCATTTCACCAGCATTTCTTTTTCTGCTGCTTTGAAGGTCATGTTTTTCTATGGTATTATGGAAAAAATTTAACTGTAATATTGGGTACCCAGTTGCACTGATGGAAATAGGTTATTTTCCAGTAAAACATAACTGATGTGGAAAATACAAAAGAGAGTGGGAGTTGTGAGGACTGATGAAATGATACTGGATGATACTCGTTTTCCATACTTTGAGGGGGGAGGGATATATCCAAGCTTTGCAACCTAACAATTACTCAGTCTCAGTGCAATTGAAGGATAAAAGATGAATAATCAAACAATCTTTGTCTAATACTAGTCAGCTGCATAACTTTTAAAGAATACAAATGCTGATGGGTCAGCAGGTGATTTAATTTCTCCTCCTTAAGTACACGGAATTGTTTGTTACAAATGATGCTCCAGCTTGCTTTGCTGAGGGAGGATCTTTTGTGAGATATTTGAGATTAAAATGAACCTATATGTTCTAGTAACACAAAGGAACATTTTTCTTTGAAACCGGTGGGTGGATAAAATTCTTCGCTGAAGTTTTTATGAACCTCTCTGCAGGCCGTGTGGAGAATTGCCACATGCTTCTCATAGATTCCAAATTTCTGCCATAGCAAGTCCCACTGGTTTCAACCACAGGCTTTTTTGTTTTCTGTACTCGCCTTTGTAACCCTCAGCAAGTGGAGGCAATGCCAGGAGTTCTGGAAAACAAGAGGGAGAGGGTGTGAGCCAGGCCCACACTGCTGCATTCCTTCCTCTGCAATGGCAGGGCACCGTGTGGGCTTTGTTTCTGCTCTCCCTTGTACACCAGAGGCATAGCCAAGTGCCCAACTCTCTCAAAGCATGCAGAATACAGAAGCATGCAGAAATCGGTTCCTGCAGTCAAGTGGGTTGGTTTTAATTACAATCTGAAGACCAAAATTGTTCTCACTCAGGGGATGCTTTCTGCTTTTTTGAATGCCTCTTTTTACTTGCAGGTTTCTTTACCTGTCCTCACAAGCAAACAATACCTTCACACACCCACAAGGCTCATAACAGTCCTGAGCCACCTTCTCTTTCATAGAGTCACAGAATCATTGAAGTTGGAAAAGACCTCAAAGATTGAGTCCCACCTTTGACTGAACACCACCACATCAACTAAACTACAGCACCAAGTGTCACATCCAGCCATTCCTTGAACACTTCCAGGAATAGTGACTCCATTACTTCCCTGGGCAGTCTGATTCACTGCTTAATCACTGGTAATTTCTTACAAAGGTGTGTCAGTGAATTGCTGAAATACATACATAGCCCATTAAAAAAGATGATGAAGAGGAAATTAAGCACCATTAAGCAGAGACAGATTATGTGGAATTTAGGCCTCCCAGCTAATTTCTTGCATGTTGAATATGATACGACTTTCACAGTAGGTTTAAGGAAAAAAGGTCTGTTGCACCCCTGGTTTTAAGCCTCAGCATCATCAGTAACAGGACAACACATAGAGTTGGTATGCAACTGCTGCTCTGATTCCTATGGTTTGAAGCCCCTTGCTGTCTGGTTTGCTTTCATCTCTCTTTGACATAGGCAGAATGAACTGGCTAAATTTCTTCAGTAAGAACACAGAGGAGAGAGAGTTCTTAAAGGCATAAAATAACACAGGGTGTACAAGTCTGGGGAAAGTATGATGTTCTTTTTCCTCCATCAAGTCTGAAACCTGGCTCCTGGAGTGCAGCCCCTCACAGTGGGTAATGGGATGTTAACACATTTCAGCCTACAGTAACCACAGATGCTTCCCATTAAAATCCAGGCTTTGGGCATGGACTGTGGGTTATTACTTCACAGGCTTGGAAGTGTTTTCACATCTCTGACATGCAGATGCTAGGGGTTGTGTGTACCTTGGTGAAAATACAGAAAAGCTTTCCAGCAAGAGGACTCCTGATACATCAAAAATCTCTGACTCAGACAGTATTGCTACTTTTTACACACTGATACCGTAAAATGTAATTGCCTTCAGCAGAATGATAATGCTGAACATAAGCTGTAATTAATATTTGGCATATATTTAATTTCTAATTTTTATTTTGTAGTCATTTCACAGTATCAACCCTCTCAAATCATGAAGTTGTCAGCAGAACTAAAAATTATGTGCTGTTTACTGATTCACAAAATAAGATTTAAGCATGTTTATCAGAGTGTCACCATTCCAGCTCGATGTCACATTGCTGTGTATTTTCACCTAATTGATTGGTTGCATTATGGTTTTACTGGGTAAGTTTAAAAAGTCAGTATAGTTACAACAATTCCCCACAGTGCCAGTACCACCTTACAGGGATCCTTCTCCCAAAAAGTGTTGGCTTTACTGCAGAGCAATGCTTAAGGGATGTATTTATCTTGAAACTGATATTCTTGTAACAAGCATTGGTTCACAGTTACATATTAAACACTTCAGGATGATGGAGTCTAGCAGAATTAAAGGGAAAGAAAAAACACCAGGTTATTGATTAGCCTACTGAACTTGCAAAATTAATACTACTTATTGTTTATCACTCCATAATGCAGCACTACTTTTATAGACTAAATAAGTGTGTATTGTCATCTATGCTGTCTTCATCATCTGGCTTTTAAGCATTGGCACCCTGAAGAAGGTTGCTAGTCATTTCAGGAGAGATTTTACTCTGTCTCTTAGCTAGTAAAATAGGTAATACTTGTGAATTGATGCCAAAGTATGTCAAATGTTGGAGGGTTTGGTTTTTTTCCCAGCAGATTTGGAGTACATTAGGATAATATCAGAAATAAAGTGAGAGGAATCACACTTATGTTTTCATACTGTACCAGTTAGTGTCTGAAAGAATTTACATTTTCCTATGCAATCTTCAGTTTTTTCCCTGCAGCATAATTTTATGCTAAAAGGTACATATTCCTATTCTACCTCTGTGAATGCAGTACTTTTCTTTGAAATATGGGCATAAATAATACAGCTAAAGTGTCAACTGCAAAGACAGTTGATTCCATAACGGGATGCAAACTACATTTTCCCTCTCTCCACTAAACATTTTTGTGTTTTCATGTGAGCTCTGCTGTAAGGTCAAACTCTGCTACCTTAGCAGCTCTTTTTCAGGGAGGGCTTGGAGAAATGAGATCTTTCATGAGTCAAAGAAACTGTGCCAAGACTTGGGTGTTAGCAAAGGTCTAGCAATTCATAGATCCTATTTGACCTATTAAGTTTTGGTCTGACATCAGCTCTTAGGGGCATAACGCTTTCTGCAGAGAACAGCTAAGAACTGGCATTCCATGAGGTATCAGGGATTCAGGAAAAGCAGCATTTGCCAGGCACTTCTTGTAAAATGTTAAGTGGAAATTTCGTTCACCCAGCCACAACAATGTAGTCTGAATGTCTAAACCTATGTTGTGCCTTTACCAGCAGCAGTGCAATAACTTTCAGCAGGCTCAGCCACTGATCCTTATTGACCCAAAATGTACTACAGAACTAAACTTGGTCTTTTTAAAACTTTTGTTCAATAGAAGTAAATACTGGACCAGGTGAGGTTTTTCACTTTGTACTGTTTTTTTAGTACTAAGTTTTATTGGAAGGAACATCATGCCACAGCAGACCCCTTATTCACTGCTTCAGCAGATCTGTGTAGAAATGTGCTTGACTCGTCAGTGGAATGGAAACACCCTCACAACTATTTTATTCTAGTCTGGTAAGAGCTTTATGTGCTGTAAAATGTCTAATGAAAGAAGTGAGGGAGGGAAGTCAAAGGAGTGCATGTTATGCTTAGCAGGTGGCTTCTTGTTTTTGTCGTGGTTTAGTCTGCAGCTTGGTTAGCCCATAGAAAAAGCCAAATTTCTTGTGCAGAAAAATATCATTCCTTCAGTTATGGTGAAGCTATAGAGAAAACTTGCCTTTGGGTGGATTTTTTCTTCCTGAAAATGATAAGCTTTGGCAAGAAGGGAGGGAGGAGAGCAAGTTGTAATGGAAGTGATCTCTTGGCTAAGTGCAGTAGGAGTGTTAAACTCATGTGAATCTGTATCTTGAGATACATGGGCAGTTCTGCCTGCATTCACTCTTCTAGAAAATGGGGAGAATGTTTGTGGGAAGGCTAAATGCACCAGCACATCCATTCTGGTTGTGTTCAGAGCTATGACCAAGTGTTTGTTTCACAATTATACTGCATGCCATTCATTTCAAACAGAAATATTTGTCCAAAATTGATTCCCAACTGTTTGACAAGCATCAGACAAACCCAGTAATTAGGTCTGTGAATTGCAATGTCTGATGGCATATTGCCTTCTAACCATATTAGAGAAGTTAGGCTAAGAGCCATTTTTTTTGTCTTAGCATAATGAGGATGAATCAAGCTTTTATAGTTCATATTTAACAATGCAGACATAATTCTTTCTTCTGTCTCCCCAAATACTTCTGTAGTGAAGCCTGATGGCTGTGGACACACTATTCTGCTGTGGGCTGTGCTGCAATAAAAGCCCAGACCAGGAGCCGGATTGCTGGGAAATTGTCTCAGCAAAGAGTTGGAACCCAGATATCCACAGCTGCAGCATATATGTAATGATGAGGGATGTGTTTTCTCTAGCCTTTTATTCTTTCAAGTGCCTGATATTACCACAAGTGTTATTAGAAGCCACATGTTCCAAAACAGTGGTCCCAGCCTCTTAAATAATGCAAGGCAACCTATTACTAATACATTTGCCTTATTGCTATAGCTTACCAGAGATCTTGAAATCTGAGCTGTGACAAAGTTGATTAATTTCTGGGTGTTACCTTTTGTTGTTCAAGTGACTAAACATAGATGAATCAATACAAAAAGTCAGGTGTTTCAGCCAGTATTTTATTGTCAGCATTTCAGTAAACATATTGAATTGAACTTAACTCAGAATTGAGGACTATACTGCATTGTATTTCACTATTCAGTTGACATTTATAGAAAAGAAAATACCTAGAAAGTAGAAAAGGGAAAACACAGGTTATATTTCATTTACCGAAAACCAGTGCTTTTTATATGTATATATAGATGACTTAAGTTAAAATGAAAATTTGATTTAAAAGTTCAGTAATTTCCATCTTCATACCCTGAGAAAAGAAGGCCAGAAAAAGGAAGTAAGTATAATCAATCAGAGCAGCCTGTAGTTATGATAGAGTGTATTAAATACTCAGTGTTACAAAGTTGATTAATGCATTTTATGGCATTTGTAATGAGTAAATAATACTTAATTCTTAAGTTTCCATACAAATATTTAAGCTGCCATGTATAATCAATCTTTGCAATATGCTGTAACTGTTGATCTAAGCCTGTCTTGGGAACCCAAAGTAAGGTAATGTATTTCAGCTTTTATCAGCTTCATCTGCCTCATTTGTTTTACAGCATTTGTAGAGGGAGCAGCAGTAGGAATGTGAAAGGAATTGCAAGTATCTGCAAGAAAGCAAGACTGGAAAGGAGGAGGAGGAGGAGATGAAAAACTTGGAATCTTTTTTAAAACTCTTAGCTTAACAACGTCTTTCCAGGTTGTCCTCTGTATGGACACAGACAGACCTGCTGTGCACACAGGGAGGGACTGTCACAAAACAGCCCTTGCAAGGGCTGAGAAGGATACCCATGAGAAGGATATTTGTATCTGAGGTCTCTCGATTGGAAGTTGTCCTTTGCATAGAGCAAATTTCCATGGTTATTGAGAAGAGTTGTTGTTTGAAGCACTGGGCTGAGGTCACAGCCAATTAGCAGCTTAGGGAAAAAAGCTATTTTGATTCTCAAGAAATGGGATAAACTATCAATGTCTAATCAAGTACCAGGGCCACAGTATTTTTGAAAATCCTTAAATCGAACCTAATTTCTATTAAGGACAGTGAAGAATTGGATTTATTATTGTCTCATGGAAAGCACCTTTGGGCTTTCCCTTTGGTTTCATTAACAGACTGCTAAGAATTTTTTGTCCATCTATATTCCTCATTTTGGAAGTCACTGTGTGTACAGGGAACAAATGGCTCTATTCACTGTGACCAACATGCCCAGGGAACATTGTGCCAGCAGCAGGCTCAGAGCACTGTGTGGTGAGGGGAAGCCTTCGGAGAGGTGTCACTGCCTTTGGGAGTGGTCCTTGGCCACACCTGGAGTGCCTCATCCCTGCTTGGAGTCTGGTTCCCTCCTGCTGTCTTTAGGCTAATGTGAGGAGGTGCTTTTCTTGTGCTCTGATTTGTGCAGCTCTCAAGGACCACATTCACTTTCATATAAATAGAAGACACTTCCATAGCCTTGTAGTTAATGCCTATGGCAATGCATCCTGCTGTACTTCATTTTACAAGGATTAGCAAAAAGGTGCCTAAGATCTCTTCCTCCCTGAGCAACTTTCTGTTTTGTACAAGTGGTATGGTACAGGTCATGTGCTCTATTTTTAGAAGGAGCTTCATCTTCCAAAGAAAAATAGCATAAAAATAGTTAGCTTATACACAGCATTTACAATAGATTTTAATAAAAGTCTAAGTATTTGTTTTTAAATGAACACATAAGCACACATTTATATAGCCCATTAATTCTGGATGTCCTTAGGACATTATTAAAGTGATCTGTCTCTCCAAATGCACTGGAAGAGTTTGATTAGTTAGCAACAATATTAACAGTATCTTTCTTAATGTGTTTTTATGTATTAGAGAAGACATAAGCATGAAGAAAATTTAGAGGCAAACTTAAAAAGTGTGCTTTCACTGCTGAAATAAAGCCTCCAGAAATATTTATACTTTATAGCTCACTGTGTGTGCACTGGGAGAAGCTACTTTTGTGGCACAAATACTCTTCTTTGTTGCTTACCAATACCCGTATTCAGTGGCACAAAGAACAACTGTTGTAAAAAATATTAGTATGCAGATGCTCTGGTGTTTTGTTAATGCATTTAATTAAATACAATAACTCTTTTGTTTGCTTTTCTTTTTCTGTCCTTGAATGGATTTATATTATGGTATAGAACCTAGGCTTATAGTCGCTGTTTAAAATGTTCTGCTGTTTCAGAATGTGTCACACATCCAAGTTAGTTACTTTTCTTTTGTTATATTAGGAAAATAATTTGAGTACATTATTAGTTTCTTATAAGTTTCAGAGCATCTTTTCAGGAAAACTCAAATTCCAAAGTAGCCAGCAAATATTCTCACCACTAATGAGGTCTTCAGTGGTAGTTAGGCACTGGTTAAATAATTGTATTCCTGAGACTTTCAGATGTTTTGACTGAATAAATTTTTCTTCAAGTTCCCCAACATTTTCTAGCTAGTTTTCACAAAAGAAATAAAAAAATTGCAAAGCAAAACTGCACTTTATGTTTCTATATGAAAAACTGTAGCAGGCTGATTACACCCAATTGTAACCTACACACAGGTTTTGCAG
This sequence comes from Rhabdornis inornatus, assembly GCA_013397075.1. Classification (NCBI taxonomy): domain Eukaryota; kingdom Metazoa; phylum Chordata; class Aves; order Passeriformes; family Rhabdornithidae; genus Rhabdornis; species Rhabdornis inornatus. Next base: position 227,155 of record VWZS01006289.1, on the reverse strand, counting down.
AAGCCATCATTTCTGTCTTGTGTTGTTACCCATACAATTATTTCAGAATTATTCTCAGCCTGAGAAAAGGTTTCTTTAGTGCCCTGTGGGTGGGTGAAACCATATGAAATGACTGTATCAAGTCTAAAATTGCTCTACTGAATCAGCAAAGTACTTGAGCCCCGAGTACTTCAAAAACAAAGCAGTATTTGCCAGATCCTATCCCTCCCATGGCAGCAAGGACCAAATCATGTGAGGATGTAAAAAGGTAATTAGGAGACCCTAAAGGTAACACATGACTAACTTATTTCTGAATTTCTGAGCCCCATTATTTCCAAAAGACATTTCTGACAGAGTGTGTGGGAGGTGTCTGTGCTGAACATTGCTTCTCAGGCAATGACCTACTAATACTCTTTTGGTGTTCCTTGGAAATAAGTCATATTCTTCAGTGGGTGCAGTTTCCTTTAGAACAGTAGGAGTCATGGTATAGACTTGTCACCAATAGAAGGAGCTACTACAGGTGAAGGAAGGGCTAAGTGTGCTGCAGCTGGTGCTTCTCAGATAACTTTTATGGGTGCATCAGAACACAGCTGTGGAGAAGGCAGAAGGCATTTCACTTACCACAGGGGTCTGTCTTGGTTCCTTTCTTGGCCAAAAAAAAAAGCTTGTCAGTTGCTGGTAATTCTTTTTGTCACTTCTCACAAGCACTAAATGCAAATTGGAGAGTTTTGCTTTAGGCCTTCAGCATCAGTTCTAGAACACTGTACCAGGATCATCATACTTGGGCAAAAACTGTCCTGAGAAGCCAAGCAGAAATTGCAGTTTAGTGCTCTCTTTTTTGAAGTGAGGACAATTTCAATAGTGGGGTAAAAAAACCCTTCCTCTCATGGTGCATGTTTGATCCATATTGAAGTTACAGCGAGGAATTCCAAATAAGGCTATAAGCTATATTGTGGAGAGGGAACGTGCACTTGTGAAGGCACAGATCTGCAATGTCACTGTAATTATTTATTTTTTTCTGTTTTGGAGAAAGATGGCATAATTAGAGTTGCAGTCCTCAAGGGAAAGTACAGGAATTCTCATTACTCACGGAAAGCCTCCTCATCCACAAGCCTTCCATGTAAATAAAGTTAGTTTCAGTTATGCTTCGAGTAATCTATCAATCTATTTTATGTGTTCAAAAAAAAACAAACACCAAAAAATCACCTAGAACTACTGCAAATTTGTGTGGGAACATCATTCTGGTTTCAGTTCCAAGATAACTTAATGTTCTTTAAGGCTGGAAGAGAACATAGTTTCATTACAACTGCACATATTACGGGTTTTGTATGAAATGAGCATCTCAAGGCACGGGAAAGAAAGCAGCATTGTTCCAGGGCTGTTTTTCACAGGCCTGTATTCATATCTCATCCTTGTTGTTTGCAGGAGAGGCAGATGTGAACCAGAACAATGGGACCTCCACGAAGAGCCCAGCGGTGACAGACTCCAAAGGCACAGCAGACCCGAAGAATGCCTGGCCTGAGGCCAACCCAGCTGACAGGACTGGTCGCCCCCACTTGATCCGCCTCTTTTCCCGAGATGCCCCAGGAAGAGAAGACAACACCTTCAAAGATCGGCCCTCAGAGTCAGACGAGCTACAGACCATCCAAGAGGACAGTGCAGCAGCTTCAGAGAATTCGGATTTGATGGCTTCACAAAAACGCTCCTCTTTCCGGCACGGATCAAAACTGGCATCTGCGAGCACTATAGACCATGCCAGACATGGATCCCCACGGCACAGAGACTCGGGTCTGCTTGACTCGCTGGGCAGATTCTTTGGAGGTGAAAGACACGTTCCCCGGCGGGGCTCGGGCAAGGTGAGCTCTGAGGAGTAGAGAACTGCAAGGCTACAGCAAAATACAGTACAATTAAAGAGGAAGGGTGGGTCTGAAAGAAAGGTCTCACTGCTATAAGGCAAGAGTTGACCTAGCCAGCAGGATGGTACTTGTTATACAATGCTTGGCTTTAAATTGAAAACAGCAGCAGCAAAAAAAAGCAAAAACAAGGAAACAAGAGGAGCTGCTCTGGGCAGTAACAAGAGTATTAGAAATCCGTGGGGCTCTAGAAACATTACTAGGAGGAATTTTTATGAGCATTTAACGTGGTGTGTTGTATGCATTTCTGTGCTGTGCCATTTAGAGAAACTTCAGTCTGCTTTTCTGTGTTGTTCTTAAATATTTGCAAAAGGGAGCTGGATGAGAGCACTAAATGCAAGACAATCTCTGTTTCTCTTGGCGTTAAGTGAAAGAAAAACTTGGAAATAGATGTTAGAAAAGGAATTAGAAAAAGGCCAAATTCCCAGCCTGCTTGAGCAAGAGTATGTTTAAGGTCAGTTGTCAGCATTGCCAGGGAGATGGTTTGACAGATACTATTCTGAATCCCAGGTGTACAAAATGATCCAGCTGCTATATTCTGACAGGAAGCTGAGATTTATTCCAAGCATTTCATATTAGAAATTGTGTAACGAGCCATTTCTACTCTATGAATTCAAAAACAAGGCATTATGAAAGGCTGTTAATTAAATTCTTCCCTTCTCCAGGACACCTGCCTCCTCTGATAAATTATGCAGCTGGCATATTAGTTCACTGTTATTCAAGTGGCAAAGTTTAAGTTGTTTTCTCTATACCTTTTGCTATGTAAAGGATAAGTGGAGTCTGCGTTTTTGTGTCCACACACTGCATAAGCATTTGAATGGAACTGCTGTAGGCTGTAAAACCTTCCTTTTACCTGAATTTGTTGTAGTTGTTCAAGTTGTGTGTCGCAAAAAGCAGTGTAGTTGCTGGCTGGGCCCAAATTTTTGGAAATGTTTTGACAACCTCTGAGGTCTGTTCAGTGTTCCAACCTGTGATCTGTGCTGTCTCTCACTGCTGCACTGGGACAGGACACAAACTGCCCTGTAGTGTAAAAGTGAACTGTGGTGGTCCCACAGCTGTGGCTGTCAGTGTCCTTCACAGCTCCACACCTGGAAGCACAATGTATAATAGCCCTTTAGAGACCACTGGACAAAAGATACTCTAGAAACTTAAAACCAGAAGCTCCTCACACTTGGTGGGCAGTATTAAGCAAGCTGGGTGTGTTTTGTTCTTCTTATTTCTCACCTTTACCAATTGGGGCCTGTAATGCTATTGACAAAGACTTAGCAGCCAGGCAGTTTTTTCTGTAGAAATGTTGCTGTATGTAATGTTCCTGTGTGTAATGTTCCTAAATGCAACAAGCAGTTGCTGTGAGCATGAAGAAAACCTTTTTTTCTTACTGTTACTGCAAATAACAGAGACTGTTCCCAGCTGCTATTTTCTGGAACCTCCTTGGCCAGCTCAACTCTTGCTGTTTTGTTCATCTACTGTGTTATCTGATGAAAAATAGTGTATGAAATGTTCTTCGTACATCACAGAGACAATACCAAAAAGTTAGATTCTGCATACAGAGTATACAGAGGTATGTGCATTCCTGCTTGGCAATAAATCAAACCAATTAACTCAGATTTTAGGAGTAATGACTGAAAAATGTCTGCAAGCTGTACAAATTCTGTATTTTATCCTCTGGTGTGAACGTGATTGCAGTGATTCTCTATAGATTTTGATGTAATTATGTATGAGAGGACAGGAGATCATCTCCTTTATCTCTGCTGTAAAATGCTATTTTGAAGAACTTAAATGTCTGCAAAACAGAAAAGAGTTATGGACGATTCTGACTTTCTTTACCTAGCAGAAGTAGTTGTTTGGGATTTTTTCCCCTTAAGAATGACTATGCATAGTGTTAGGGAGTCCTGATTTGCAGATCTGAGCTGGAAGCACAGAGAAGTTGAATTGTTTTGGCAAAAGTCAGTCACATTAGGACTACCAGTGCCAAAGCATCTCTAGCACTCTTCCACACAATGGTAATATTCATGTACGTCCTAGGAAACATTCCTAGGAAGCTCTCTTGTGGGAGGGCTTCAGTGTGGAAAGTATTGAGCAAGTGGCACAGTCAGTCATTTCAGCTCTTATTTATTTAGCCTCTGAAACGATACCTTTTGGTTTCTTGTATCAAGAAAGGCTTGTGGTGTCATTTATTTATACAAGTGTAGGCAGAGGAAATCTAGATGGCTCATATGTGCTTAAACCCTAAACAGTTGTTGCCAATTGCTGAATTTTGTAGAGGATCACTGACAGATGATGAAGGTGTTCATGGACCAGCTGAAATAGAATGAAGTCCCTTGGCAGTTTTCCAGACTCCACTAAGTAAACAGATCTTTGGAAAATAAGATACTACTAAAAGCACCTTAAAGGATGAATTTCAAAGGCTTGAAAAGTTCCTAGAGCTGCATTGTTTATTTGCTTGCACTTTTTTCTTTATTTATTTTGAAGCATTTCAAAGCAATTCTGCAGCTGCCTTTCTTGCAGTCTTCCTTTTTCAGCCAGCCCATGCCTCAGTGGGAGCATCTCAACTACCCACACCAGCAAGCACTGGAATGCCAAGACAACACTTGCTCTTTGTACAGATTTAGGGCTGACATTCAAGCAAAACACATTACAAATTCCTTGTGGAGGCACTTTCTTCTTGCATCCATAGCTAAGAAGTACATTAATGAATAATATTCACTATTGTGTCCAGAAAGGTGGGGTAGGAACAATGCCGGGACTGTTTCATGGCCTCCTTTTCTCATGTGGAGCAGGTTCTTCTCCCTTGCCCTGCAATTCTGAAGTCAAATTAAGAGTGCAGGGGAGTTCCATGGGAGGTGTTAAAAATAGAAATACTGGAATGTACAGAAATACTCCTTTTCCTCCAAGGGAGAGCAACAAGTGCATTTGCCATTTTTCCCCCAATCCCATTGAGATTTTGGATAGCTGAAATTCAATCAAAACCAGCTTGAATTTTGTACTTTCAAGAAAAACTTTTAAGGTAGAATATTTGAAAAAAAAGTGTTGTTGTGCACAGCTCAAATTTAATCTTATTAAAGCAGAATTTAAAATGGTGACAGAAAGAAACTGTGGTGCAGACATTTTAAATAGCATGCAAGAGAGAGCAGCGTAACAATAAATTATTTCCTTTCTAATCTTTATAGAATATTTGTCTAAGCAAGTTTGTTAAAACAATCAAATGTTCTTTGTGCCTCCTAGATTCTGAGCCTGTATTCAACTTCAGTATGTACTGACTGCTATTTTGTTCCTTTGATGCAGTTGTTTATGCTTTTGTATTCCTTTTGTTTATAATTTTTTTTCTCTACTAAAGTTTGGATTGTGAAACAAGAACTTTTCTGCCCTGGTTTAACATTTTGCATTAACGTACTAAGCTTAAAACTACATTTGTGACACAGATCAAACAAACCAAAATATGTGACAGTAAACAAAAGTTTACTACGGTTTGCTTTGCAATCTTGTAGGAGTCTCCTGTTGCCTGAATGAAGCCCTGCTCTTTCCTTCCCAAGTTCTATGTGTTTGGGTGCAAGAAATAGGGAAGGTAGTGATGGGCTTCCCCATGCTACAGACAGATATGAGGCAGGGCAGCACGGGGCTGAAGTTCTTCTCAACTTGAGCAGAACCAGGGGCTGGGATCAGCATTTCTGAATCAGCATTTCCAAACCCACTCCTGAGCTAAGCAGCTGCTAGAGTGGGGATCTACAAAAATGGTCAGGTTAAAAGTTTAGAAAGCACAGTTTTAAATAATGCTGTGGAGGGATAAATTAATCAGAATCTTTTTCCTTTTTTTTGCATTTGAACTCTATTCACATTTCCTGTGGAAGCTTTAATGTATACTACAGCACCATGAAGAATTTGAAAAGTAGTTAAATCAATGCTAGTCTGACTAGTATATGATGTGATTTAAGTAATTACTTACTGTGATTTTAATTTCCAAGTCTTAGTTTTCAGGGAGTGGTATTGCTTGTGATACACTGTTTTGTAAAACCTGCTGTGCAAGCAGTATGCTTGTAAAAATTTTTTATAGAGTTTATGGTGGTTGTAACAATAATTTTGTTTTAATCTTTTGCTTTTTATGTGCTTTATGTATTCATTAAACTGTTTACATCACAAAAACCAGTGTACTAATGATTTAATTTGTTTTAAATGCTTTAATCCATTAACAGAAGTTGCAACAAACTATTACTTGTATGTGACAGCTTTTTAGTTCACTAAGAGGCTCCGTGTCCTGCTGCAAAATTCAGTTAGAACAGTGCATTGGACAGAAAGGAATAGAGAGGTTTCCTTCTGGAAGGAAAGGGTAGGCTTTGAATAACCAAAGCTCCTGAATCTGATGTTCTCAATGATAATGGGAACTGAACCTGGCCTCTCGTTTGTAGCAGGTAGTAATGAATGACAAATACCTAAAAATGAATTCGTGTAACAGAACTGCCAGTCTGAAGTTCATTTAGCTTATGCAGAGGTAGAACCTCAGAGTTCTTTAGATCTGCCTGGTTTAAAAAAATACCACCTGTACAAAACAAGGAGATACCAACCGGTGAGTACATACACCACGTGAGAAGTGAAAGGCCTAGGAGCCAACATTATGTGGGATTGATTTTGAGGTACTCATTTAACACATGTATGACCATAAACATGGTATTTGTGCCTAATAATTAACACATTGTTTAATGCACTGGAACTTGCTTTTTCAAGGAAATTACTGCTTGAAGTAATTATTACAAGCTACTAGAGGAGTTTGGGAATTGGACTAGGTTAAATGCTCTTTAAATGGTACTTCAAAGTTCAAGCACTAAATTTTGGTAAAGTATTAGTGATGCTTTGTGTTCACCTGACATCAGCTGCATGGTAAGGTTTGTTCAGAAATGGGACAAAGTATTTGGGGCTTGCTGATTTGTATTACAAGTTAAAGAGGAGATCCTGACTGGGGAGAATGCCTGTCTGTTTTTACTGGTTTTTTATATGGTCTTATGCCTATTGCATTCAGAAATGTATTAGTAACAGGTTCAGGATAAAGTACAAATTAATCAACTGACACATTTGAAGAATCTCTGTTTCTAATCACTTCACAGCAAAAGGTTTCCCCCTTTCATTAAATTCTAACAGGATCTTTCAATTCAGTCTTTGCTTGACTAACAGGATCTTTCAGTTTAGTCGTCTTTGCTTGACTGTTTCTAGAGTCTTCTCTTCACTAATATGATATAATAATAACAGTAGTATGTGTAAGTTGCATGCAGAGGAGCATGCTAAGTTCTACAGAAGAGCTCTAAGAATTCTTCTGAGCACACTTGATGAAGTTCAAAGCTTGTGGTGCCCTTTGCCTGGGCCTGAGACTGATGGCAGAGCTGCTGGAGGGGCAGTGATGGGAGGGGCAGTGATGGCAGCTTTGGGATCTTTTGGTGGGAACTGGCCTCAGCTGCTCTCAGCCATTCCTCTTGTTCACCTGCATGGCCCCACAACCCAGCTGAGAGAAAGGTCTGGATTTAATTTTAAAACCATGTATCAGAGGGAGGTGTTTGTTTAAAGAAGTGTGAGGGCCAGGGAGGGACTCCAAAATGTACATACAGGTGGTCAAACAGAGCTATTAAAAATTTAGCACAAGGATCTTCTCTGCCTGAGAGCTATTTAATCTGTTAACTTCTCTGCAGAGGAACCAGTTTGATAAGTAAGAAATTGCTTTATACTAAAATTTGCTATATTGGTTTTTTTCTATCACATTCCTTGCAATTGAAGAACTACTTTATCCTTAGCACTTTCCATCCTAAAATGCCAAAATAAACGACTGTACTTTAGCTGTTTTCAGATTACACAATGGTAAATGCTGCCAGATAGATGACCAGAGCAAAAGTTACTACTTTTTTTTCCCTGCCCTAGTTTTATACCTCTGTCATCACATAGCATTAGTGACAAGGGCTAGCTTCCACCTTTTGTACTGATGGAAAATACCTCACCATGTTCCTGAAATGGTCTCCAGTTAGACATGTTCAATTACACATTACATTCCAAAGTTACTTGGTTTCATTTCTGAGCTGCACAAGAAATTGACCACTGCCATTTTCAGGTGATTTTACTGAATTTTTTACAAATCAATTTAAAACTGTTGGTAAAGCACAATTACTGCTGCAGACCCCGAGATGAGCCTTAGCTCTCTTTCCCCTTTTGCTTATGATGCATCTACTTCTCCATTTCTGATACATCATACAATTATTGTGCTTTGGAATCTGTACAAGCCTCAGGTATGGAGTGCTCCATCTCCCCACTTTATACTAACAATATTACTGAAAATTTTACCATGATATTTCTTTCAAAGAAATATGCTATTAACCATGCCCTGTCTAAATATTTCATAATAGTAAACTCTGCTTGCTATTAAACACTCTCTCTACAAGTTGTGATGAGACAAGTAATAGTGCTTTTAACAACCTGTATAAGAGTTTAGCTTGTCACTTGCTTACCTATTAAAGGCAGAAAAGAAATAGAATTGGGCCAATCCTTCAAAGATGAGAACTGATTAAATATTTTGTGGGTAAGTGGGTGAGTGAGTGCATGCAATCTGAGATTTCCAGAAATCAAGGTTGTAGTAACATTTTCTGGCCAGCAGCTGTAAAGTGATAGTGTACACCTGGTATCTTTAGCTTTGTTTTTCAAATAATTCCCATCTTGTTTATTGTATTACCTTCATGACTATATGAAAATACTAGGGAACAGGATATGTAAAAATTGTATAAATTTCTGCTTTCTTAGCAATGGCCATACCCACAATGTTACATTATTTTGCTGTAGAAGCACCAACAAATCGATGCATCTCCACCAAATACACAGGCGATCAGCAGAAACTGATCATAGTGAATAACAGTGCAGGATGCCTTCCATATCTTGCTCATGTACAGTAAAGTCCTTAAGGCTGTGAAGTTTGATGATAGCAGAAGCTACTTGGAGAATACCTACTAGCCAAAGTCTTTTTTTTTCTTTTTGCTGGAGTGATTATTCTCAAACAAAATCCAAAACAAAACCAGTCAAGAAAACCACCCAAACCATGGATCATTTCAACAAAGTTTAATCTATGTAATTGATACCAACTTGATAAAGTAACAGAACAATTCTGAGTATGCATCAGAGACTATGTCACCAAGCAGATAAAAAAACTTCTATCATGAAGAACATTTGAATAAAATTATTCATGCTAGGCAGGAAAAATGCTTCAAAAAAGCAAAGTCAAAGCACTGGGTTTTCCTCTGAAACCATTTATCAAGTGTCACAACAATGGAATAACTGGACACAGGGAAAAAACCCAGATGGTATGATGGCACTGGTCTCTCATTTGAGTCCCATCATAAACCAGAACTCTCCTGAAAAACTGCCCCCATTCTTCTTTTCTCCCCTGTAATTCTTTTACCTGCTAATTGATGAACATTAATCATCAAGGCACTAAGGGGTAATAAGGTTATGGAGAAATGTGGTTCTGGATTATTTATTGGCATCTCTCTTGATCAGGGAGTGTTCTCCATTGTTTCCTTCTTCTTCCTTATGTTTCTTACTTTTCAGTCATCTCTACTCTTTACTGCAACATTTCCTGTTATTCTGCTAAGAATTCTTCCTCTGTTTGTTCATCACCTATTTCTAGACAAAGATTGATCTCAGCACAACCCTGAAAGGCAGAATCTCCTGCATTCTACATCGCTCTTCCTGCCAATTTTCCCCTATACCTTTGAGCAAGTAGTTTAATTTCTGTCTTAACTTCCACATTAGTAAAAATTAACAGTACCGTTACAAGGATGTGCGGCTCATCCTTCCTGAAGTTATTTAAAAGGCCTGCTGAATTAGAGAATTAACTATAATGCCATTGCCAGCATTCCCATTGCTTTTGGTAACAGATCAGCAAGTCGTGAACAGCCTGGAACAAACACTGCCACCAAGAGCCAACTGGTACCTGGGTTGTATGTGAACAAAGATGGAACCAACACCACCAGTAAAACACAGCTCTGATTTAGCAGCACATGCTCACAGAAGTTACATTGCTCCTAGAATAAGCATGGAAAAACACATCCCACATGGGCTGTGTATTCTGCCTGGTGAGAGCCAGGGTAGCAGCACTGAAAGGTTCTGACAAAGTGTCAGCCATGCCCAGGAACACAAAGCCCCATGGACAAAGCCCCTCCAAATCCCAAGATGAAGCAATTTCTGTATTCAAGTGCCTGTCAGATTTCTCCTTAAACTATATCATAGATTTCCATGTTATTAAAACAAGAAAAAAACCCCACATATATATTTGCAGAAAGGATGCATCTCAATTCCTGTTTGGCATACATATTTAGAAACAATACTGACTACCTACGTTTGAACCTGTACAGGAATTTCATTAAAGTTTGGATTCAGAGCTATTTCAAGGACTAAAACAAAAGCATCTGAGTGGTTTACAAATTGCCTGTTGAACTTTCAACTTTTTCTTGCCACAGAACAGCACAGTGTTCATCATATAATTCTTAAAGGATAATTTTAGTCTACCAGTACAGTTCCAGATGTCTTAGTGGGGGTGGTTATTATGGACATTATAGCATTATGGACAACCTACAGGTTGTGGAACAGATTGGTTTTCTAAGACAATCTAAATGCAATTTTCATGTCTATGTGAATTTGAAATGTGTGGATTTTGTATTGTATCTTTTAAATTCATGCACAGCAACTCGGGTATCTTGTGAAGAAAAACCATTGGAAACCATAAAACCCACTGAACCCATGAAAAAGCCCTTTGTTTTCCAGCATTACCTGGTTTGACTGCATTTTAAATCAGCTATTTCCATATTTCATATGCATCGATTTTGTCAGTAAAGAAACAACAACATGGGATGTATTTTAGATTTTCGTCTCACATCCTAAAGTAGGCAACAAAAGCACTCAATAGTGATACTGAAAGGAACTGTAAAAAGCTGTAAATTCAAGTACTCCAAAAGTATCTTAATACTGTTATTGCCACAAATGCATATCACGGACTGATGAGGAGTTAGAGCTATTTACATGCATATGGAATCTTCAGCTATAAGCAATCCTATTGTGGAGGATGAGAGATTATAATATGCATTTAAAAGTCCCCCCCAATGTATCTGAGCTGCCAGATCTGACATATTCCGTTTATAGCAAGCAAAGCCAGGGACGGATTTAATAGGATTCCAAGACTGAAAAAAAAAAAAAACAGCCTGTAACTGCTTAACTGTAGTTTTTATCCATTTTATACCCAGGGCCAGTTCTTGCCCAACATTGAAAAGCATGCATACATTTGGGTATCTGCAGATTAACTGGATATGTAATAACCTTGCACTAAACCCCAAATGGAGCCCATATTGTTAGAGACATGGCAATTTAAATTTTCTTTAATTAACAGCTCTTACAAGGTACTAATACAGGTTGTGCTAGTAAATATGATTAGTCTGATGTGAAAGTACATGGCTAACACAGGGAATGCAGTTCCAATGTATAGCTAATGTTGAGACTTAAAATACCTGCATGTTTTCTTTCCACTGGATTCACAGTTGCTCTCTCTCTCTTTTTTTTTCTTTTTTGTCTTAGTGGCCAACATACCACCATACCAAGGTAGGTGACACAGTAAAACAATGCTACTTTCCTGTGCATCACCAGAAAGAACGACAAAATGTTTAAAAAGAAATCACTCTCCTTACAGGATAATTGTGGGTATTTTATGTATATTTTTAAGAATTCTTATTTAGATTATTAATCCTTAAAACTATTGATTTCACAGTGAAGTTGCACACTATGTTTTTTGTCATCAGATCTCCCAGTTACTGCTTAAATTTCCAGTACTGGCAAATCTTTTTTATTATCATTCAGCTTTAGAGTTCTTTTTGGCTCTTTTGAATGTGCAGCAGACTTGACTTGGTAGAGATCCTTAACTGAGGTCAAATATTTCATTAATGTTAACTGGGAACAGGAAAAGCTGAGTGTTCTTCTGTTCAGTTACTGAAGAATTACTGTATGTTTAAACTTTCATGAAGGGCACAAACAGAGGCACCTCCATTTTAAACTTCACCAATACCCAAGGGCTCTGAATTCATGCTCACGCTTGGCAAGTACATTTCAAAATACACAAATATGGAAGCCAAGGATGCCTTTTATTGGCAATGCTCTGAAGAATGAAATTCCTAACAACATTGCAAGAGGTGTGGGGAGAACTGCAGCCCCTGGGCAAAAGTGACCAGTAACACAAAGAAATAAGTAAATTACATCCCTTCCTAAAACACAGTTACTATTCTCTATTCCTATTAGGTTTTAACCAGAATATTATTTAAAGCTAAGCACCAAAAACATATTTAAAGATAAATAGTGATGATCTGAATGCATTAATGAAACACATGGTAACTGTTAAACTGAGTTCATTTTAAAAAGTCCACATATATCACACCATCTCAAGAGCTCATCGTAGCAGTATAAATCGGATTTATTTTCTCTTTTAATTTCAAATCCATTTGAATTTACTTTTTAACACCTACAGATAATCAGTTATTGCATAAACATAAGCAGTCTATGAAAGACACAACTGGAATTTGTTTTCTGTCCCTAGGAGTCCAAAAATTGAAAGAACAAACTAGAGGTGAAAGAGTAATTTCAACAATGAATTGAAGGGAAACATGTAAATTACCTGTCACAAAGAGTAATATTAAAGGTTCTGAAGACAGATGAAGTCTGCTGATGACAATATGAATGGAAAGCACTTTATTTTAAACACCAGGAAACTCACCCAGAACAGTAATTAAAAATTACTTCAGATTTGCTACTGCTTCATACACATTAAAACGGGAGACAGTCGAAGCCTGTGATGACATTTGGCACTGCAGGCAGAAGAAACTTTGTATTTATAGCACAATAACCTTTCCAATAAGCCAAGTTATTAGCACCTAATAATTGGTCAGAACGCCAAAAATCAAGAAACTCAAGCCTATCTAGATTCTAAAAACTTATTATCCCAATTTCTCTCCACTCCTGTGGCAATCCATAGCCCATCAGATTGGCAACACCATGGTATTTATCCTAAGGACAAAGCAGTCAGCAGGTTTCAAAGGGTGATTGGAATATAGACTAACAAGACAAAACCATGGCTGAAGTAATGTGCTCAAATCACTACTGGCCCTCTCTTCCTAATCACAGCAGCAGAGGCTATTTTGGCAACACTGAAACTAGTGACCAAGTAGAAACTACTGCAGAAATATAAACATGACTGACTGCCTGACACCATGGAGATTTCACAGATCCAAAATTCAGATTTTCCTGCTTTTAAAACAGTTAAGTGTCCACATATCATCAGCATGCAAAAAACCAACCCTGATAAAAACCAGCCAAACTTCTCTGCATTAAGTATTTTTTTTCCAATGGAAATCAATGTCATAAACCACATATCTGACTTCATTTGGACTATTGCTCAGGAAGCCCTACTGAAAATAGAAAACCCTACTGAAATAGAAACTGTCAGCCTCACTTGATTCCCTCATTCTAAAAAAAACATTGCTCTTGCAGCTCATGAGTGTTACAAAGTCTTTGGGAACTAAAAATGATATGCGATCTATTCCTGCTTTCCCATGCAGAATGATCCAACAATTTTAAGTTTTTTTCCATTTTAGTTTATTTTCTAAAATCACAGTCTATGATCCTACTTAAGAAAAATTTCCTATTTAAGGAGAATGACAAAGTTTCTGTTACCTGAACTTTCCAGTAAGAAGCTTAATTTCACACTGGGCTGTAACGTTAAGAATGTATGCGTCCACATATATGCACAACGTATGTGCATATACATACTGTGTATTTGCCATTTCACAGCACTGACAACTGTAGGGGACAATCTCTAGATTTCCAAGGCATATTCCTCCTGTCTTCACCTCTGAAAATGATTCTTCATGCCATGGCTGGTAAGCTGTCCTTCCCAGCTGACTGGGCGACGTGCCTGTTCTGCTTTTCAGGACATACATGCAGCCAGGGTCAGCCACCACGTCGGGTCCATCCCCCCAAGATCTCAGCATGGCCGGCCCATTGATGACAACCCTGTAGTCCACTTCTTCAAGAACATTGTAAGTCTCCCCGCTTCTTTTGCACCAAAATTAAATATTTATTTTTTAGAATCTATCGGTAAACAAATACTCCCCAATCATTACCTTTTATTTTGAGCCTCAAATTGTACTGTGCCTTTTGAGCTCATTATGCTGTTCAAATACAAAAATATTTTTTACCTAGAAGACAAACAATACTGAAATGCTACCAAAAAAGCATGTGAACCTCCATTAGCATAGTCAAATGCTAACCATGTCAGTTATACAGCTTCACTATAGACACGTTTTGTCCTTGTGTCTTTAACACTTGCAGTATTCAGGAATTATTACTGTTTCAAGACAGACATAAATCCAGTGTATTCCAGGCAAGACTAAAACGGCAGAGGAGCTTCTCAATGCAATTATCATTTTTAGCTCATGGATAACATGCAAAAGGCCTGATGATTTCTGACATTTATTTCTGCCTTTGTTTGACAACTCTTTTGTACTGGCTTTTAGGTCTCACCCCGTACACCTCCCCCAATGCAAGCAAAGGTAAGCAGTTTCAGGGACTCAAGGCATTTACGGCTAATTCACACTAATTCAACTGCAAGCGTGATTCACTGTCCCTAACCAAGTAAAGTCCCTAAGTAAAATCTACAGGTATCACTGGGAACAATTTAAAGCAAGAGCCTAAGACATAGAAGCCATGGTTCTCTTCCTCATGCACTTCCTGACTTCATGCATGACTAACTGAAGCAGATTGCAGGGATTTTTTATATTCAATTTATGGTGTGATTGCTTTTTGTAATGAACTAACAGTAAGTAATTCTTTCAAACAAGCCTCACCAACCAGGAACTATCCTTCCATTTACTCAACTCAGCTGGCTTTTGAAGTATGCAACACTGACAAACCATGGCTAGTGAAGTCAGTTCTAGTAATTACAATAAACAATTTTGCCTTTTTATGCTTCATGAAATGACTGTACAGACTGTTGTTCCCAGCTCCTGCCTGCCTCATTATCTGGCCATTATTTCATAATCTTGGCTGTCTTTTCATCTTCTGCTGTGTATGGTAGACCCAGATGCTGTATTCCATAGTGATCATCATGTCATTGTTTCTATTTCTTGCATGTACAGGGAAGAGGATTATCCCTCACCAGATTTAGCTGGGTAGGTGACGAATGTGCTTTTGGTAACAGCTCTTTTATTTACCAGGCCAAAGCATATCTTGCTCCATTGCCTCAAGCTGCTGCAGCAACATGATAATTTTGTTTTGTCTCAAGTTTGCTATTTTGCTTTTTCTGTTCCACTTTCCTTCCTCCTTCCGCAGCACTTTAGGAGGGTAATTGTGTTGCTTGCTCTTATTCTGCAATTTGATAGCCCTTGCAGCAATAATTTCTTTTGCTTCAGCACAGAGAGCAAAATCCACTGCATGGCAAAGCTCTCTTCCCTTAAAGGCTCCTGGAAGACCTATCTGCTGCATTTTTCTTCTCCTGAGATGCACAAAAATGGGAGGGAGGGCTGGGACAAGATAGGTGCTTATTCCAGTTTTGCAACTGCTTTTACACAGTGAAGTCTGCAAAACTAATGCTGTCACTAACCTCGGTATTTTGTTCCACCTTTCCTGTCAGTTAGAAGTGATCTGCCTAAGCAATTCCTAGACAAGTTCTTCCCACAGTTCTCTCACAACTAATTAAATTCAACTTCTCTACCACAGGTTTGATTTTATATGCGATGGCATGTAATTACTGGCATTTTAAGACAAAATATCAAAGCTTTCAAGCTATTAAACATTTCTTTCACTATCAGAACATCACATTAGCTGATGTGTTTGACATCTTAAAACTCATGAAATTAAAACATTTTAAGTTTCATCACACAGGCTAATGCTCCGAGTATTTAATTTTTGAATATTAATTCATTTTTTACAGATTGATGCTTCCCTCAGATTCGAATCTATTCAGAAAATTTCCTAACATTTTCCTTCAGCCTTGTTTTTTACATAAAAGATCGTTTTATTGCAACAACCTCCAAATTCCTCATTTGAATATTACATTTCAGTGATCACAAATAAAGACTACATCGTGCATATGATAATTTGAATGTGATAATTTGCAATATACATGAAAATCTTTCTTTGCAGGGTGGTGAAACACACAAGCCGGGATATGGAAGTGGAAAATTCTATGAGCATAAATCTGCTCACAAGGGACACAAGGGATCCTATCATGAGGGCCAGGGCACTCTTTCCAGAATCTTTAAACTGGTAAAGTACAATTGAGCTTTAAGTACAAAAAAAATTGAACTGGGAAAAAGAGAAGCCAAACCTTTCCAGAACCTGCCATGTTTAAAACAACCATATTTCCTTAAAGCTTCTGACAGAATTAGATTTGCATGGATAAACTAGAAGGTTATTTCGTGGCTTAGGGACTACTTACACGATAGGAAACAAAGGTAAAAGTACACAGTTAGTGGCTATCACGAAAGAAGGTAAGTCCACAATGTCCCACAAAGACCTGCACCAGGAACAGTGTTGTTACTGAATGCAAAAATGATCTGGAATACAGAAGACAAATGAAATGACACAGCTCGTTGCTGCTCAATTGTTTAGGATAGTGAAAATGAAAAAGAACTGATAAACTGCAAAAGGGCAGTACAGGGCAGTGCTGGACACACGTTTAGATGCAGTAATAACTCCAGCAGTCCCTGCTTATTCCCACCCCAGGTGGGAGAACTCCTACAATATGTCAGTATCACAAGTTACAAAACCACACAGTGGGGCAAATTAGAAAACAGTCTATCAGAAATAAACATTTGGTCAGATTATCTTTAGTCTGGTTCAATTCCCCATTTCAAGGCACAGCACAGCCACAACAACACAGGCAATAAATGAAAACAGAACAGGAAAAAAACATCAGTTGTGAAGATTTTTCACATTCTATGTCAGGAAACAGACACATGAAAAGCACACTATATCCACTGGCAGATACATTAAGGAAGACTGTATTTTCCCTCAAAGGCAATGATGGCAGTGAATTCACTAGTAACAAATCACCCAGTGCACTATTTGCACATGAAGATGCCATCAGCAGTCATCTCAATTTCAAGTCAGAAGGTCTGAGATCCTTAGCAGAGCTGATCATTTCAGACTCTTACTATTCCTCTCCGCAACAGGAGATGTAACAGTGCCTTCATTTGCAGAAAAACATGGCATTTTTTTCTCTTAAACAGTTTAGGTTTTATATCTCCCATTATACAGTTGTTTTCCAAACATATGCAGCACCAAATGACAGCAGAAAAACTTGGTATTCTTATGTTGCAATTTAAGAAAAGGAATGATCTCTTCAGAGGCCCAGGTAAAAATCAAACACATTTTAAGCCTTATTTTCACATCGTGCACTTGGTAGTTTTAGTGGAGTTTAGGTACATCAACTATTCCATGGCTATATACTGACATTATTGGTAAATTTTCATTATTTCAACATCAGAAAATACACATTAATGATGTCTCATTAAACTTAACATTCTTTTTTTTTTTGC
Organism: Rhabdornis inornatus; assembly: GCA_013397075.1. Classification (NCBI taxonomy): domain Eukaryota; kingdom Metazoa; phylum Chordata; class Aves; order Passeriformes; family Rhabdornithidae; genus Rhabdornis; species Rhabdornis inornatus. Next base: position 209,667 of record VWZS01006289.1, on the reverse strand, counting down.
ATACTCATCACAGCTATTTTAGCTTATATATACATATATATACATAAGAGATATATACACCAGTTTTACTTTTTAGATAACCTTTTCCCAGCCATTGTAATTTCCGGAATTTTGATACTAGTTTTATTCAGGTCCATTTGATTTAGACCCATTGTTTACAGCAGGAGGCATTAATTACTATTTTTAATATAGTTTTACAGTCTTGTAATATTAAAAGTTATCCATTCTTTAAGATATCTTTGAAAGAAAAAAAGCCAATTACCTAATGAATTAGACTGAATTTTCCTGTAACACTTCTGTAAAATTAAGGAGGCAGCACTGAAAGATGAGAAGAAAATAAATGAAGAAAATGAAGTCTCAAAGTACACTTTTTTCAAGTGAACAGTTCAGTCATCACCTGATTACAATAAGAATTATCCCACCATCTCACATTTGTGATCTTAAGTGCATTTTTCAAGATTTGCCTGTAGAAGAGTTGCTAAAGCCAATGGACAAGATACCAAAAGTTAGCCTAATCTCAAAGTCCAAAAAATGAAATGTCAGAATTTCAACTTGGATCATCTTTGCTATAAAACTGCTTTTCTCAAGTGCAGACTTATGATTGTCACAGTCTTTTTCCTCACAGCTTGACACTTTCTTATTATTTCCAAGAATAGGGCAGGTTTCAGCCCTTTTATCTTTTCTTAGCTTTCTCCCGTATCTGCATCTAAGCTTTCCATACAAGCCTCATGGTTAATATAAAACTGAGAATTTACCGCAGAACGAAACTATTAAATTTCAGTTCTTTCAGATGTGAAACTATTACATCTTATATGCAAAGTTTCAATATTTTGCTTTGTTATTTAAAGTACCTACACAGTATGTACACAGGGTTCATAAAAATGAAATTTTCCATGCTGTCCAAGGAAATAAATTGTTTTCATTAGGAACACCTGAATAAGAACATGCACTTAAAAGTAATTAATCAGAGACTGTTTAGTCCTCTGTGGAAGATTTAATCAGAGTAAGTTAATCCTATGAAAATCAATCTTCTTTTTGAAGTGAAAATCCCAGTAAATATTTAGTGATATAGTAGAGCCAACTGCAGGCTATTTTCATTAGATAGTATTTAAAATTTTGTCATACTTAAAACAGATTGATGTTCTTCAATGCACAGCCCCAAATATATATTAATTTCTACTTAATGCAACTCTGTTCTTCCCTCCACAGGGAGGCTCTGGGTCCCGACCTGGATCGCGGTCTGGTTCCCCCATTGCTAGGCGCTGAAGCTCCAAGATACCATCCAAGGATCATGTACTTTGCTTCATAATGTAACTGCCTTAAAATTAGTAACAGCTGCCACAATTACCTAGATAGACGCAATCCATTACTTAATGCCAATTAGGTTCTGCATGCAGTAGATGACACAACTTCTATTGGCAATCCCTGAGCAACAGTTCAATGAAAGGAACACAAAAAGTAGCTTTGCTAGATGTTTTCCTTATTTTATGTAAAGTAACAAGATCTCTGACTTTACCCATTTTTCTTCAGGATGCCCTAACTGTATGCTGGACTCCTTTATTTCTCCCAAGCACCTAATTTAAGCTCAACTCCTATGATTTCGTTTTAGTGAACATCAGAATTACAAATAAAGAGCTATAATGTCTTGGATACTGAGCACTGCTGTTAATGAATTTTTGAGACACTGCTGTTAAAACAAAAAAAAACCCAACATGTGCAGAAGTTGTAAGGACTGTTTATCCAAATTTTCTTTTTGGTTATTTTTTTTTGTTTTGTTTTAATCTTCCTTCTCTCACTCACAGAATAATTTATTTTCATAACAGGATTAGGCAGTCATGGAAAGGTTTATCCAATCTTGGGAGTTCAAGGTATGTGAAGTGTGGGAGGGGGCAGATGTTGAAGAATCAATACGATGTGGAGCAATAGCAATAAGGAAATACTTTCCATACTATGAATTGCTCATTGCGTCCAAACCATTAGAATAAAGAGTAGATGAGGGAGAGAAAGAGGATTTAAAATTTGAGTTAGACTAATGTTACAAAACAAGGGATATTCCCAGAGAAACATCTAAGACTGCACATGTGACCACTGGATGTCACTGGTGCTTCACATAAACTCTGCTGCAACACGATTAACTTTGCAGTCCAATAAATAAATAAGCATATAAACAAAAAAAAGTCTAATTTCTGAAAGAAAGCCCTTCAGTACTGGTATCTCAGATAGTCCTGCACATCTCACACTAGAATTTCAAATATTTCTCTTGGTATTGCAGCAGTGTTGCATTTGATTGGCTCATCTTTTGCCTGAGTAAGACCTGGATGCCCATTAAGGGCAGTGCACCAAAGCAAACTCATAGTAAACTACTGTGAGCAATTAACTGTTGTATTGTAGTTACCTTGTAGAAATAAATTATAGCTCAGTTAGATTTAGATAGGAATTGTTCACAAATTAATAAAATGAATGTGTGGAGATGGTATTTCCAGCCACACTTAGGGAAATACAAGGCTCTTCTGAATTGCACTGTTTCATTACTTAAACTTACCATTTCTTCAAACTGTCATCTAAGTGTGATTAATTATTTTTTTTTTTTAGTTTTAGCCTATGCACTGTAGATTATAGTTAGTGCTTTCTAGGTTGAAACAGCATTCCTAATAAGTGCCCAGTAAAAGTTACCTATAAATGTATATGTTAATTGCATTTCACTTCTAAATCTGTTGTAGGTTTAAATCAGTGTCCATTAATATGAAGCAATGGAAAATGAGATGATAGAAAATACATAGAGACTAAAGAAAACAAAACTGCCAAAATGATTAAGCATACACACACCTATTACATCTATTACCTTCGTTGGTTGCTATGTGTATTTTTCTATTGTAGCTTCATTCAGATGTATACTCTGCAACGTAATTGTTGATTTAATTTGAACACGTATTGTTCTTCTAGGAACACAGCTTTTAAAAATAGACACTATTGAAATAAAGTAATCAACTTGAAATGAAACTTGGGCCATTTTTGTTTTTTACAAAGGAAAAGGATACATATATATATTTATATATACTTATATATAGGTCTATTTGGTTTATTCCCCCCCAACCCCCCCAGAGTTTATGAATAATGTTCAGATACTAGAAAATGACACAACAACACTTTGGGACCCCGCACACAAGCCTCTAGTGACGTTGCATGGCCCAGAAGGCTGACAATAGGACACAAGAATTATGGAATACCAGTGTCTACGGAGTGACAGCTACAGGCCAGAAGGATATTGCAAAGCAAAAAATGTCTATGAACATGCAACTAAAACCAGCCCCCCTCGTGAACAATTGTGGTGCAAACAGCCTTCAAAAATCTAAAAGAATATTTAAGGTAAAAAACTCAGAGAAAGACATCTTTCAAAATACTGCACTTTAGAGTAACAGAATTTAACCAAAACTTCTTCCTTGCCTGTATCACTCTTTTTTTCCTTCACTCATCTTTTCCAGAGGGTCAAAGTGGCTTTTTTGGATTTACTTCCCTTAGAGGAATAGGCATAGTACCTGAAAGCATTGTTTTCCCAGCACAAAAAAAGATTAAAACTTAGCCTGAAATTTATTCTTTGTTACACACCAGTAGTTGTGATGAAAACCAGCAGTTTAAATGGCCATTTGATTTGCAAGAAAAGGATTTTTCCTGAAACAGGAATGCCCAACCAATACCATGAATGCATAATTTAATGTACTGAAGGAATGGACATAAACCAAAAGATACTGTGAGCAGACACAAGGCACAAGCCAAAAACCCCAAGGCTAGCACAAGTCTACTACTGCATTAAACCAGAAAGAACAGAGTCCTAAGCACTGTTCACTTACCCGTTATACAACGTGGAACTTCAAGCACTCGTCAGAACAAGAGTTCTTCTGCTTCCTTAAATAATGCATCTGCTTTAACACTGCTTTTGAAAATATCAACGTATTGGTTACCATGTCTGTATCTGTTCTGAACATCAACACATAACACTGCTCTGAAAAGCTCCAACTCAATCCTACTACGGCTACGAAAACCTCTGTAAAGATACTTGAAGTTCACAGGGAAGAGGATGCAGGGAAGCAAATCAAATACAATGTTAAAAAGAAATTTTATAGAAGTCTATTACTGTAGCTGACAGGATTTCCAAGTGCTGGAGGAACAGCAAACTGAATTCAGGAAAAATGTCAGCTGATCCCGTAACTCACACTTTTTATTTAACATTTCCAAGACTTGCTACACAGACTCACTGCCTCTAACCAAGGCATAACACTTTGAGAAGTGACCCTTTAAAAATGCCATATTTTTACTCATGAGATCAGCTTTTAGGTTGCATGCACCAAGAATCATTCCAACCCAGAATCACTGAATGGTCTGGGTTGGAAGGGACCTTAAAGATCACCCAGTTCCAAGCCCTCTGTGCATTTATACAATATTCCCTGAAATAACAGGGAAAACAATTCAGACACGGTACATGCAACACAGCATGTTTTGCTATATTACTATAGATAAACTGCATGCTATGCCATGAGGCCAGACAACAGTAAAATATAATGTCTTTCTTAAACAGCTGAAACACTCACAGGCTGCCTGGAAGGGAAGGCACTGCTGGGAGGACTTTATTCTTTACATCTAATATTCAAACACACACTTCTGTAAAATGTTTACCGATCTCCTAGAATCCAGAATTATATGCTTAAAAAATACACGAAACAGAATTTGGAAAAAGGTAATATTATTTAGCAGGTTTTTCAATTAAATATTCCACATAACAAAAGTGTTATTTTCATGTCACCAACTATATTACTTATATACATATGCTGAACAGTTAACAAATTAATTAAGAGATGGCCTATCAAAATCAATAGCGATTTCTTGCTTCAGCAATCTGAAATAACCAGATCTGAAATAACCAATCTGAAATAACTAGTAATAGTTTGTATCATAGACAGAGTATAGACAATATTTACAGAAAAGGGCTTTTTGGATCTGAGAACAATTATCTTTTAGAAAGTAAATTAAAGTCCATGTCTGTATTATAGTACAACATATCCACCACTGATCTAGAAGTACTTGTGGCAACCAAACAGATGAACTCCTTGCAACTGGGATTAGTATTTACAAAATATACTGATCAGCCACACAGAGGCTCATAAACTTTAAATATATATATATACATATATAAGCACACATATATATATCTATATATATGTAACATATAAATAAAATTCAAAAGAACAAGGCAAAAATAAGAAAACAGCTTCTGTCTTTGGAATGTCTAAAAGACAATTATGCTTTTACTCCAGTGTTTCTTTGCTATGAATATACTTAACAAGTGGCACCATTGAAAGCAATACTCAGTCAGCTAGGTAGTTTTGCTGAAAACAATGACTTAAACAACAAATAAATGTAATATATTTCCAAAATCCACAAAGAAAATAGTAAGGAATTTACAGATCCAAAATGATAACTTTTTACAGCACTGGGGAACATTGTATAGTGTAGGTGACCTAGTGTGCATCTAATTTTCTCACTGCTACCACAAAATTGTACTTGTTTACCTCTCAGATTTAGTATATGGCTGTTTTCCACAGATACTGTGATATGTACCTGCTGACCCAGTACAGCAAGCAACAACAGAGGCTTTTATCGGCATCTTTTTTCATTTGGATTCTTTTTAAGTAATTATTGCCAAGTCCAAAACCTCAGGACTTTTACTGTAAAAAACTAACTGCCTCTTGTGGTTGGAATGAAAATGAACATGCTCCCTCTCAAGACTTTAACTCAAGAAAAGCCATGAGCTTGCAGTATTTTATTTTTTTTCAACAAATTTTCAAAATGCACTAAAAAAGAAAGCTTTAAAAAAAATACAGCCTTTTCCTGTGCCTTGTAAGGAAAAAAATGGCAAAACTCCACTATTTTATACTGCATGCATTATTAACTGCAACACTTCGTTTCCAATTATTTCTTTAAACACATAAAAAAAATAGTTGACTGACAGTTCCATGATTTTCCTGTGAAGTTATTCTTCATCTCCATTAAAAACGGGAATCATTCTATTCTGATATAAAGTTCCAGTTTATCTTTAAATAGATATACTGTCTGTGAATTCAAAGATGAAACTGTATACATTATTACCTGAGTTCACTGATTCACAGACAACTTAGCACAGATTAAATGAAGTTTTCCCAATATTCTTCTATAAGCTTAAAAAAAAAAAAATCATCTTTTAGGTAACTTCTGTAAATAATTAAAAAAAACTATAATATATTATTCTATTGTTAGTATCTTCAATGCTTGAAGCTTTAACTGTAAAGTTCAAGTCCCAGAAACATTTTTATCTTTCAAATTTCAAGGTGTTATCGAAAAACATTGCCTATATTTTGCCATTCATTTGAAGATTCTTGTACCACTTCTTCTAAATTCAGAGCACGACTAATGTCTTCCCCTTCTTGTTCTTGGTGACTTGCAGGCTCTTGTACAGGACCTACCAAGGTAAAAGAGAAAAAGGCAAGTGAATGTGATTTGATGTATGGTGTAAGAAAAATGCAAATATAGAGTTGTGAATAAAGGAATCACAATGGGAACAGTATTATAAAATCACTCCAGATACTGTAAATTCATTAGATAGTCTTGGAAAATTTTTTAAAAAAAATCTAATACAATATACTGCTTTCCTGGAATAATTTTCAACTCTGTATTTCTATACTCAGAGCTCCACATAGAAAACAAGGAACCATAAAAAGCAATGAATTGCTGTTTCAACCTGATTTTTGTGTTGCATGTGCAACTATTAGCTCATTAACTATGGTCTTTGGCTTTTAGCACTTGACTCCTCAATAAAACTTCAGGGAAGTGCTCTGTGCTCTCCTACCAAAACATATGGATTCCTGCCCTCAGCAGTACTACCACCATGCTACATACCAGTATAACCATGAGTCCGTTTCATATGCAGTTTCATATTGCTTTTCTGTGTAAATCCCATGGCACAGTAATCACATTTATAAGGTCTCTCTCCTGTGTGCCTTTTCATGTGGACTTTAAGAGCACTCTTCTGGTTAAATGCCTTTTCACACAGTGTACACTGAAATGGCCGTTCCCCTTAATAAGAAAGAAAAACTTATTTAATAATTTTTCCTTTTAAGATTGAAATACAGTTTGGAATTCAGTAAAAGTGGTATCAAGATGATCTAGAAATGAAATAAACATCACCATTTTCCTTGAGACTTTCTCCAAACAGTGCTATAGGTCCACATTGTCAGCCAAAATCTCAAATGTCAGAATAGTTACGTAAGTACTAAATCACTGATATTATCTTTCCTATCCAATTTATCACCTAGGTAAGTTACCCACAGTAGAAGCAGAATGTTCCTTTCTAATGTAGTAACCACAAAATAGCTTGATGCTGGGGAAAGAGAAAGCTCAGGTTGACTCACTCTAAGAGAGAGTTACCCTTTGAGGGAATCTTCTTATTCCACAGCACATCCAGCCAAATTCATTGGTCTCCTCCAGGTTACCAGCAACACAGATAACTTTCCCCTGTCCTCTTTAAGTTTAGCAGCCATGAGAGCTCTTTATTGGTAGCAGTGATAGGAACAAGAATGAACTTGTTTCAGAGAACTGACTCCTATATTTACAACTCATGTTCTTAAGAAGAACGTTCGTCAAGCACAGAAGGTGACAGGGAAGACAGCTGCGCTATCATCCTATGTACAGCTTTCAACTTACAGCAGGGCAGAAGGTGCAACCTGAAAAGCACCTACATTACAGAAAAAAAGTGCTCCCTAGGAGAAATCAGTACAGACTTTTTATAGATTAACTGTTAAAGAAAATAATAAAAGTGGAATATGTGGAAAATAACACAACAAATTAAAAGCACTGGCATTAGAAACAGATGACCCATGCAAGAAGCTCAGCGATAATGAAGCACTGCATGCTTCCAATAGCCAATATCAGCAGTTAAGCCTAGCCCTTGTTTAACATCACTGAGCACACTCCCTTATTTGCACATCCTTCTACACGACTGGGGATGATCATAACCAGTGTCTTTAAATCATTTCAAACAATGCTTAAAATATGCTTTTATTAATCTGTTTCAAAGGCTGACAAACCTTTAGACACAAGCTCATGCACGCACATTATCACTGCAGTACTGCCAGACCCAAAATACAGATGAGCTTAGTGAAGCACATGAGTTTTCAAGTTTGCTGTTCCGCCTTTTAATTTCCAAACATTTGAGGTAAGAAATTCACCTGTTTTTTTAAGTTTAAGTTGACATTTAAATGCCGTTAGCTGAAAGCTTAAGCAAGGGCTCCAAACATAACACCCAGATATTCATAAGAAAATCTCTCACGATAAAAATAATTTCTGGTGTCACCTGTGTGGATGCGACTGTGTCTCTCCAGCTGACTTGGCTTAGCGAAAGCTTTTTCACAGGTATCACACTTAAACACTCTAGGCTTCTGGGAACTCAGTGAAGGTCCACCCTGATGAGTTTGCATGTGTTCCTAAGCCAGCATAGGAAAAAAATAAATTTCAGACCATTTAAAAATACTTCAGTACTTAACATAAAAATATATTCACACCTTGAAGGCAAAAGCACAGGATCTTAGTCATCAGCAGACAAGCTGGAAGAAAATGGAAGCCTGCATTTGTTTTTTTCTTTTAAATGAGAGATCATTTTTGTGTATCAACTCTCTCTAACCATCAGTATTTTTACACTCCATCAATAACTCCATCAGTAACTGTATGTCTTTCTTTTTTGGCATACACTATCCCTTTACTAATTATCTGAAGCAAAATAAAATTCAGAAAACCAAACCAAAAAGAGTTCTTCAAGTGCTCTGTTCATCTACAAAGAGGTATTTTGACAACTGTGCATTGCAAGCTAATACAGGATTTTTCCCCCTCTCCTCTACAGCATCCATCTCCCTCCTTGTCTGATATGTGGGTATTCCTCAGCACCTGAAATGGTAACACTGTCAAACTCTACAGGCCTCAAAGAGGCAACTATCACAACATACACACACAGCTGCACGATGGCAAAATGCAAACAGAACCAGTTCACAATGGACTCTTGATTGAAAAAAACGCCAGAAAATAAAACCACTAAGGTTCTTAATGGTAAGATAGCAGGATGCTTTATCTTCATGAAGAAGCATCAATAACAGTTCTAATTTCAGTGTTTTTAATACACTGATGCTGGGCCCAGATGTTTTGCAAACTTAGAAGATTTATCTATCTTATGTTATCTATCTTATCTATCTTATGTTATCTATCTTATTTATCTTATGTTATCTATCTTATGTGTATTTTTTTCATTTTTAATATATTAATACTTAGATAAAATTCAAATTACAAGAGAAAATAAATAAAAATATATGCAAATAAAAAAATCTAATCAAGAACTATCTGGAAAACAGTACTGTAAATACTTGTCCACTTTCTAAAATGTGTGTGGATATTCCTTTCTAGTCTATTTGATTACAGACTAAACTATTAATTAGTCTTTACTATACCTAAACAATAAGCCTTCTTGATGTCTATGAAGTCCTATTCCTCACTCCACGAACAGAAGCAAACTGTGTCTGCAGAGTTTGTTTACACTGGAAAATCAGTGAGACAGTTACATGGAAGAATATTATTATCACAGTAATTAAAATAATAGAGTAATATAGAGAAATAATATAACGTCTTCTGAGAAAAAACATGTATCTGTAAACTCCTGGTTAGGTGGAAATAAACAAAATCTTCCAGTTTTATCTTGTTCATTACCCCCTCAGGCATTGAAATGGTGGAAGCATACTATGACCTATTTCAGAAAAATTATCTGAAACCAGTTGCTACTTTCTTCCACTACAAAACTGAAACAAAAAACCAAACAAAACCAAACCTCCAAATCCCAACAACCCCCATCCCATCTTCTACTTGAAAGCAAACAACATATCATCCAGATAGCCCTGTAAGACTTTCTGTCAACTTTCTCTGAAGAAACAGTTCATGATGCAATTCTGTTCCACTGATCTGTGCATCTCTTATACTTTTCCTGTAAAATAAATATACTTTTGAAAATAGTTCATGGAAATGCAACATTCTGAAGTGCAATCATTTCTTTATAGACATAGTATTTCACTGATTGTTCATGTGATGTTTTACAGCTTTATTTGTGTAATTCTTATATTCTTCAGAGAGTAATTATCTTAGGGTAGCAAACAAGCATTATCTAATTAGAAAGTAGGACCAGGAAGCCTTTGAAATGGCTGATGCATTAGTATGCCACTCTTATACCCCATCACTCCTGAAACATTAATTGTAACCACCTCTGAAAATGTGGAAATAAAAAGTTTGTTTGATTCCATTGTTTTAGTAAGATGATAAGGCCTTTTTCCTTTCATCTTGGAATCATGTCTGTGCCTTATTTACTACTGACAGTCAACTTCCAGATAATTCCACTACAAATTCATATGAAATTGGACAGTTTAGTCACTGTGCATGTCTTAAGATGCTCCTCTCTGAAGCTGTAAAACAGGACAGTAACCCACATCAGGAAGGGGAACTGGAGTCACTAGACTGAAAAGCCTTAACACTGGGGGTGGGGTGTGTGGTGGAGTTGCTTGTATGTGATCTCTGAAGAGGATTTTCTTGTGGATAACTGAGACTGCTGGTACTGACACCTTTGGAAACAACACATGCTGTTAAGTACTGGCATCTAAACACTGATACCCTTAACTTTTACTGGATTTTTCTGAAAAGCCTGAAGTTTGGTAGTGTCCTTAATATTTCTGGTGATCTCCAGAATTCCATAAGTATAAAATGAAGACCATGAGTAACAGGTCACTGAACTCTTCCCAAAATCCTAAGCCAAACCCCAGCATTTATCTTTGAATTGGCCCCATTAAAGGCTGCTCATAGGTGAAGCTGCTATTAACATCTTGATAAAGAAAAATAGTCTGACAAGGGGTAGAATTTGTTTCAGTATATGATGGTCCAGTGGTAAATGAAACTGACCTCTAAGACCTTTAAGATCAAAGCCAACCATTAACCAGCACTGACAAGCCTACCACTAAACTATGTCTGCTAAGACACTGTCCATAGTGTCACATCTCCACATCTTCTAAATACCTCCAGAGTTGGTGACCCGACAACTTCCCTTTACAGGCTGTGCCAGTACCTGACAAGCATTTCAGTGAAGAAAATTCCCCTGATATCCAGTCTAAACCTCCCCTAACACAACTGAGGTAATTTCCTCTTATCCTACTGCTCATTACCCAGCAGAAGAGGCCAACTCCCACCTGGCCACAACCTCCTTTCAGGTAGCTGTAGAGTCTTAAGTGACGCCCAGGCTCCTTTTCTCCAGGCTAAACAACCTTGGCTTCCCTCAACTGCTCTAAGACTTGTGCTCCACACCTTTCACCAGCTCTGTTGCCCTTCTCTGGACACGCTCCAGAACCTCAATGTCCTTCTTGAACTCAGGGCCGAAAGCTGAACACAGGATTTGAGGTGCAGTCTTGCCAGTGCAAAGTAAAGAAAGACAATCCCTGCCCTACTCCTGCTGGCCACACTGTTCCCCATACAGGCCAGGAAGCCTCCTTGGCCACCTGGGCACATGATGGCTCATGTTCAGCCACTGTCAATCAGCACATCAGCACCCCCAGGGCCTTTTCCACCAGCAGCTTTCCAGCCACTCCACCCCCCAGCCTGTAGCTCTGCCTGAGGTTGTTGTGACCCAAAGGCAGGACCCAGCACTGGACTTGCTGAACGTCACACAACTGGCTCCAAACCATTGATCCAGCCTGTCCAGATCCCTCTGCAGAGCCTTCCCGCCCTCCAGCAGATCAACAATCCTGCCCAACTTGGTGTTATCTGCAAAATGACAGAGAGGACACTCGATCCTCTTGTCCAGATCATTGATAAAGATATTAAATAGAACCAGCCCCAGTACTGAGCCCTGGAGAGCACCACTTCTGACCAGCTGGATGTAATTCCATTCACCAATTCTCTGAACCTGGACATATAGCCAATTTTTTCCTAGCAAACAGTGAACCTGTCCAAGCCATGGAGGTCAGTTTCTCCAGGAGAAGGCTTTGCTCAAGTCCAGGTAGACAACATCCACAGCCTTTCCCTCCTCCACTGACCAAGTTCCTTTGTCACAGGAAATCATGTTACCCAAGCAGGACCTGCTTTTGATAAACCCACACTGACTGTGCCTGATCTCCTAGCTGTCCTGCATGTGCCACATGACGGCGCTCAAGATGAGCTGCTCCATAACCTTTCCTGGCACTGAGGTCAGGCTGAAAGACCTGTAGCTTCCAACATCCTACTTCCAGCCCTTGTAGATGGGCATTACAGGTGCTAAGATCCAATCAACTGGGACCTCCCTGGTTAGCCAGCACTGCTCATCATAAATGACTGAAAGTGGCTTGGCAAGCTCTTCTGACAGTTCCCTTGGTACCCGTGGGTGAATTCCATTCAGTCCTATAGACGAGTTGTGCATGTCTAAGTGGTGTAGCAGATCACTGACCATTTCTCCTACCTCCATTGAGATGGCTACGGTGCTGCACGCACCAGCACAGGGACATTTCTAATGTGCTCCAGTATACTTGGCACACTGGGGTGGAGCTTGAAGGGCCTCACTAGAACACGAACCCTCAAACACTGGCGTGCTGCCCTCAAGCTTATCTCCAGCAAGTCTGGTTTTATCCCTTCCTCCCTACAAATCTAGTTTAGATGATCTCTCGACAAGCCCTGCTAACTCCTCAGCAAAGATCTTTTTCCCCTTTTGAGACAAGTGCAGCCCATCTGGAGCAGGCCTGCTGTTGTGTAGACCAACCTATGATCAAAAACCCTTAAATTCTGCTGGTGATGCCAGTCTCAGAAACAGCTATTGATCTGCCAGCTCTTCTGCCTCTTCCTATACCTCTCCCTGCAACTGGAAGGATAGAAGAGAAGATTACTTGTGCTTCTGACCCCTTAACAAGTTGTCCCAAGGCCCTGAAGTCTCTTGTGACTGCCCTTGAACTTCTTATTGCAACTTCAATCGCCGCCTTCCTGAAAAATCAGTTATGGATAATAATCCAAGGGACATACTATGGTAAGAAGTGATCTTGTCATGTTTAACCTGAGCCCATCCTAAGAAAACCAACTGAAGAGAGACTGATTTTTGGAGTTTGTTATCATTACTTAAGGGAAACAAGTATCAAGACTCTTTTGGTTTTTTCCTGGAAAATTTCTTCTAACTCAGAGGTTAAGAGTTTCACAACAACACATTTTATGACAGTTTCCAATAGTCTAGTTGATAGACATGATCACTCCAAGGGGGTGAACTTCACAAAGAGAGTATATTTCATTAAAATATTATAGCCAAGTGAAAGGAAATCTATTGGAGAGCAATTTATAAATATAAAGATGATATAAATGAATATAAATACATTGCCTTTGACTCCAAAAATTTCTTGCTATAAATTCTGAGAAGCTGGCAAAATTCTAGGCAACTTACATGTTTACTCTTTTCTTAAAGATCTTCTTTAAATTACTTCATTTAAGTATGTCTCAGAGGTTAAGATACTGGCCTGAACAAAGCACTTGTCTAGTACAGCCCCCAATATTTCTAACAGGAATGTTCTATGATCCAATTAAAAACTCAGATACACCACTAATTTTTTCTAAAGGCTTGGAAGTATTAGGTTGTTCATAATCTAGAGAAAACAGAGAAAACACTAGACAAAAGCAATAATATAAGGACATTTTAAAACAAACACTTCCTCTGTCACCTGTACTCACATGACAGAGCCATCTACAAATGAAATGGTAAGACTGTAAGGCAGGTAACTTCCTGAGATACCAAAAGATCATCTGGAAATCAGGATTAGCACTGATGATATTCATATGCAAATAAAGTAAGTGAAATCTTTTCCTGACACTACTGCTGGCATGACAGGCATTAACATTTTTTGTTTTGTAGTCAGTATATGCATTAAAATCCTCTCCATGATCCAGAAGAGAGTTCTCTATCTGTGCACATTATCGCTTAGACTCCCTCTCTCAGATGCACACCTCTCACACTGTAAAGGGAAAGCAAAGACAAAGGGCTAATAGGTACCTTTTGTTAATATGACAGAAAGTCCAAAACAAAAGGAGTTGTGAAAACAGTCAAATGTTATTACCAAATACCTTGAGATGTGTTGCCCGCTTAAAGGCCTTATTGCAGATGTGGCAAACGTGTATTCGCTCCTTGCCATGAACCTCTTTGCAGTGGTGCGTCAGCATGGTGACAGAATAAAAGGTTTGGCTACACTCAAAACACTGGTGCCCACGAGTTTCTTTTTCTGCTTGATTGCTTTTAGCCACATTAGGGGAAACTTCTGTCACCTGTAACAATTTACAAATACACTATCAGTTAATTTCATACGCACATCCACATTGGTTTATATTTCAAAATCTACCTCAACACAACAAACTTCTGGAGAGTATCTGCAAGCAACTTACAGACACAAAAGAAGTCAGTTATATGCAAATACAAATTTCTATTTCATTGCTCTAAAGAATGACACATATATGTATTTTTAGAAAACAACATTAATAACGATGATGAAATTGATTTAACACATCATAAATAAAAACTGTGTGTACCCGTATTTTTCTACATTCAGTTTTATGCTCCTGAACATCTCAGATGATCCTCAATTTGCCACCAAACAAAATTCTAAGCCAAAAGCATTTTAGACAGAAAAAAAATTATCTCTGATTTTGTAGAGGAAAAGAATATTTTCTATTTGTTTAACTTCTTTATTGGGGATTCTATTTTCATAAGGAAGTAAAACTCTACCTCCAGAAGTACTGTAACACAATTAAAAATTTATAGAATTTGATGGTGGTGTGCTGCACTATTATTTTGTTCTAATTAGACAGAACTACCTTCTGTCTAATTATCTGAAGAAAGTAGAAAAACTACTTTCTTCAGATAATCTAATACCAACTTTATAGATACAGAAGAATCCTAAGTACAGTAACACAGAAAGCAACAAATGAAGTTACCATCTACCTCTCCCATTTCTCCTATTTTAGAGGTTGCCCTACCAGGCTGGTTGAAAACATTCATTCTGCCTTCAAGAAAACAAGTCTGAACTACTTTTTCTAATACCAAAACTGTATTACTGATGCAGGAGTTTCTATTGTGATTCAAAGGCATAAGAAGTTGCAAAGACTTTATGTTGCACCATCACTGAAACAACCTCGATACAGAAAGAGAATGGAAAAAGTGGACTGATAGGTGCTATTTTTCCCCACAGCTCCAAAATTTATCTATTTTTATTATCTAAATACCAACTTACTTGGAAATTTTTGGAGCTGCCTGTGCTGAGCACGTGATTATGTGATTTGCAGAAAGAAACACATTATTAATGACATTTCTTTTTTGTGCGTATGAATATATATATGAAAGTGGTTTTTAATTCAAAATTTAAAACAGAGTCTGGGTGACTAGAAAGTCAGAGAACCTCTTCCCAATACTCGTTTGGGAATGACATCAGCCTTCATGACTCAAGATAAAAAGAAATTCTTCCAGTATTTTGATTAAATGAAAGTCCTTTACCACAAAAGATACAGAAATGTACAGTATCTACCTGATATGTTATTTCATCAGAGTTTGCAGGTGCTGAATGGGGCGTATGGCTCACCAGTATGACTTGCTGTGATCCTGATCCACTTTGGCTAGCAAGACTGGAATCTGTGAGTATAGCAGGGAACTGCTGACCCTGNAAAAAAAAAAAAAAAGAGTAACTATACTTAAAAAGCTGTATTTTAACAGCTAACTGTAGTAATGTAAGTTTTCACACCTAAACAGTACTTTTTTCTTTAGGAAGAAACATTTCAAAATCCTATCTGAACAAGTGCAACTGTTTTCCCTCCTTTTCTCTTTTAAATTTAGATCATTTAAGGGTAATGACAGCTGTAAGGTTGTAAGACTAGGTTCAGTTCCAATTAATTTTTACCAGCCTTGCATGGAATATTGCATGTTTTAGCCTTCTGTTGCCTTTCTTTAACCCCTTGTATTCTGCTCTCCTGAATGGTCTTCCCACAGTATCCCTTTATTTATTCCTTCCTTTATTTAAATCTCTTGATTAAACATACTTCCAAACCCCATGAAATCATCATACAAAATCACTACTTAGGATACACGATTACTAATATCTTACTACTTCTATTCCTATACTACTTTTAACGACTTTTCAATTTCCCCAGGAAACACAGTTCTTTTACATACTACCTGTCTATTCACCATGATTTCTTGCAACTGAAACTATGTTTATATAGCTATTATAATTATTCAATGTTTCAATTTCATTTATGCTTGTCTTAACAGGAGGCATGGGATCTTATAAATAAACAGCAACATTGCCAAATATAATCACTCAAATTATTACAAAGCCTGAAATGAAACCATGCTCTGCGCTTTGTCATTCTGCGATACCAGAAACCACAAAAATATCATAAGATTTAAGAAATCTTTTCTTCCCTTCCCCACAGCAAAACTGCAGAGGGAACCACATAACTTTGCTTCATCAGTATTTGCCACAGCACATGCAAGATAAATAGTATTTCATTTGTACAACATTTACACACTTTAACTCAGGTCAAAAAATAAATAAAAATCAATCTAAACCTAGTTAAGCCAAGAAAACAGTAGAAACAGCCCAAGTTTTCAGATGTAAAATCTACATTGAAATGGCAACCACACACCCATTTTCAGTTTGCAGTCTTTTAATATTATTTTTTATCTCCCCACTCTGTAGATTCTATTTGCTGATATGTCTTTGGCTCTTGATGACACCACAAAATTCTTAAGTTATGCTATAAATGAAACTAATAGCAAGGCTACTGGGGAGATGACATTTCCTAGAGCACCACTTTTATAAAATTTCTTATAATGCCACCTGTTATTAAAGATGGTCAATTAAATTCTGTCCTGTTACTTGCTGTGAAAAGAACTGTCACAACTGCTGTACAACTCTCCCATTCACAAGTTGGAAAAGAAAAATTTACCATATGAAATAATATATTTAGGAGTACTAAGCTGTATTACTGAATAGTGATAAGGAAGTACATAGTCTAACACCAAAAACTGATCTCAAATCATGTTTGAAACAGTAGAACCTATCTGTTAATTTAAAAAAACAAACAACTCTGCGAAATTTATCTGCACTTCTGTTCAAACAGTTCATATCTCTAGATGTCGTACACACATGGTTAGGAGAGAGAAGCAAAATTAACTAAACTTTCAAATATTATGTATTTACAGGACAAAATTGTTTTCTAAACAAAATCTGCAATTCCTGCTCTGTAAGACAGAAACATAAATTTATGTGTCAGTTCAGAAAAGCATCTTACCTGTGAAGTGATATTAAGTGTAACTGCATCAAGACCACCTGACAACATTCCCTGAGTGTCAGCAAGAGTCAAAGTGACACTACCATCTCCTCCAACTCCTGATGAAGACATCACCAAATTCTGTGCAGAAACTGCAGACTGAGATATGGGTGCTGCTGGAGGAAGGTTTGTTCCCCCTGTTGTATTAAGTTCTGAAACATATGCAAAATGGTAAGAAAAAAAATGTGTTACATGCATAAACACTAAACTGCAAATTTATTTTAAGTGAACTTAGTTATTTCTGTTTCTCATTGCTAGGATTTTCTATTGTAAAATCAACAAAATCGGTTAAACAGCTAATCAAGAACCTAAAGTTGTCTGTCAGATAATAAAATCAGAAAAATTACATTTAAATGTAGCTTGATGAACAAACAGGATTGCACTCACAGGTGGTCAAGTGCAGATACAAACATACATAGGTAAAAATTCATATACATACTTAAAATCTCAAAATTTGAGTGCTAGATAAAGTGATACTTTATCACTTCTGCAGCAAAGGCACCAGATTTTGTTGTTCTCCAGTTTATTGATATAATTTTTCAATACTCCCCTAACTACCTCAAAGTACTAATTTAAGACATGTCTTCTTGTTTTCATTTTTTCTCACTATGTGAAATAAAGTTCATTTAAACTGGCATAACAATTTAAGCTTGTGAGAAAACACACAAAACACTCAAAGTTCCTGAATCATGACGTGCAAGATGATACCATTTCATTCTAATATTTACTTTTTAAACAAAAATTATTTACAATTAGAACCATTGTTGTATGCATACCTGGAGCATTTAGTGAAGGGCCCTGAGAAAGAAGCTGGTCATTGCTTATAGTTAATGTAGCACCTGTAGTCTGACTGCTGATGGTTGGTGCTGTCAGCCTTAAGCCAGTGTTGAGATCAGTGCTTCCAGAATTATGCTGAATAAGATCTTGGCCTGAATAGAAATAAGTCCTATTGTAACTGGAATCATCTCAGCATTATTCTGCTACTGTTCTTACAACAGATCATAAAATAATAAAAGTAGAAAATACAACCAAAACATAAAATTAACTTCTACACATGCAGATTTTTATGCAGCGGCTTGACAAGTTTTTAATACAGATGTGATTATGCAAATCCAGATACTTACACGTACAGAAATACCTGAGATTAGTAATATTTAGACAAATATGGGTCTTACTTATCAAGATTCAAAGCACCAACTTGATCAATCTATAAAAATCCAGCTGTTAACTGAAGCTATAAATAAAATAGTGAACCAATCTAACGTGTTCTCAAAGCAAACGTGTTTGGTTTCAAATGTGGACTTGGGGAGTACGTTTCAAAGGGATGAATACAAGAAAAATACGCTATGGGTAAACTATGGACTGTGAAAATCGTCGTAGGCTACTTTATAGGTATTTTACAAAATAGAGATCTGGTATCATTAAAGATTTTTAAAAACACAAACCAGATATTGTAAGAGTGATTTCTTGAGGACTTCCTGATGAGGCTGCAGTAGTAGAACCCGAAGCATGAGCTAGAACTTGACTCAAACTGGAATTATTTATGGTCAACATTATCTCATGTTGTCCATTTGTAGATGACACCATACCCTGTGAAGTCATTACTTGAGTAATGTCTTGTGCACCTAAATGAAAGTGGTAGAACAAAAAAAAATTCCATGAATATCCGTTGGTGGAATTTTTGACATAACTTTTTAGAGCGATATTTTCTAAGCTACTATAATCAATGCAGCCAAGGGGAGATGCTAGAACTGGCAGTATAAAGTATAAATCTTTTTCACATCCAATTTATTCCTCTGTAGTTTAGACTTTGAGAATGAAGATTTTGTATATTGCTCAAAACTATGGAAGTTCTTAAGTATTTTCATTAGATAGAATCATAGAATGGCCATAGAATGAACTTCCACTACACCAAGCTGCTCAAAACCCCATTCAACCTGGCCTTGAACACTTCCAGGGATGGGGCATCCACAGCTTCAATGGCAATCTGTTCCAGTGCCTCACTACCTTCACCGTAAAGAATTTCTTCCTAGTGTCTAATCTAAACCTACTCTCTAATTCACCTTCTGAAAAAAATTGTATTAAAAAGGGTAACAGAAAGCTGTAAAATTTGCTGAAGATGCTCAAGCAAGAACTGCAAATTTATTCTAATAAAATGAGGTGTTTGGTGGGAGTGGGGGGAGGCAGGGGGGGTGACATTTTCTCACTGTGAGTAATACCCTGAGTAAGATTAAGAAATTGAAAGCACAATAAAACTACTGACAGTGCTTACCATTAGCGCTGGTTGTCAGCACAGACTCCTGCTCAGACAGGGACCCTATTGTCATGTTAGCAGATGATGTTACTGTGGGCTGCAAAGACAAGCCTGATATGGGCTGAATAACCACATTAGCTGGCACTGCATTTTCTGTTGCCTGGAGGGAGGGATTCTGTGGAGTCATGGTGGGATCTCCAGCCAGCTGCTGAGTAAGTAAATTACTCTGCTGTAATGTCTGCTGTAGGATACTTGGATCAATCTGAAAAACAAGTTTTCAGCAATCAATCTGAAGTTAACAAACTGGGTTAAATCAATATTCTTAACATAAGTCCAGAATAAATATTTACTACATAGAGAGTGTATACGGTACTGAAAATTTATAACAAATTATTTAAAATTTAAATTTAGTTTTTATGTGTCTGTATATAGTCAGTCTCTAAAGTGACTATGTAAACAGTCTACTCCGATTCACTTTCTCCCCCTTCCTTCAGCAAAATGTTAGCGAAATCATGATCAGTTACATATCAGCATGCCTGGCCCTAGGTAAACACACTGCTGGTATTCTCTACTGTCATATTAGTGCATGTAACGTTTATTACTGTCTCCAAGCCTTTGAAAGTGAAAAGGCATGGAGCAGAGAGAAGATTGATATCAGAAATTATTTAATTTTTCAGCTCCTAGGGGCCATTAAGGTCTCATTTCACAAGCCAACAGCTGTTCTCTATAGTTAAAGACATTTTCCTCTTCAGAGGCATTTAGCAGTTGAGAAAAACAAAATGAAAATGTCTTCATTTTATGCTAAAAACTCCTTGAGCAGACTATGAGCAACTCAATGCAACTCTGCAGATGTCCCTTCCCTGACCTTGGGGTTGTACCTGATGACCTTCAGAGGGCTCCTCCAACATCAATAGTTCTGTGCAACTCAAACACAACCAAGTTCAAGAAAATCATTGTTTCACACATCTCAAGAACTTTTAAATGCAATCATCTCACCTCTTTCTGTAGTTTCTTTTACAAGCTCAATGGGAATTTAAATTGTGAATTCAACCACTAAAAGCTTGCAAAGTTACACCATGCCTTATGTTTAGAAAAGAACACTGTGCAATAATTTGGGTTTGTTTTGGGAGCTGAGTGGGTGCCTTTTGGGGGTTGGGTGGGAACCTAAAGTACTTTTGAAGTGTAAAGACAAAATGCAATTAAAAGGAAAAAAAAAACGTATTTTAAAGCAGTCTGGCAAAATCCCCGAGAGGTAAAAAAATGTGAAAAAAATGAAAATGAAAGAAACCAAACCAGAAAAATATCCCACTGTGCAGCTATTTTTTAAGTCTTCTAACACTGTACAAGTGATACAGTATGTTACTAGCTCACTCAACTCAAGGGAACTCTTCCAGAATTATGTAGGCTCCTTAAAATTTCATCAGCCTTCAAAGTGATTTCACAGAATTAAAAGCAAGGAACAGTGAGCAACTTACCTGTAACGTTATGTTGTTAATACCAGTGGCATCTATTCCAGAAATCTGAACATTTTGTCCAACCAGATTAGCAGCAAGTTGTAACTGTATTCCTTCAAGAGTGGCCAAGCTACCATCTGTCAAGGATACAGTTAAGTCACCTCCAGCTACCAAAGAAAACAATTATATTGTAATGTTTTTATTTCCCATTACTAACTACCTCTTTCAGCGTGCTTATTTTATAAATTAAATCAATATGAAAGCTACATACACACATTTATTTATGACAAGGAAGATAATTTGAAGTGTATGATTTGAATATAAAGTAATTTGATTGCCTGTTTTAAAGCTTCATAAATTCCATGTGATTTAAGGATTGCTATTTAGGCACTAGCTAGTAGCTTACAAAACAAGAATCTCTCCAGAGTAGCATTAGAAATCTGAAGAATTTGGTTTAGATTTCCTTGGAGAGAGTGCTGCACCTAAACAAAGCAGCACACACACAGGATATTTACATTCTGACTCTGAACATACACGATAAAGTTACTCCCACATTTTGCACAGCACAGACACGATCAAGTATCAAACTGTCAAAGTTTATCCTCCGTACTTACACAGATGAAAATAAAGGTGCATCAGCAATTGAAATCCCTAAGTCTTTAGAACTTGAGAAGGTTCTAATTCCAAAAGCTGAACAGACCATCTCTACAAAAGGTCTTGAGACAATATATGGAAAAAGTCATCTTGTGTTTGACATACCTTCTTCTCCAAACACCTTGAGTGTGATCAACCAGTTTCCTTCGGTTGATGCTTCAAAAACACCTATCCTTCCCTCTTCAGAATTCTTTAGTATAATAAATCTGGTTTACAACGCACCAAAAAAATACCTGCTTTGGCCAAAACCCCACACTACTAGTCTCAATTTAAGAAGGCCTCTTTCTAGCACATCTGAACAAGACAAACACTCCTCCTCCTTCTGTTCAAAAATCCAAGCAAACATCAATGCATTGATGTTTAATTCATCACAAGTTTACACTAACTTGTGCCTGTAAAATAACATCAGTATCTTCTGAACACCAACTGTTGTTCATTTTGGACAACAGTTTAGGTAAAATCAGATAAGCTGGAACGGCCACGGTTAAATATGAGACTGATAATAATCTGAATTTGTGAGCATACCTGCAAAATCATAGACATGTACTGAAAAAAAAAGCCAAAGCACATAAAACCAAGGCCTCACTTTCGGAAATGACAGACAGTCCAAGACCCACAATTTAAGTTGCACATTTAAGAGTACCAAGGCATGTCTCCAGGCACCTTAACACCATTCTGCTCTTAAAATCGTCTCTGCCCCAAGTTTACCTGAGCACTTACACAAACATTGGGTCAGCGAGCACTTACACAAAAAATACCTGAAAAAAATTAGAAATTAGCAAGGATCATTCTCCAAAGGTCACTTCCTTATAACACGAAGCATGCTGGGTATTCTGTGCTAGTTGGCCTCAACAAATGGCCTGTGGTACGTTTAATGTGCTAATGCAGCTGTAGTCACTGCCAATTGGTGAGACTTCATATCCTAGGCACTTAATTATCTAACATACAAAAAACTAGTAGTGTAGGTGTGTATTGCTAAAGAGCTTTCTTGCTTTGTGTTGAGGTTATGGGTCTTTTGGTCAGTTTTCTTTTGGTGTGTGTGGCTTTTTTTTATTTTGGAGAAATAACTATACATGTACAGCAGAGCATATGCACTTAAAAGACACTCTTCATTATTCACATAAATAACCAGTGAAGACAAACAGAGTAACTGTTTTGCTTCTTTTCTTTTTAAATAAAACCAACTAAGTATTACCACAAAGAATACAAGTACTCCAGCTATTTGTTATCTGCATTTTCTTCCTCTCTGCAGTGCAATACCACAGCAGAACTGAAGAGACTTTTAGGTGAACTGCATATTTTTTTCCTTCATTCTTAAATAAGTAAATTTCTATGCATGTCACCACTGTGCATCAAACCATGAATTTAGTACAACTCTTACCTGTTTGGCAAGCATTGTTTGGCAAAACTTTCTGAACTCTAAGAGAATGCAAATTTCATAACTTGATCTCCACACCACCACCCCATCCATTTTTACCTGACACTGAAGCAGGCAGGATAGCCTGGCCCACAAGTCCTTGTTGAAGTAAATTTTGATCAAACTGGCTTGTCAAAACAGAGTTATTCATGATGAAAACATTAGGGTCTGTTGAGGATGAATTGAGAAGACTGACTGGTTGTAGTCCCTCAGTTGAAGTCCGTGCAACAGGCTTCCTAACTTTCTTTGTATCTGGTTTATAATGACACTGTATGTGGGTTTTTCTGCGCCCTGAAGTACGAAACCGCAAATCACAGTGTGGGCATTTAAAGGGCTTTGCTCCTGTATGCAGGCGCATGTGGACTTTTAGACTGCCTTTTGTAGAAAAAGAATTACTGCACACGTGACAACAGAAGAGCTTCTGGCCTAGAAAAGTTTAAAAACCAGAGAGATAAGTGATTAAACCTCTAAAAAGATTGACAGAACTAAATAAGCCATTTAACAAACCCCATTAACAGATTCTAAACTAATTTGAACAGAATAAATTTGAAATAATTGGACTATTATTTGGCTGCTTTTCAAATGAATTAAGATTCCCAATGAAGGGCATATTAACTTTTTCCTTTCACTAAAACTCCATATGCTTTTAAAGCTTTCATGCAGAAGCTTATTTGGTCACCTTCATGCCTCTGTTGTCCTCCTCATCTCATCTTCCTGACTAATCCAGCTGTTTCAACTACACAGCTCATAAACTGGAGAATTAAGAGTTTCATCTTGACCTCTTCAGCATTTGCCTCCTACTTACTTAGCCACTCATTTCCTTTTTAATTCCAGCAGCTTTATTCTTCTGTTTCAATACTGCCTCAACTAACCAGTATTAATGGATTACAAGTAGGAAATTATTAAAATTGAGTGAGATAGCATTCTAAAACAAAATATCAATCCCACAAAGTAATTCAGAAGTACAGAAATCTGGTCTATACATATACAGACCTCTTTGTCTCTCTTTTCAGAGTGCGTAACATCTGAAAAATATCCTTGGTCTCAAATGGAATTTTTAATGTACTACAAGTCACAGCAAACTACAGAGTTTATTCCTTTAACCATATGCACAGCTGTACAATTCACAAAAAGCATAATGTAACTATCTGGCAGCAAACATGCCACTGCAGCTGAGAACCCACTATAACTCCTGAAATTCCCAGGCCTTCCAGCACAATATTGCTTCCTAGCTAAACAAGGGAAAGAAACTAATGCATTTGGTAAGGAAATCACAAGAGCAATATGTGCCTATGATTCCTGCTTTTGAGTTCCAGTTTCCATTTACACATAAGAATCTCTCATCAATTTCCTGAATTACAACTCAACCTACTGCAAATTACAAAACCCTGGTACACTGTTGTCACTTCTTGTTCAACAAAACTAAGTAAACCTCTGACAATGCTCTGTTTCAAAAAAATGGAGAAGAAAGAGCCCAGTAACATGAACCAGTAAAACAATGGGAATCTGGGCTGCAACAAAGTCATCTACCACATTCATAGTGCCACAAATGAACCCATCCAGCAGTCCTTCCCACTGAATAAAAAAAATCTCTACCCATTGGGAGCAAGGCGGGGGTGGAAAAATAAGAGAGAGAAGAAAACCAACAAAAATAAGCAGGAAGGAATAAACAGAACATCTGAAGTCCTGTTATTTAAATATGCAATAAGATTATGACCTGACTCTTGGGCCTTTTGTGTCAATACTAGGAACCTGAACAGAAAAATTAAAGACAGCTGAGCTATGTTTTCAGTAGTTTAGTAGTTTCGAGTTATTATCCACAAGGGAAACCTGGAAGAAAGATGATCACAAATTCAGATGAAAAGTCATCAAGGGATGGCAAACATTAAATTGGCACTGCTTCCAAATATAGCAAAAATTAAATGTCTTTTATGCCACTGACATGTCACACTACTGGCTACACATCTAACATGTCAACAAGAACTGTTATGTAATTAGAAAACTAGAAAAGAAATGAAGACAGAAGTGCAATAGTGTGCGACTTCAGTTATCCCACTTTATGCTACATCAGGATGCAGGAGCTAAGTGTTCAGACAAAGAACCATACACCTCACTGAGTAACTTCCAATCTCCCAGTAAAGCCCCAAACTAATTCTTTGGATCATTGCTGATTACAGTTGATATCAGGTAGGTTCCAATTCAGGCAATTCTCATTTACAGGTGAGGAACAGAGTTGCTGTTCAAACTGAACTATTTTTAGGGGAGTTACAGACATTAATACTGTAAATTATTTTTTATTGTTCATTTAAATAAATGAATATAAATTCCAATGAACTCAATATAAAATCCAATTAACTATTAGATGTAAGTATTGCCCAGAGATTAAGACAGCATTCCAGAAAGCAATCCAGGCTCAAACGCAGATAACTGCACATTAGCAAAACTTCATCCAGCACAAGCTGGACCAAGTATAAAAGAACATGGAAAAAAAACTCCCATAAGATAAAATGAATTACAATAGGGAAAAGGTGATGTGGCTTTGGCAGTGAAAATTACACCTCACAAATCTCTGAGCGCTCTTTGAAGAAGATCAGATTTCCACTGCATCTGGATTTTTGGCATTTTTTGTTGGTTTTATACAAAAGGACCTTAACAAAAATGCTGTCACAGGGTGAAAGGCCAGCGTCTTTTCATGAACTAAAGAAAAACAGTTTTAAGACTGAATGCAAATGGTTTCTATGGACAATTTTCACAAGGCTGGAAGTCAGCAGAAGAGTTCTTAAACATCCGAGCAAGGAACTCAAACTTCAAAATTGTACTATATGTAATGTGAATGAGAGAAATGAATAGCAGGTTGGGAAAGTCTGTTTAAGGATGTTAAAATAATAATTTACAAAGCTCCATCATATATTATCAAAAAGTCTGTACAACCATACATAGCTTAACAATTAAGAAGGGGAAACAATTTCTCTTTATTTCTCAGACAAAAAACTAGTGGGCTTCGGATCAAAATTATCAAGACGGCAAACATAAAATCAGATTAATCCAGGAACTTACTACTACTTACTACACTGAATGCCGTTCCTTTTTACTCAGTTTTTCTGCCTTCAGAAAACAACTGGATAAAACTAACGTAAAATATTCCACTAAAGCTAGCGAGCAGAGATGCAATCTCTCATTCAGAGTCCCACAATTTGTAAAGTGCTTGAACCCAAAGGCACATGATACAATCCCTGCTTTGTTCCTTTCATTATCGTTACTATTTGCTACTGTCTGTCCTGATCTACATAACAATTTCATGTAACATGAGTAGTATTTCTTACTAAACAACAGTAGAAAGCAGAAATACTGTAAAATGAAGAGGGAGCTTCCATGAACAAATAATCATGCATTACAGCATTAAAAGCTTTCTATCTTGTTTTTTTTTATTATTTTTGAAAAGGGCTAGTAAGGAAACTTAATGAAGCTTTAGACAGTTTTAGAAATTACTTAGTTCAGGACTGGGTTTATTACAGAAGTTCAATGGTAAGAAGAAAACAAGTATGGAAGACTTAGAAGGTTTTTTAATTAGCACAAAATCGTAGTTGAAAAATACTACTATTAAAATCAGACCTCTCTCAGGAATACAAAAACCTACTCTAAAAATCTAAGTACTACAAATACTAGGTTTTCATTCAACTTGCAAGATTCAAATAGCTGAATGGTCAAAATTTTCGTACTTTTATTTTCCAGTTTACATAGCAGCACCCACATTAATGTTTATAGGAGTTCTTTTCTCTAACTTAATTTTATAAAATTCCCTCAACTCCACCTTCTTACTCAGGAAAATCATTTATCATTGAAATGCTACAGAAGATTTGACATGAACATACTCAAGATACTTACACACACAGTTTTTGCATGAGCTAAGACCATGCTTTAGAGCCTTACTAATAGAGCAGTAGGCTTACTAATAGAGAAGGCTGTAATAACATTGTTTATTCAGAATGTTCAGACGTGATTCACTTGATGGTATCACAAGTACCAAATTTCCCCTAGCACAGTCATCTACAGTTCCAAATACTAGATCACAGTGAAACACAGCATTTCTTGCAAAATCTGTACTTAAACAGCTGGTCAAGAAAGCAAACAGCTTCTAACAAAGACATGCAAAACTGACCTGTGTGTGTTTTAACATGACAGTCCAGAGTGGATTTTACAGTGAAACTCTTTCCACATTCATCGCATTTATACGGCTTCTCTCCAGTATGGATACGAACATGCCTAATAATTCCAGGATACATGTATAAGTGAATTTCAACTTTTCTGTCAGTTTGTACAAATATTTATTTTCTATCTTATTAATTTTAGAATTAATTTAATACTTATACTAGCATTACTCTAGGCAGAACAAGATGACTTAAGTATTTGCATTTTTTCAACAGACTTTTTTACATGCTTTTATACACAAGTATTAGAGAAAGAAGAAACAATTTATTCTTAACTTCCTAATAATAATTTTAATACTGCAGGAAAATAAATATGAAAAAGCTAGATTAGTCATATTTGGAATATGTAACATTTGACACATTTTTAAACCACTGTGAAAAAGAAAAATTTATCCAACTGTTATTGCTAAAGTTTCTGGTGAACTATTTAGCAAATAAAAAAAATATTAACATTTTTCCATTCCTCACCTGACTAAATCACTAGGTTTTTTAAAGCTTTTGGGACAATAAGTGCAACAGTTGGCATATTTGGGCTCTGCTTCCAGTTCTGCTTGCTTATCTTTTATCTCACTAATTCTGTCTTTCTCTGCAGCTGACTGGACAAGAACTTTTTCTGAAACAGTGGCACTTTCTTGAGGCCTAATCTTTGCCAGTTCTGCTGTCTCTTCTTCTGTAAAAGTTATGACACCAGGACGAGATTTTCTGGAAGTTCTTTCAGAGCTTTCATCATCATCTTCCACACATGCAACTATTAAGTAAAAAAAAAAAAAAAAAAAAAAAAAAAAAAAAAAAAAAAAATCAAAAAAGCAAAACAAAAACCACATCTCTGTTAGTTTAATCTGTCAGCTGAAATTACGAAAAATAGAAGGGTTTATTATTAAACACACAGCCGCTACATTTTGTGTTTGGACTTGCACTATTATGGGCTTTAATCTCTTTTAGAGGTCTAACTATTCATGTCTATGCTTAATTTTAAAGCAAGCTGGATCTATGATTCTCATTTTTACAATAACTAACACAGGTTAAGTAATACAGGACAAAAACTCCTCTACTTTAGTGACATACTAAAGTAACTTTGTCACATACAATACCTTTAACGCGCTGGACAGATCCTGGGAAACTAATTTCTTTAAACAATTCAGATAACAGAGCGATTTCAGCAGCTCTGAACAGCAGACATTATCCACGCTGGAAGGCTATTTTGCACCATTACTGTTATAGCATTTATGTATTTCTTATTTATTATGTACTAAGGACTGTAAAAGTAAAAATGAAATCATTTACCTCCCCCTCCTGTATCTGTAGCTGCTGCTACAGCTGAGGAAACTGCCTGATGTTTTTTCATATGTTTTTTGCAGTGAACAGTTGTTCGAAAGCTTTCATCACAGAACGGGCACTTGTAAGGCTTCATGCTCATGTGAGTTGCCATGTGCCTGGTAAGGCTGCCATTAGTTGTGAAGGAGGTATTGCAAATGCTACAGCTGAATGCTTTAACTCCTTAAAGTAACAGAAACAAATAAGTAGCATGCTATTTGTTTAAGTTTACTCACACAGGACATTTACAAAACCCAAACATGGGTGAAGCTAATATAGAGCTGGTATACTCTGTTTACCTGTATGAGTCTTCTCATGTGACTTAAGAACTCCCGAGGAAACAAAACCACGGCCACAGAGTTGGCATTTGTAAGGTTTCTCACCAGTATGTGATCGTACATGTTGTTTCAAATGGCTGGATTTCTTAAAACCCTTGTTGCAATATTCACATCTATTAGAAGAAAATAGTTTTCATTAGTTTCATGTATTCATTAGCCACAAAAGATTCAGGAAATTCTGTTACAAAAGCAAAAAGTGTAACACACCTATATGAACGTCTACTTTGATCTTCATTATCCTCAAGAAAATGAGGCCGTTGGGTGTGCAATTCAAGCTCTTCCTGTGGTGACTGATCTTGGATCAAGCGAGTGGTCTAAAAATCAAAGACTCAAGTGAATTTCAGTAACACAATATTTATATATAGTCTCACAAATAGGCAAGAAAAAAATCACAGCATTTACAGTCAACACAAGTAATTAAATTTATACTTGCGTACATTTTGACAGGAAATTAAGAGTGCAATATAATACTTCGCTCTTCCATAGTGAGAAGGAAAGCATCAAAATGTTCAGCTACTGAACTAGAATAAACAGACAACATAGTGCACTTACACTTCTCTGAATCTCCACAAAACGTATCTAAATTGTCTAGATTTTCTAGTGTTTGAGGAGGTAAATTTAAAACTAGAGCAGCCATTTTAAACACTGAGTAAGCAGCACAACAGTGCTGCTGACAGGCTTCACTACTTTCTGAGCATTCAAAGTCAAAGCCAAAGCCACAATAGAACAACCCTTGAGAATAAGACTATGTTTCAAGATTTGAAGCGAAGAAAATTCCAATGCCTGTAGGTTGAAACGACTCCAGCTCTTCCAGATCCTAAAACCCACACCAGCTCCCTGACAACATTTGCACTTTGCAAACAAGGTTGAACAGACAGTAACTCAGAGATCATCATGGTAAATACATTACAGCAGATTGTCGTCATGCTAGATATTTCTACTGTCATAAAGTTACATTTAAACTGTATTTTTAGCAATTGAGACCTTTTACAAATTTAACTAAATGAGCACTATGCAAAAACATCATACACTGCAATATACAAGCTCCATGAATGATCACTAAAGATTTGTAATGCTTTTTTATTGCTTGATCATAGATGTCTATAGAAATTTAATCATTTAATTTCGCAACATTACATCCACTCCTTAGTTTTAAGCTCACAATCCAATATTATAGCATTTTTTAAGTCTAGAGCATGAAAACATACACCTCCTTCTCAGAAACTGCAGTCAAGTCACTTTTCCTCTCTTTACCTTCCTATTTTCCAGCTATTAAACATAAGCAATCTACAGAAGAAATCCTAAAACTTTTCGGACTTCTTGTTTTACCTATCACCAATGAAATGGTGCAAGAAAGTCACGACTGAACACAGAACAATTAATCCTGCCTTCAAGTAGTACTTACTACATTTATAGTGTCTGTATTTGGAACCTGAAGAAGGGCTGGTGGATGATAACTCGTTGAAAGAGCCTGAGATTCAAGTGTGCTTGAATCCTGCAGCTGTTGTACAGCTGGAAATTGAGTCTGTTGATTGTAGCTGTCATTCACAGTAAAACCTGACAGAAATTAAACAGTCATAAACCTGTAAAATACACTGATTTGGACTTTGAATAGCACCAAACTTTTCTGAAGACTACCTTCAAAAGAGAATAAGTAGCATTACCATATAGTAACAGTTGTACTCTTCACTGCTGAGCATGAAAACACACGTTTCTGGCATCTATGTAATAGGCATAACAGGGTTACTTACCATTAGCTGGAATTCTATTGGAAAATCTCCTCCACAGAAAAACACTGTTTGAAGTTCCTTCAAGGTGCCACAACTACCTTAGAGCCATTGAAATTTTGAATTTCTTGTACGTAAGCATGCATGTGTCAAACAGGTTGACCCATCTCCCTTTATCCACGTTGGTACCACGCTCCCTTAACTACACTGGAAGCCGATCACAAGGATGCAAAGCTCAGTGGGGAGGATGGCGGGTGAGTGGAGGAGATGACCCAATAGGAGAACTCCAGTTTCTGATAAAGTAACCCCATTTTCTCCTACTTTGGATCTCCTCCACATATTCCCACTCTTTAGATAACAGTAAAGTAGAGCCTCTCAAAGGCAAACTGCAAAGTAAAAAATAAACACATTTTTATTCACATTTCTGGTATAAAACTCTGAAATTTTTATTTGGTTTTGTTCTCCTGAAACAGCAGATCTTAATCATCTCCTTTTCTAAATGAATGAATGAAATGATAGCACCAATGATTGAGAGCCAGGGAAGTACAGCTCAGATTGCAGTGTTTTTAAATGCTACTAGAGATGCCCTTTTATCAACCCTTTTAAATCTTAATAATTCCAGTATTAAAAAATAATCCACAATGTCATGTGGAAAAAAATTAAACCACAGGTATCAGTAATTAATGTATGGGCAACAATTTCAGTACTTCTGTGCAGTTTGCCTTTAGTGGACAAAAAGGTGAAGATTATGAAAACAGGGTAGAAACAAACCCACATGAGATGATCACAGCATCAAAGGCCAAAAAGCAATGCTTACAGAATGTTTTCAAGCAACAGTAAAACAAAAACCTAGACGTGTTGAGTTTAAGCAGAAATTTTTCCACAATACACTTTCCATAGCAGAAGAATATTGTAATCAGTAGAGAAAAAAAACCCTATTTGTACGCTATTGCTTCCACCACAGAATGAAAACTCACAAATATAAATAAATCTTGAAAGCATTATTAATCAGATCCTAACTAGTCACCAAACCTAATGCTGAAACTTGTATAACATTTTCTCTCCTAGAAGTACCACAAGAGTACAAGAAAAAAAGATCCTAAAAGCTGCACCTTGCACCTCAATTACCCTTTGTGAAATGACAAAAAAAGTAGCCTGAAGAAAGCAATGAAAAGTTCTGCAGTGATAAGAAGGTTTCTAATTTCTACTTCTCAAATAAATTTTAGAAGTATCGTTATAGAAAAATGACATTCCCACTACATGGGATGAGAATACAAAAAAACAGGACTCAAGAAACTGAAGCAAAGTGATGTTACTTACACGCCCTACATTAAAAAAAAAACAACAACTATTAAATATACTATATAAAAACCTGAAACTTTTTTTAGTCAGTAGGTAAATTTTACTAGCTAAGAAGGAAAAAAGAAGTTACTGTGCTACGTCCTATTTAATTTCACAATCTTCAAATAAATTATTGACATTCTGAAAAATTTCCCAGGATCACGCAACAAAACGCTCAGGAAGAGAAGATCTAAATATAGAGGTATTTGAGGACAAACTGAAGAAAGAAATGCTACTTCTGAAAGTAGTTTTGGAATAAGTAGAAACCAAAGCTGTAACAAGAATATACATGATGCATCCCCATTTTGCTCAATTCCTAGCACAAGAGTCAACTTCCCCTCAAAATTTAAAAAAAAGATCTGACAGTTTTGAGCATTCTAAAGGCATTTGCTAGCACCATACTATTTCTACAGAACAGCACCAAAAAAAACCTCCCATACCACCAAACACCAGAACCCAGACACTCAGTCTGAGACAGAAATTTCACAACCTTTATTTTCTGCTCCTTTTCATCACTGCATGTTGTTTCCCAGACGCATTTGATCATTCTTAAAAGAACAGAGAATATCTTAAGCTCTGTATAATAAGGGGAGCCTCTACAAAGTCCTCTAAACTTGGAATTGAATTTTGTGCTTTCCAGTACAAGTAATAATTTGTGTTCCTTGGGGTTTTTTCGGCTTTAGGATATTATCCAACCTATTATCTCCTATATTAACAAAACAGCAAGAAACAGAATACTCTGGAAATCATCTTACTCATAGAAAGATGTGTCTTGCATGTGAGAATGAGAAAACAACGGTATGATAGTTACATATGTTTTATGTAACAGTGTCATACAATATTTAATTTAGTAGAAATTTCACAGATCTTTTAAATTCTAACATTATAAACATCAACATGAACATGTGCATCTCAGCAGGGATCAGTGACTAACAGTTACATGTTCTGCAGGTTTGCTTCTTAGGCAAAGGCAACCAGTACTGAACAGTACTGACTGCAAATACGTGTAAACAGTTACTGAAAGATCAGAATTCTAAACCCTGAGATTTCGGATCAGCTCCTTAGGAAAGCAAAAAGCATTCTGGTGGCAAGGGTATATTTGTGTGGGCTATTGAACTAGCAGCATTTGAGCTTCCAGTTTTTCAAGATCATCTGCCTATCACCACTATCTGAATTATCACTCAACCATGCTTACAGGGACACTTTCAAGAAAGCACAGGTGATATAATTTATATGAAAACACATTTGCTGACAAATGATATTCAACAACCCAAAGACAATTTCAGATAGAAGACGCATCTGTTTGTTCTTACTTCACTTAAAAGTCTTCAAATGAAGATGCCTGAACGCACTACAAAGAACGTAAATCCTTTTCCTCAGCCTTCAAATCTAGCTCAAATGAATCACAGATTATGATACTGTAGCATCCTCACAGGATCTGCACTCCTTTACAAGTCTGAACATATGGGGAAGATAATCTATCTGAACAAACAAGAAATTCAATAGAAGTATTACAAACAAACCTGAAAGAAGAAACAAAGTTCTGCCTGGTCTATGCAGACCTAGAAATTAGCCTTATCTGTCTAAAATATAAAGTCAGAGTTTTTCCCTTAAAAAAGGAAAAAGAAAAATCAAAAAACCTTTCAAAGATTTTTTTTTAAACTCCTACGTTGCCTTATTAACAAACACTGAAGCAAAATATTTTAGCAAGAATACAGCCTATAAATATCAAGAATAAAAAAGACAGCATTTTAGGCTTGAATGTTCTGCCTAGCTGATAGGAAAAAGAAATTAGGAGCATGAAGCACAGATGCAGACATAGGGAGAGGGTCGACCAATTTAACGCATGCATCCGCGCAAATGCTTACCTACCTGAAATTCAAAAATTTTGAAGGGCTCCAGGATCTTCAAGGAAACTTCAAAGAGTTGGGAATCTGTGGATGAGATTCCAAGTAGAATAGGAAACATCTTATACAAATGAGACTTTAAAATGCCCACACCACACGTTTTGTTTCTCTGTACCAGTTTTACAACATATTGATGATCAATCCAGATTTCTGATAACGAAAGAATTGTTTTGTGGGTTCTAGGAGTCTTTCTCCTCCCCAAGAAATCATTTGATATTTATATCATGCAGAAGATACACATACAGAGAAACTGAATTTTAAATAAGATAACAAAACAAGAGTTACTTATTGGGTTTATAAATTCTAAGAAGCCATTAAGAAAAACCAAACAAAAACCACCACCATTCTACAGAATAATGTAGAACAAAAAGTTTTTTTTTCCCGTAGTGTCTTCTCATTGATTTGAAAAACTGTAAAAGTCAACCAATGAAAATAATCATAGTATTTTAAGAGGATCTGGATCAATCTTGTTTAATAAAGGTGGAGACTTTATTTTTCTTTTCTTTACACGTAAAGCAGCATAACCTAGAGAATTAAAATTGGCAAATTATACCATGTCTTCACAGTCTGATGCAACTTACCACAGTCAAGTTTCTAGAAATGATGCTATACAATTAAAAGGGAATGAAACTAAGTTTGTGCAGATAGAATACCAATTACTGGTTATCAGTTACATGAAGTTATTTCCTAGAGTCAGAAACAAGGAGATCAAGATATAAGCCAGTGACGTATGCTTCCAAAACAAAACAAATGAAAACCCCTTGAACATTCCCCACCTCAGCAGCAGACCCCTGCCACAAAATCAAAAACAATCACCAATAAAATCCCAAAACAAAATTAGTAGATTCATATGATGTAACAATTAAAAAAAAAATCATAAAAAGACAGTGATTTCTTCACTATTTGCAGGCTACACATGCCTACACATGTTTGTCTGTATTTTAGGGGAAAAAATAGTTTCCAAGTGCTTGCAATCTCTTAGTTTGCTAGTTTCATTGCTCAATAAAATATAAAAAAACTACTATGGATAGGTGAAAGTATGATTTTTACGTGACTGTATTTTGCACTGTCTTTTTCCAAAATGAACCCCAGTAGCTACTCACTCAAATCTTAAGATTGTGTTTCTGATCATCTCAGGTTATCAGCATGTATAATGAGGGAGAAACTTGTGCAAACTGCCTACTGCCACAGCAATTTCAAAAACAGTCAAGGAAAGAATATTACACGCTTGACTATAAAAACCACACAGAAATGATTAGACATTGG
Organism: Rhabdornis inornatus; assembly: GCA_013397075.1. Classification (NCBI taxonomy): domain Eukaryota; kingdom Metazoa; phylum Chordata; class Aves; order Passeriformes; family Rhabdornithidae; genus Rhabdornis; species Rhabdornis inornatus. The sequence continues at coordinate 174,360 of VWZS01006289.1, read as the reverse complement.
CTCATAAAAGCAAAAAAAAAAAAAATTAAGTATTCATAATATTCTACCAAATATAGCTTCAGAATGGCAATTTTTTTCCAAGTTCTCTGCATTGCAGTTACTTTGACTGCAGATGCCCACTTTGGAAATGTTTTATCACAGCTATGCTGTAAAGCTGGATTTATAAAAACTACTTTTACCTCCTTTATTTATTACTAACCTTGTGATAAGCTCTGTTGATCAAACGGCTGCTGCGTTATAGTCTGTTGTTCAAACTGAGTGATGTTTTCCTGTAAAGCATGCTGGGATGTCACAAATCTATCTGAAATGGGGAAAGGAAGGAGACGGGAAAGGGGAAAATATCAAGAATAAAAGATGTAATTAAATGTATATTTCAGTTGTTTTGAAACCCGCATATTTTACAGTCATCCAAATTTTCGCATTAAGAAGAAAGTAAACAATTATTAGCTGAACAGGTATTTAAATATTTGTTTACAGTACATTTTATTTATATTCCCCTGTTGTACTTGATAACTCATTGCACCATAAGAAAGAGCAAAGAAGCAAAACCAAAATATTTTGTTCCACTATTACAAATAAAAAAGAACATCGAACATTCAGCTCAAACCACAGGTATTACTTTCTAATTAGACTATAAAGCAGTACTTTTTTAATAATAAGAGAACTGACATGGTAAGGTTTTGTGGACAGATTATTTTTCTGTATATTTGTTTAATAGTTTTGATTGCTACAACTAAAGGGTAGAAATCCTAATCTTTTTATATTTTAATAGTAAGCCAAAACAGCAATGAATGAAACTGTACTATATACTTTTAAGTATACAGTAAGTAGCCTTTACTCCACGTATTTTTGTAGTTCCTGTCAAGAAACAATTATTTGAGAACTTGTAAACTTACTTCATTATAAACCTTATCATATTTCAAATACTCACCTTCATCTTGCTCTAAAGGCTGATCAGCCAATTCTTGTTCTAGTGCTGTTTCTTCTGTGCCTACTACTGGCTGCTGGTCTAACTCTAAAATAGCCTGCTGATCTGTTGCAACAGTTTCTGACTGCTGTAGCTCATCACTTTGTATCTCCACCTGCATTTGTGTAGAAACATGAATGCTCTGCTGATGTACTGTAGAATCATCTATTGAAGAAGACTGCTGATTCTGCTGAAGTTGCTGTGCAAGTTCATATCTACAAAGTAAGGTGAGAAAGTCTTTATGGTTTCAGTTAGACATATATCCTATTTATATGAATAATTTTTTATTTTTACTATACATCGCAATTTACTATCCCTGCAAAGGTACCTAAGGTTTGCTACCCATAAATAAAAATCCTTATTCGAACATAAACAGTTGCTACAGAGCAAAGCTGACTTTCCAAGTATCTTTAAGGAACGGCTGCTGAACTACATTGAAAGATTCATAAAAAATTGCAAGCATACCTGTGAGTCTTCATGTGCTTTTTACAGTTGAGTGATGTTTTGAATGTTTTTTGACAGTAGGGACACATATATGGTCGAAGGTCATTATGGATCCCCATGTGTCGCCTGAGGCTACCGCCAGTAGTGAAGGCCCCGTTGCACACAACACACTTGAAAGCTTTCAGTCCAGTGTGTGTTCTAATATGTGCTTTCAGAACTCCAGCTGACACAAAACCTCTTCCACACTGAGAGCACTTAAATGGCTTTTCACCTGTATGAGACCTTTTTAAGAGAAAGCAGAATTTAACAGTTTGATTTATAAAGTTATTAAAGGACTCAATTTTAAAATGGGTGAAATAAACCAAATAAGGTGACAGCTGTATAGCATGAAAGAGGCTCCAATTAAGAAAAGCCAGAAATTGAACTTTATAAAGTTACAAACAACCTATCAGGGCTAAAAACAATCCAATCTCCTTTTCTGATCATACTTTGCCTCCATCACTATACTTGGGTTTAATTTTTCTGTTCCAGACGGTGTAGTAGTTCTTCAGACTAGCATAGTATCACTCACATGTATTTTCTTCAATTCAGCTAAAAAACTGTCCACAAAAGTTTGGAGAAAAAGACATGGTTCTCCTTGTATGTACTATCACTACACTTAACAATAAAACTCTTGGGAAAAGAACTGTGTCCATCCCGAATAACTCCTGAACAAGGCACAAACCCGTCTCTCATAATGCTATGTCAAAAAAATATTCAAGTGAGGAAAGCCTCTTACTTTTATTACCAAAGTACATATCACTCAATATATCCTTCCTTCCAGAAGTGCTGGAGGAGTTTCCCTTTAGGACTACACTAAGATACAAAACAGGTGGAAGGAAAAGTTAGGAAATGAAATGGAATGCAACAAGAATTTTAAGGGAAACAACTGTAGCATCCCAGGAGAGAGTTAGAAAGAAGGCAATGGGAATGCTAGGAAATAGAAAATAAAAGAAGCAAGATTTAATAAAATCAGGAAAAGTTTATGATTACAGCTTATGATTACAGTAACCTTGGAAGTCTATGACCACCACATCAGATGCCATAACAAAGTATATGACAGATATTAAGATTACTGTTTTGCTACTAATATACACAATAAAATCAGCAGTAGGGTATCCTGACTTTCTCTGGTGTGCCTGGGGGATTATTTGACACACCATTCACAGTCACTGCTCTACTGAAAATACCCCTACTACAAACTTCCCTCTTTCTCGGAGAGGGAAACAAGCTTTGCAAGCCATGATCAGCACTACTCCATGAGGACACACTCTCCACAGAATTATCAAGCATAGCAATTTAATTTTGGCAGTGTCAATTTACAAAGAGCAAACATGTAAAAAGAAAATTCCTCCACAAAACCTTAAACAAAGCCATGCTTCAATCAGTAGTCTGTTGAAAAATCAAAGAAACACAGCAGCAAGTAATTGGCACCCACAACATATTTTTGCATTTTCAATATAATTTGAAATTATTTTAATTTAAATCAATCAAATGGAATGTGTCTACCAAAGACAGTGAGAAATCTAGGTAGGATATTACAAAAGAAAAGATGGGATATTGTAAACTTTCCCTTCTTCCTGTAAAGACAGCATATAAAACCCAAGAACTGTTTCAAGGCAGTCTGAGAATGTAAAAATACAGACCGTGATTTGTAAAGAGAGTATGAGGAACTCACCATGATCTGAGCTAGAGAGAGTGAGAAAGCAGAACAGAGCTGACATTGCAGATTACCACCTGCTTGTACAGACTCCTCCCTCAGATTCTTGTAATCATCTTTGGTGGGGTTTTTTCATATTTCTTCTAATTATTTATAGTTTCTAAGTCAGAGAGCACTGTTTCATACCTTGACTAAACGTTAAATCTCATTGCCTGTAAAACTGCAGTCTGATCTAACTTCGAAGCTACTCTTCTTTTCAAAACAAGATTGGATTAGTTACCTCCCCTGGTTCTCCTACATTTTTCCATGACTCCATGGCTTTGTGGTTCTAACAAGCACTGACTACATAGAACTTGAACTGAGCTTCAAGCAACAAAATGATCCCCAACAGTATTTACTCAACTACAATGTAAGCTCAAATTCTTTTAGGTTTTCTATACAGAACAAAGGCAAATTTCCTTCTCAAAAAATAGGATTTACATATGAAGTAGGCAATCTGGAGTATGCAGTTACAAAATCACCATAAAAATTCACAAACAGTGCTTGTTATTTTCCATACACAGTTCTGGAAAAAAAGAATCCAAGTGCCAGAAAAGTAAACTGCACATTGAACATAACCACTTATACTGCTAGAACTGCACATAGCCATGAGTTAGTCCAAAGCTTCCTCCAACTCTACAAGAAAAAAAAATTATCACTGGTTCAGTGTTTAAGGGATGGTAAAAAGAAGTCTTTTCAATGTATCAATTTCATGCCTTTCCACACATTTGTTATGGCATACATTTCCTTTCTTTATTGCACTTTTTTTACCTGATGTGTTGTTTAAGATGACAAGATTTTTTATAGGCTCGATGGCAATAATAGCATTTGTATGGTCTCTCTGCATTATTCACAAAATTACTGTTAAAATAGTTTTGGAAGACCTGGCTACTCCTCGGGATCGGCTGGATAAGACCTGCATATATAAATACACACACACACAAAAAGGAAAAATTAATTGGCAAAGTTATTCCAAAGATGCAGTAGTCAGAAGAGCTAGTATTTGAAAAGAAAGCATGACTAAACTTGTAGTATCCAAAAATAGAAAGAAATTGTGTATATTTTCAGCATTTACTTAAAATTATGTGTACATCTATTTAGCATTATAGATATTATACTGTACATAGTATTTTAGTGATAAGTTCTTCTTTTATTAACAGGTCCACCTCATTACAGTAGCAGCCTTGTCCAAAATAAGCATTAACTTTAGAAAAATTTGACAGTTATGAATTCATTGCTAATCCAATAGTATCTTCTTCCAACCTCGACCTTAGCAAATGATATTTAATCAATGTGTATCAGGTATTATCAGGTATACAACTTGGCAAATATTTAATAAGCCTTTTGTAACAGGTAGAGAACAATTTGCAGACTTCTTTTCATAGGCTTTTAGAAAAAAATTTAGAAAGCAAAATATGTATCAACAGAAGTGCCACTCAAAGACTAACACTATTACAAAGTAACATTATTAGGTTCTTCACATCTCTAAAAGAACTATGATTATTTTTGGGGGGGAGAAGGAGTAAAAATGTGAAAATATTGTCAAGGGGTTGAAAAAAAATGACACCGTCTAGATAAACAGTAGAACTTATTTTAACATTGAACATTCTAATATCAACAACTTCTATAGTATTTCTTGTTAATATTAATCTTTCTCCAAAAATCGGAGTTTCACTGAACAGATCTTAATTGTTTTGAAGTGGAGCTTTTCTTCAAAATTGAGAAATGAGATTACACTTGTTTCTGGGGTTCACTCAAGAAATACTGTGTGATCTGTCTGAAGCTGTCAGCTAAATTTTGATTGCACTCCAAAAATTTAAGTTTCTTCTATCTGATACCAAAGTAACCCCTACTCTTGCTTTCAGTAACTCGCGGATGCAGTGAAAGCAAAAGGATTTTTAAAGAGTGATAACAATTTTATCGATATATGATTCCACCATCAAGATGCACAATAGGCAAATCAGGGATTAGCAGACTGTTCAATCAAACAACAAAGAATAAACACCTCACCCACTACACCGACCTCTACCAGACAAGATACTGTTTTGTACAACTTCTTCCAGAAACTGGTTTTACACAACGTTGTGACAATATTCATACAATAGAATTAAATTAACTGGATAAATTCTCCAAAGCAGGATCCAGGATTAAGCTGCCCTTTTTTTTTTGGAAATATGACCACTAATGATTACTACTAATTCAGTTGAGGTCATAATTACAACAAATACTTTAAAAACATGCAACAGACTTACTCATTAATATCTGTAATCTTTATTTCAAATGTTTATTGAAACATGATCATCTTAAGAAGACTCTAGGTGATGATCTGTCTGATCTCTTCTATACCAACAGTCTAATCACATTCAAATAAACTCCTAATATAAAAATGCACATACTTTAAGTCTTACTGTTAAGGATTATACAATTTCACTGTAAATAAAAAATACTGTTCTTATTAATTCTAGTACAAGCAAACTATAAAATATGGCACTTTGCTCAAGTTTGTTTTTGATTACTCATTTCAACAGGCATCTTTATGAGTGAACTCTAAATGCTTTTGCTTGATTAAAATGCAACCTTTATATTCCATTGAAGTCCAAGTTTCAAGAGAGTATGGATCTACTTGCTCTTTACCTAAATCGGTTATGAGTATGGGCTCTTGCAAAGGAATGTCTGGTACTGGACCACTTGACTTTCCTACTCGAACTTTTGTGGGTTTACGTTGATGTCGCAGCTTTCTTAGTTCTGTATGTTTAAAATGTGAAGTGACATGAGTTTTCCGATGGCCTGATGTTCTAAACTTCTTGTCACAGTGAGGACAAGCAAAAGGCCTAACACCTGCAAAAGATAAAAAAAGAAAATTAGTTTAAAATTTTATTTCCATACACCTAGAAATGTAGCTTCAGAATACTGAATCTCTTTCCTGGTTTTTTTTCCTTCTCTCATGGTGTTTATTGTAACATAGGTTTTCAAAACAGATCCATAAAACCCAATCCAACCCAATTACAACTAATCTGCTGAATGGCTAATTGACTGATACACATCACTTGAAGCAAGTTTGCTATCAAGAAACTGGATGATGCAAAAGTGACAGCAGTTTTCAAGTGCTTCAGAAGCTTTCCTAAGAATTGCACATAGAGGGTTAAAGTCTTTCCAAAACAAACTTCTAAAAAACTGTGAGAAAAAGGAATCGGCAAACACACAGACAAGTATTTATATAATAGGATAAAAGGGAGGGAACAGGGATGTGACAAAGTCGAAAAACTACTAGATCAGTCTCTGAAAACATCAACTCTGTTTGATGGCAGTCAAAAAAGCATGCCACCAGAAACATCGAAGAAAGACTTTTGTAATGCAAAATTCAGTAGAAACATCTCCCTGGGAGAGATTTCCTAGAGAACTTGGTAAATTAGAGCCAGGCAAAGCTGAATAACTTTCTGGTTTTGTTCAAAGGGAAATCTTGCACTCAAAAGGCTAGGAAATGTGACTGGGTATTATGAAGACAGCTTTTATCAAGTTCAATCACAGGCAGAAAAAACGCAGAAGAATGAACCATTCTTCACAATGCAATAAATGAAACATCTGAAACTACAGAGCAGTTCCATAAACACTGGACTACCTGTTTTCCAAGCCACCTAGTGCTTCTGCCACTCTAAATTTATCTGAATGCTTGCAAGAAGTAAGCCTGACTTTAAACTAGCAGAAGAAAAACTGGTTGACAAGTTGACAAAAAAAGAAGTGGAAGACTTTCTGCAGATGAATCCAACACTGATATTTCACGGATAAAATAAATCTAACTATAAAACACATTGGATCCCAAATGCACCTAAGCCAATAAATGATACTTTTGCAGATGGTAATTACATAAACAGGAATTAAAGCGAAAAGCAGCACATTTATCTTGCTGAAGCTTTAGTTACCTGTATGAACAAAGAAAGAACTTGGAAAACAACCAGGTAGCCTACCAAAAGCAGAAAATTCATTGCTCTTTATGGAAAGGATAGTTCAATCACATAAAAAGGTTTTGAAGACATCACATATTATGTAAACAAAGACCATATGATCAGATGAGTTCAGTGTAAGATGCTGAAAACAGGTAAGTTGGTGAAAACGTGGAGTAACACTGTAATGTAGAACATAAAATGGGAAGTAACCAGTCGTGAGTGTCACAGTGAAATTATCAAAAAGTGCAGGGAGGGGGAAGGAACATGCAGAGCAAATATTAAAAATTACTGAGGATAAGTAAAACCAGAAGTCAAATTGCAAGACTGTGACTCTTCAGAAAGCACAATTAAATACATTCAGAATAGTGATATTAGAAAGGAACAATAGCTGACTCATCATCAGAAAATTTAATGTCCATGTTTTTCCTACAAGTCCAAAGTTTCAAAGCCACGAAACACTAGAAAGTTATTACAAAAAATGACACTCATCATGTACAACACTAAAATGACGCATTCTCTGATAGATATTAACAATGAAATGGCAGACATGTCTACAACATACACATTGCACAGTTCTTTTCTCATTCAAGGTCCCATCCACATCATAGAATACATAAAGCCATTCAAGGCCTTACCTGTATGCAGGCGAATATGAACTTTTAAGCTCCCTGAGGTGGAAAAGCTCTTCATACAAAATTGGCACTTGAAAGCTTTAATGCCAGTGTGTGTTTTTATGTGTGCTGTTAGAGTGCTCTTCACAGCAAAGGCGCGGAAACACTGGGGACACTTGAATGGCTTCTCATGGGTGTGAATGCGAATGTGGCGCACTAAATCGCTTGGTTTTTTAAATTCTTTAGAGCAATATGGACAAACATGCCACCTGATTCCATTTTCTTCACGTATAGAACCTAAAACAAGGAATATCAAAATGAATGCTTTTTAAACTTTCTAACAATTCTGAAAAATCCTGCTACATTGATGCTATTGTACAAAGCAATCAGACCACAAAATACTTTGTGAAACAGATGCCATCACAACACACTTCATTACAAGATTAACTTCTCTATCTGATATATTCTACTTCATGAAAATGGTGATGGGTTGGAATGACAAAAAAAAACCCTTAGAGAATCCTGTTGAAATTCAAATAATGCAATTTTATGCCACTTAAAATGTAGAATGCAGCTGTAAATGCAATATAATACACCCATTAACTTATAAATAATGTATCTAACAAAAAATTATCCAACAATGATTGTAAATCCTCAACCACAACCACACCAAATCATTTTACGTACTTAACACTTATCTAACTGTAGGAGATACTTTGCTTGACCCTCTCCTTTACAAATTCAGACTTAAATTACATTTTGTGGACTCATAAAGGAAGAAAAACTGTGCAAGTCCTTCTGATAGATTAACAATTTAAGGCTACTTCTTTTACAAAAGTTGTTTTATGATCCAAGAACCCTAAGGTCTGCCCTAAGGCAACGGGACATTTTTTCTCAACAAAAAATCAAAGAAACCCCTTCTAAAACCTATCCAAGTTTTTTATTCATATATGTTGTTAAATATCAGATTGTTTGCTTACTTATATCAGTTAACCTAGTGTTTCTTTTCCTGTCAACGCACTGAGGTCATGTTACTTTATCAAAAAACAGAAGTGGTTGTGTTTGACCATACAGAAGTGACCTTCTATTTTTATTTGCAGTCACAGCTAGAGTTGTTACTCTTAAACACAAGTAACAAAATAATTATTCACTGAGGAACAATTTAATGTTAATTTTTATCACAGTTATACTGAAGATGAGTTTTTACTTTGGATCAATTTCTCCATTCTTTTCAAAAGACAAGCAACATCAAGGTACCTATAAAGATGCCATAGATAGACATCAAAGCCTGCATTATAGCACTGTACATACCAGGCTGGCAGCTTAAGTATGAAGGTTTTACTTGGAACAAACAACTTCTACCAGCCATAAAGCTCAAGCAACCTTGAAACTGAAGTTGCATTTAAGCACACCGAGACAAAAGGCGGGCTTGCATATACACAAGACAGTATACAGAGGCAGAATAATAACGTGTATTTATGGTGACGATATCATATCAGTACTGTGATTCCAGAGACAGTGACATGAAGAATTATTCATAATGCCAGCCTTCCCTTCAGGGGATCAGCCAAGATCTGCAGTTCTGCTGTTATGCCTCTGAAAGGCCTCACTTCCAAAGGGGAAGAACAGTCCTTGCAAGAACTCTTTACTCTGGGACACAATGAAAACCCAGTCCTTGTCAGAGAAGGATGATGGGAGAGAATAATAGATTCACATTTTTTTTGTACAACTCCACTTTGTACATTAAATCCATCTTTTGGATTTAATCCAAAAGATTTAGAAGTATAATTTCACTTCATGCTATCTTAACATGTTTTTTAAGGAAAATATATTTTATAATGAAAATTATAAAGATTATTAATCATACCTTACACTGTGTTTTCGGTAAGAACAAATACTGTTCATAACTAATCCACAATACATTTTGGGAAATCCCTTCATAAAGCCATAAACCATAAACACACCCACAATTGCTACACTCTTTACAGCACAGGAAGTAGAAAGCAGTGGCAATATTACCAGGCAAAAATGGTGACTTTTTCTTAATGAACTTTTTTTCTTTTTTATCTAGTTTATCTGTACTCTCTTGCTCCTTATCTTGTTCGGCACTATTAGAATCACCCTGGTGATTTGAGAGACTTGGGACATCTGGGTTCTGATCCTGGGCCCCAGCAGCCTTAGCCTGGCTGCAGTCAGTAGAATGTGCAGAGACAGGAATTGATGACAATCCGCTGTTCTCTAATGCTTGCTAAAAAAAGAACAAAAAAACTTCTAGATTAAGGAAGAAACATTCCACAGTTATCCCCAACTTTTCTCAAACAAGTACTTAGAAAATACAATGCAAATATAATTAAAGGAATTAAATGTCTCATTCTTATGAAATTTCAGCCGCATTTCAAACCTGCAAACACATTATTACACAGCATTGATTTCTGATTGTCTGTGAAATTTTAGGTTGGATTTTCTGCACTTACACATTTGCCAGCAGCTGCCTTTCAGAAAACAACTTTTTTTTTTTTTTTTTTTTTTTTTTTTAACACTTATCACGGTAATAGTTACGTATCATGTTGTTACTCTTTGCAATTCCTCATCACATTCCAGACATTAGAGAACTCAGCACAGGTAACAGGGTGAACCCTGCCCATAGCCACATATAACATTTGGGTCTTCCAAACCCAAATTTAAATGGTACTTAAAAGTCTAGAAATGAAAAGGTACCTTACAGGTCATCACTAACACTAAAGAATATTATTCTCTGCCCTGATCCATCCCGTTTGTGCCTTTATGTGGCAGGCTGCAGAACAAGCACAGATAGTTATTTACCACCCTACATCTCTTCTGTTACACCGTTTCTCCTTCTGCCATTATCAAGGACAAAATAAAGTAAGTTTTTTAGGAAAAACACTGTCTGACCTTGGGAAAAAAAATCCTTGCGCAAATAGGAAATAGTCAGATAGGCCTTATTAATTAGAACGGGGTAAAGGCCACGTATATATTCTCATTTTTTAACCAGATAAAAATATTTTTCCCCTCTTGAATGATATCATGCTTTAAGCACTGCATATCCTAAGGACATGCCAAAAGCTCCTTCTAGGCAACAGGAAAACAGAAGGCTTAAGGTATCAGTAAAAATATCCATGTACAGGGGTGTACGCTTAAAGCCATACAAAGATACATTGGTGCAGTCCATACCTGTTCAATAAATCTTTACAATTCTTTCTTGACTGATGGATTGTTTAGAAATCCATAATGAAATTGTGACATTTCAATGAAAATATTTCATTAAAAGATAAGAATTTCATTAAAATATAAGAAAGAATGAGAAAGGAACCACTGAAATGTAAAGCTGTTCTCACATAGAGCTCTTACCTGCAAAATATCTCTACTGATCCCCACTGCAATGTTGAGCTGTTGACCAGGTTGTTGAGGCTGGTTATTTTCTACTGGACCTGGTTCTGATAACTCAAGGAGCTGCTGAATGACATCAGTGACAGTCTGCTGACCCTGATGAGCAGCAGCTGGAGACACCTGGTTTTCTGTCTGTTGAAGAAGTGGAGACCGAAAATGTGTGGCCTGAAATATACAGTGGTACGTTTGTCAAGGAAGATCAAAAGTATGTGTTATGAACTCACCTGTCCAGCTCCCTTACCCGAAATGTCTGGTAACTGTCCACTATGAGGATGGCTACTTGTACAAGACATAATGATTATACAGTACCTCATTCAAAGTTTGCTTACTGCGTAATATAATTGCTTTTGTATATCCCTTTTTTTTCACTTCTTCCCAAGCTTGAAATTGCAAGCTTATAGCTTGAATTAAATTTACTGTTAACTACTGTACCTTCAACCAATTTAGAAAACAAAGGGAGGGATCAACTACAAAGCTGTGTAAAGGCCACATGAAAAGTAATTCCCGAAAGAAATAAACTGACATGGTTATCTTTTTAAAGTTCACATTTATCTCAAGCAGGTCCTTCAGAAAAACAACCTTCCATTAGAGATTTTTTTTTAGTAATTTATCTGTGTTACTGTATCAAAACCTCTCAGAACAACAACTAACTTTTCCCCTTCAATTTGGAACCTCTGAAACCACTTAGCTTTAGAGAAATCTCTTCATATTCTAAAAATTAAGCACACATCAGGCTCTGTCAAAATACTAAAAAAACCAAGAAGTGTAAAAATATAATTTCTCAATTTTAATTTGAAATTGTGTATCTTAGACTACGTCAGTAACAAATATGAAGGGAAAAAGTGATAAAGAGCTTTGGTATTTCTTCTAAAATGAGAAATAAAGACTCCTGTTTGCCTACATTTATAAACTATTCTTCTTATGACAAACAGACTGGATAAGTAAACCATTACTGAAACAACTGCTTTCAGTAATTTATTTTTATATAGGCTTCACATTTGTACTACTTCCTTCTAATCTGAAAATGTCCCTGAGATTTTCTTTATACTAGCACTTTACACTAGACAGTTAAGATGACAGTCAATGTAGTAAAGAAAGGATGGTTACAAAGAACTATATTAAGAAACATTAGCTTGACTCAGATTATGTCATGTGAATTTGATGAAGTATTCTTAATGCCTTCTCATGAGATGATACAAAACAAATCCTTATCTTGTTTTTCTTGTGTGCATGTGAGAATATCACTTGTTACTTTGCTGATTTAACCATCAGTTCTTTTTTTACCTCACTAGTGAGACACAAAGAGACTCCATATCTCTTCAGATTCCAATTTAGCAAAAGTGCTATAAACATTTCGATATGGGTGACACACTATATTGCAATGAGAATGGCATAAACAGGAACTGAAGCAAAGCACTTTGCTGATGAGTGTAACAGCTCTTTATAGAGCTGTAGACAGAATGTAAGGAAGCTTTTATGTTGAGCAAGATGCCTACACTAGAAGTGTATAAAATTCTCCCAGGCTTTATCAAGAGAAAAATCAATTGTTAATGAAGGAACTTCTCAACATCATATTTGATACGAAAATTACATCATTACATGCATTTAGCCAGTGTGTCCTGTGTATTATACAGCAGTTTATATACAGTCTCATGGAGGTTATCTTTTTTGAAAAATAAAGTACACAGATGCACATACATGAAGTTTGTTACAATTACTCTTAAGATACATTGTAAATTATAAAAAGTTTCAGAGGTCTCCTTCTAGGTCTTATTTGAACATCCGATTTTAAAGATAACATGGAGAACTGTTCAGTCAGAACAGTGCACCTTGCAATGACCTTTGGTTTGTCTGATTTGCTGATCACACAGACAGTGTGCCAGCTCTGAGTGAATTACTCCTTCAAGTCACAGAAACTGCAAAAAATTAGAGCAGTTCTTTAAACCAAGTAGTTTATTGTGGTTAACTTTTTCTGTTGCCATCCAACTTCAATATGCGGCTCCAAGAGTAAATTACCTTCACTAATATTTCATACTTTATTCCCAAGTGTTAATTTGACTAGCTTTGACCCTCAAATGTTTTTCCTCTTCTCTGTTAAGATGACAGACTTCTCTCTCTTCTTCAAAACAGAAGATGAAATCACATCTAAATATTTCATCCAATGGACAACACAGCTAATCTCTTCACTAATAAACACACCACAGCATATTTTAAGGATTCTGATGGCTCTGATTCCTCCTGCATCATTGAATGCAGTTCATGAATAATGAACACTTTAAACAGACAACTGAAAAAGCCCTAAAAATTGCCAGAACGAAATACAGACCACATACAACCCTGGATCTGGACAGACTTGGTCAATAGTTCAATTGTGTGAGGTTCAACAAGGCCAGGTGCTCGGTCCTTGGTCACACTTGGGTCACAAAAACCCCAGGCAGTGCCACCAGCTGGGGGCAGAGCTGGCAGTTTCAGGCAATTCTGGGAGGAGAAGGCATTGGGATCCATTGCTCCCATCTCATACCTCTCCCTAGGAAAAACCTGGGACTCTTCATCCCATTATCACAGAATATTTTGGAAGGGACCCATCAGGATCATCGAGTCCAATTCCTGGCCCTGTGCAGGACACCCTAAGAGTCACACCAGGTGTCTGAGATCATTGTCCAAATGCTTCTTCAACTCCGTCAGTTTTGATGCTGTACCACTTCCCTGGAGAGCCTGTTTCAGTGCACAACCACCCTCTGGGTGAAGAACCTTTTCCTAGTATCGAACCTAAACCTCCTCTGACACAACTTCAGGCCATTCCCTCAGGTCCTGTCCCTGGTCACCACAGAGAAGAGATCAGTGTCTATCCCTTTTCTTCCCCTTATGAAGAAGTTGTAACTGCAATGAAGTATAAGTCTTCTCCAGGCTGAACAGACCGAGTCCCTATCCCTATTTGTGAGGTGACCATCCTCATACTGTAATGGGCCAATGTTATTTTTACGCTGCTTATTGCCATTAATACATCTGAAAAAACTCTTTTTTGTTGTCCCCCACAGTTCTGGCCAGCTTCAACTGCAGGCTAGCCTTGGCCACTTAAATTTTGTCCCTACAGCAACAAGCAGTATCGCTGTATTCTTCCTGTGTCACCTGACCTTGCTTCAATAGCGCATACACCTTTGTTTTCTGTCTTATTTCCAAGAGAAGATCTCTGTTCAGCCAACGTGGCCTTCTGCCTTGCCTGCTTGACTTGTGACATTTGCGAATTGTCTGCTCCTGTGCCCTCAGAAGGTGATATTTAAAGTGACCAGCATTGATATTCCCCAGCACCTGCAAAAACATATTCCCAGGGGTCCTTATTTACTAGGTTCCCTGAGCAACCTGAAATCTGCTCTCCTCAAGCCCAGAGCTGAGGTTCTGCTGGCACTTTTTCTTCTGTCAACAGAGATTTTAAACTCTATTGCTTCATGGTCACTCTGTGGCCAAGGGATGGCTGGCAATCTCCATTTAGCTTATGAGATCCTCTCTGCTGACAAGCAGTAGATCAAGGAGGGCATCTTTCTGAGTCTGCTCCCTTAAGACCTATTCCATAAAGCTGTCATGCAGGTTTTTTAGCAATTTTCAGGCCCAGGTTGTATCAGCTGTGTGATTCTCCCAGGTAATTTCTGGCAAGCTGAAGTCCCCCCTAGCGGCAAGGGCAGTTGACTCAGAGGTGTCCCTTAGTTCCTCGAAGAATAACTCATTAATGTCATCATCCTGCCTGGAAGGTGTACAGCAGACTGTCACAATAATAACTGCATTATTTGTTTGCCCCTTGATTCTTATCCGGGCACTCAACTATTCCATTGCCAACCGTGAGTTCCAAACATTCTAACCCCTCTATTACACACCTCCAGTGTCACCCCTCCACCTCTTCTGCCCTGCCTACAGTGGATGGGCTGTTCATGGTGACTTTAAAGCAATACTGCCAGATTTCCCAGTTCTTGGTTTTGTGGATTTGAGTACAAGAGAAAATATGCAGTAGCTGAAGTTGGGAAGGGGAGATTGTAAGTAAGATCATCTGTCCCGAAGATACCATGCTGCAACCTATGTCTGACAAACAAGATGCTGTATAGCTGCGATAAAACCTGCCAGAATTCTCAGGGGGACTGGCACATACAGACCTTCCTGTACACCACAACTGTTTGCTATGGAGTTCCAGAAAGTCAGCCCTGCATCATCCTCCCCCAGCTCCATGGCTCCTCCTGAGCCCCTGCTGCCTAGATTCCAATCAACTCAACCTGTATGAACACAGCTCCCTCCCTCTCCAACCAAACTATGGTAATGCCTGCAAAATAAAGGCAGAGGGGTAGGGCAATCCAGGATTTTTAAGAATTCTTACTATTTGGTCTTTTTATATAGAAGAGCTGTTGAACAGACTTACATGCAAAATCATGAGTTTGTAAACAAATGAGGCAATATAACCCATTCAAGACCTATTCCACCTCTAAATAACCAGCTGCATTCACCAAGGAGCTTCCCATCACATACTAGCTGATCCAACTTATCACAAAGTATCACCTTTTCACCAGTTAAATGAAAATTTACAAAATTATGTAAAGTTTCTCCCACTTATACTCCTGACACAAAAATATGACAAAAACTCCAAACTTCAAACTTACATTCTTCCATTTGTTATCAACAGGTTGCAAAAGATTAGATGGGGATGTTGTTAAAGGCTGGGTGACAGAGTCCTACAAAGAAATCAAAATATTTTAAATCTTTATCAAAAAGAAGAAAAACACAGCTGATACAATGCAGAAATCTAGCACAGAAAAATCAGACTATGTGAGAGAAACAGAAGTACACAAAATCATCTTAGTTATAAATACTAATGCAGCAAATGACAGCAAAATGACACCCTTACAGTCACTACAGTTTAGAAAATATTCTCATGTATCCCACGAAAGTACATTCTTTGGTAGTGATGTCTGGAAAGGCTGACCTGGAACAGAGAGTAAGCAGAGCAAAACAATAAAATAGGTATTTATTGAAAGGATACTCCCTGGGCAGTCCAAGACCCTGGCCGGGGCTGCACCCAAGTCAAATCCAAGATGGATCCTGGTTACAAGTCTTTACACTTTTATAAGCTTTTGTTCATCTACATATTGAGGTTAATTGTCCAACCACAGCTTCAGGTTATGAAGTCTCAACCCCTTGGCTTGCCCTTTCCCCTTAGCTGTTGTTTCTGCTTTTTGGGTACCAGTTGTCCTTGATTCTCTAGCTGGGAAGGGATTGTTTTGTCTAACTACCCTGTGAAGAGAACTTACTAACATCAGACATGAAGTTTCAGAGTTATACACCAAGCAGCCGAGAATCTGAAAATATAAAAGCTAAAACCCAAGGCATCAGTAGCACAGCACTTCAGTTAACTTCAGCTTTTAGAATGGGTACTTAATAAGGACATAATCATTGCTTATCCCCAGGTATGTACCAATGGGTGACAAAGACTGATGGCAAACTTCAGAATACAATTATTATACTGGAGATTTGTTGTTAAAACAGCTCTGCAAGTTATCAGCAGAACGAAGGAAAGTTCTAATCTAAGAATGCCTGTGCTAATCTAATAATGTACTAAGTTACTAAAGCAATAGAAAAAAAATAGGAATAACTATATGCAGATTCAGATATAAAATTACAAGTAAAAAGCATAATCCACTCTAATATAAAACTGACATGTAATTTTTTATCTCTGCTCCTCCTTGCTAAACTTCTTGGCATCTATTTTTAGAAAGAATCTTTTTCTCCCTTCTCTTTGCTTATATTATTGTATGGGATTTTTTGCTATTCCCCTCTTGCATGCAAGCAGCGAAATATTCATGCAAGCAGAGATAATACCACACTGCTGTAATATTAATATGCTAAGCAAATCCAAAATACTTAAGCAAACAAAAAAAATCCCAAACAAACAAAAAAACCAAAAAAAGCTTAAAAAACCCACAAAACTAAACAAACCAACCAAAAAAAAAAAAAACACAACAAAAACAAACAAAAAAACCCCCACAAACACAAACAAAAAACCCCAGCTAGACAGCAAAGAAAACCCATGAGGTGGTATGAAGGAATTCTTTTCCATCCTGCATTTAAGATTAGGCTTGAGAATGTAAAATGTAAAAAAAGACATAGCGAATATGTCTGCTTGCAAACAAATAAGACACATTAGTCTTTCTTTTTATGAATTAATACAGAGAAACAAATAGTATCTGGCCTATAAAACAACCTCAGAAAATGTAAAAAAAAAAGCTTTTCCAAACAACATTACTGGACAGTTTATTTCAAGAAGACATCGCTGGAAAATGAAGTACAGACTTCAAATTTTAACCCTCCTTTTTCAAAGTCTGGTATTACTCATCACCCACTGAACAATAAAGCATGAGCTAGAGATTAGGCAAAACAGAGGGGACTAAAGGTAGAAAAGGTTGTTCTAATCAAAGAAAGGAAGAGTAATATGAAAAATTAAATATGCATTGGCTCAAAAAATATTGTAGTCTTATGAAACCAGAGACATTTTCTGAATTTTAGCTCTTCTTTGTATCTTGGTAAATAAAGAATAGCATTCACTGCTTCCAATAAAGCTAGGTTTTTTCCTTTATAATCTGCCTAAGAAGAAGCTAATGTTTAAAAAAAAGCTATCAGATACAGAAGAATCCACTATGTGTTTATATGGATGAGAATTATACAAACAATTTCTGAAAATTAGTTGAAACTAATACATTACTTCAATAGTTCTAAAACTTTCCCGCAACTTTTATTTTATCAGAGGAGGCTAAAAATCTGTAAGAACAAGAATTATACTTTACTTAGTTGCAGACTCAAACTGCTATATTTTCAATCAAACCCTCAAACTGTAAATACTTTTTTGCATATAGTTGGCCAATTTACATTTTCCCAATATTTAATCCTAAAAATTAATACCAAAAATCACACAAAACTTGAAAAAGACAAAAGACAGCTACAGAAGTTCTAACCTATCTGAAGAATTACTGGAACTAAGATATAGACCTATTAAACACTCAAAGGCATTTTCACAATACACCAAGCAAAGCTTACCGCTGCAACATGAGATACATCTGCTGAAGCGCTTGCAGAATTCTGTGGACCACCCATGTGCATCTTGCTGATATGTGTATTTAAACTACCCAAGCTTTTGAAGACACAGCTACATTCTGTACAGTTGTATGTAGGCCCATTCTTCACCTTTAAAAAAAAAAATTAAGTAAATTTTCCCTACATCTACCGAATACTATTTTTTTCATTATTTTTCTATATAACAAGTATACTCCAGGATTATGAGAGCTAAAATGGATTATTTTTCCAAGTTAGCAATATGCAGTTATGGAATCAGGCTGGTATCTCTTGGATATAAATGAACTATAATCTATGTGCATGATGACAATTGCTTACTACCACTTCTCAACATTGTGAAGCACCAGACAGCAAAACAAATGTCCTGTGGCAAACAAGGTCTCGGACTTATCTCTCTTTGCCATTTCTTACCATTCCACACTTAAAAGCAAAACTGAAATGCAACTTTATCAATTAAGATGTGCCTGAAGACGAAACACCATACAGAATACAAATGAAGTTTGGAAGTACGAGATAAAAAAACGCAGCCAAATCAACACCGTGAAGGGCACGAAGTTTAATGTCTAGTTTGAACTGAAATTTGAACATATAGAGCGAGAAAGTGATTAGCAGCCACTTATTTGAGACTTTCAGACCAATGGATTAAGGTAATTAAGGCAGTTAAATTTGCAGATCCCAACCATCCTCACCTTCCTTCCTCAGTCCATCACACAGCAATAACATTCAGTGTGGTACTTGCAATGTGCAGGGAGCAACAAGGTATTTTAAAGAAAACACACTGCAGTACTTACAGTATAGTATTAGTATTTCATATTTTGTGACATTAAACTGCCAACAAGACTTTCAAAGAGAGGTATTAAGTAATAAAATGTGCTACAACTAAACAGTGCTTTAGGAAGCGAGAATCAACCTGTAATTCATTATCAGCTCCAATGTTATATTGTAACTGTCTCAGAATAAAACAAAGAATTCATAGAGTTCCATGCGGGGTTGAAGAAAACGCAGCAACAGCAAGAAAGAAAAAATATCAGCAGATTATCCAAAGTAGTAACTCAAATGCAGACTCAGCACTGCAAAAGACATCATAAGATGTGATCAAGAGGTAGGACTTATTTAAACTACCTTATTCCACAGCTTGTTTCTTTCTTACAGAAAAACAGAGTAACGGAGAAAAAAAGTGAAAAATATTTTTTACTTCATCCCTAACTAATATTGAAAAAAGTCAATTTAAATTATTAAATCAATGTTGGTGCATTTTTCTAGGTAGCAAAAGCTATCACATATAGAGAGCTGTTAACCTTGAGGATGACTGTCGCTGGTCACTTTGGAGAAGAGGCCGACTCACACCTGGCCACAGCCTCCCTCCAGGGAGTTGTAGAGAATGATAAGGTCTCCCCAGAGCCTCCTCTTCTCCAGGCTGAACATCCCCAGCTCTCTTAACCACTCCTCACAGAAGTTCTCCAGACTCCTCACCAGCTTCATTGCCCTTCTCTAGACATACTCCAGGACCCCAACATCCTTCCTGAACTGAGTGGCCCAAACTGGACACAGTACTCAAAGTTATATGACTTAACATAATTAAGTTTATCACAAATTATTAAGACATATCCATATACTAAGGCATATCCTGAAAGTAAGGAACTAACATGCTTAAAGGATCCTTAGTACTATCTAACATTGTAATATAAAAAGGGAAAATGAGACTGCAAATCTCAGGGCAAGAGTGAGAACGAAGATGATATTGTGCACAGAGGAAAAAAAAAAGATGCAAAAAGCATTACCTCTATCACTTCATAATTTCCAAACCAAAATTATATCTCTTTCTATGGGTATTTCCAAACACAAATCACTAAAGTCTGCAAGGAAATTACTGAACAAAGTTGCATAGCTCACATTGCTAAGATTATATTACTTTATCACAGCATTACCTTTTGAGTCTTAAAAACTGTCTGTCAAAAAGAAGAAAAAAAAAACAGACATAAAGAGGTCTGAAGCAGTTTTTTTTAATCTTATTCTGGAATTTTCTTCTAGTTGTAACCAAAAAAACCTCTACAAAAGGCTGCAAGACATATACTTCAAAGACAAATGGCAAGTATGTCCTACAATAAAATTAGTTAGTTGCTGTTTGGCCTTGAAATTTTTAACCATTATCTGCTTGGCTGCTTTTGTCTTACTTTCATCTGGTTCTAGCCCTTGTTCTCCCAAGACTGACACAGGTACATTTTTGTACACCTAAACCCACTATTTATTAATCTATCCCTGTACTGAAAAGACACGGGCAAACGAAGGTTTTGCTACTTCTCCTAAGCATACATTTATCAGACCAAGCTAAGGAAAGCTCACAGGTAAAAGCAGCAAGCCAGAATCTACATTACAGAACTTAATCTATACTGGTTGGAGCACATAGGAATAGCAAGACTGAGTTAAGATGCATGTTGGCACCCAGGACTCGATGAATAATTGCATTTACCTCGGAGTGAACTCGCTGTATGTGTGACTGCAGGTTGCCTTTCTGGGAGAAGGCGGCGGGACAAAAGGCACAGGCATGGGGCTTCTCCCCCGTGTGCTTGATCATGTGAGTCTGCAGAGCCCCCTTCTGGTTAAAGGCCTTCCCACATTCGCTGCACTTGAAAGGTCTTTCACCTGCAAGGAAACAGCAGCAGGAGGAAGGGTAAGGAGTTTCAAGTCAATGTCAGCGGCTTACTGTATCGAAATGAAAAATTGTATCCACTAAAATAAAATGCACTCGTTATTATATATCCTATTAGGAGGCTTTGACAATAAAATTGTTTATCTTGACCACCAGCCTCAGCACCTACTGTGCTGAAAACATAGCCTTAAAAAAAAGTTTTGTGACTTAGTTGATGATTCTCAGTTGAAATGGGTAAAATAAAGGAAATCTAGATGAAGCAATTATTTAACAGTTTCCCTCTACTTGTGGTTTGAAAGATCTTAGAAGCTGCTACGCAAAATCATCAGAGCAAAAAAAACAAAGGGAAAAAGACAGTAGAAAATTTAACCTTTATCTAGTTCAAAATCAGAAAGTCTTACAGTAACACTGCAAAAGATGATACATAGTTTTCCCACTCCCCAATAAATATTAAGAGCCATTCAATCTTTGCAACCACCTACTGAAAATATGCAATGAAATAATGTTTTAGACAGTTCTGCTCAGAAAACAATTTAAAAAAACTGTTCATGTTGAATATTTAAAGAAAAACTAGCCAATATTGTTACAGAAATGCTCTGTCACAATTTCCCAAATTTGGTGCCCTCAGTGCTGTGCATAATTACACTTTTAGTAAGTTTCCAGATAAGCATGAAAAACCTCACAGAAACTTTTTAAGTTACAGAACTTAGAAGGATTGCATTAACAGATTACAAAGCTACATAAACGTACTAATAATAAATTTCAGTTTCTTACAACCATACGTGCTAATTACTCCCGGAAACCTCCACTGTGAACTTAGTACAACCCTTTTTTTCTTTTAGTGAAATAGTTCAGCTGTGGTAACTCTAGGACCCTGAAAATATTTAACACCTTGCCTTTGCACATTTCCATAGCCAAGACCAGTACAAGCATGTAGTATGTTATGTCTGTTACACCAGTAAGTACCACCATGTGCACACTACATCAGTCTTAATAAATATTTTAATATGATTTCCAATTTTATAGCTGTAATTACAGCTACTTAAAACTTATTAATTCTTAATTAAATTCATATTGTCAGAAACAATATGAAACAGAAATTTTGTTTCATATTGTCAGAAACAATCAGAAACAAAAGCAGCTATTTTTCTGCAATTGATTACAAGCATATAACTCACTGAAGGAATGTATATCTTCTGTTCTGCTGCTTAGGGGTTTTGAAGGTGCTTTAAGGATTGCAGGTTTTAACTGTGTATTTTTTGAAAGAGACTAAAACAAGGAACACTGATCCACATCTGGAAATACAAAATTCCTATTAGGCTCTCATAGGTAAAAATCTTAGCTTCCAGTAAGAGCTGCTGGTGGACACATGGAAGTACTGCTTCAGATTAAGTTTGCCTATGTAAGCAAATCTCATTATAAAAACAAAATCTTAATTCAATTGCAGAAACATGACATTTCTGTATTTCTCAAGTATAACTTAGTAAAATACCAATTTGAAAAGGGAGATGAGGGATTCATTACTTATTTATTAATGTGGGAATTGCAGTCCCTGAGACTTGATTTTTTCCCAGAAGGGTGTAAGTGCTTGAAATTACTAACTAGAACAAAAAAATACTGCAATTAAGAGGCTAATGTAATGCTGCACATTGTACACAGACCTGCTATTTTAACCCTTAAAGACTCAAGCATTCTAAATTTGTTAAAGCAGAGTTGTTCTTTTCTTCATATTTATGGTACCTCAAGCAGCCAAATGCCAGACAGATTGTCTGCAGATTTAGAGTACTAACATACTTTGCAAATTAAATGAGTATTTGCAAGCTACTTGGAAGTTAAAATGACCTCCCATCACATGCAGATTGGGACTGCATTTTCTGTCTCTAGTTTCCCAACAGACAAATGTCTTTTAGTCTTCAAAAAAAAATATAAATGCCTTTGAACTTTTTGAAGCTTTAAAAAAGCATTCACAACCAACTATAATCTTGTTTCTTTAATTCTGACTAGAATAAGATAATGAATTAGATAGAGCCAAGAATCTAAAATACTGAAGTTAATTTTCACTGACCTTTTTTTGATATTACTTTCAAGCAATTGTTTTAAAACAGGTACAAGGGTGACCTCTTGTGTTACTTTTCTATAACTAGATGTGTAAAACTTCAAACGATTCCTCAGAAAGTGTCACACAATGGTCTTTTTATTTCTTAGTAAACATGGCCATTCTTGTAAATGGCAACTCATCACATCATTGTCTGAACAGTGATATAACACTGACTGATATTACAAACAGAATTGCACACTTACATAAATGAATACCTGAACTAGCTAAAAACCAGACAAATGGTAATTTATTCCATATGTATGAAAAATACATATTGAACACCACAGGAACATCTTCAACAAAGACTTTGTTTAAAGCCAAACTCCTGCTATAATATGCATACCTGGTAAAAACATAAGAACTCTACTTTTATAGTCAACTGTACACTTCAAAAGTTTTATATTATTTTATGCTTAGCATTTTAAAATTATTTCAATTGTTTGTGGTTTAAACATGCACATATTTATGACAGAAATTTAGCAAAAAACATTCCCTACTTATTTTGCAAATTAGAAGTCACCTGCACTTCTTCCATTACTCAAATTAAAACCTAGACTTATCACGTCAGAAGATCACTTTGTAAGCTTAAATAAATCAAAATTTAAAAATGCAAGACTACTACTTTATTATTATCATTAATTCTCATGTACTTTTCCTCTTTTTGCAACTGTAAGTTTTAGAACCTTATTGCTAGAGTACATAAGATCTAATTAAAAGTAGTTGGCTGGCCCTTATCTAGGGATCCTGATTTTAGGGCCCATTGAAACTCTAAGTACCAAAACTGACATCTGGTAACAAATGAAATCTATGGAGTTTTTCACATTTTTTAACTGTTTCTAATCATATAAATCTGGAAATTTTAAAAGCATATGTATTTCCTAGGCAAATGAATTCACGTTTATTTTAAACCAACACGTAACTGCATCTAATGAGCCAAATGTATTAATAGTATTTTAAGTCCCAACAGGGAGAAAAAAGTACAGCATTTCAGAGGTTAACTGATTTTTGTAAAACAAAAACAAGTACTTCCACAGCCTTACCTGTGTGTATTCTAACATGTCGTGTTAACTGACTCGGTTTCTGGAACGTCTTTCCACAGTGAGGACAGGAATAGGTAAACCCACTTCTATCAATGTTTCTGTTGTAAGATCTGGTATTTGACACCCTGTGATTAAAAAACAAATTAAATAATTTTAATGATGAAACATTATTTTGAAGAAGATTCTTTTACCCCATCATTTTAAACACTGTATTAAATTGGTGGCAACATAGTATCAGCTGCAACAGAGAAAACCCGAACTCCATGACGATACTGAAAGAACAATGAGAACAACTCTTCCCTCAGCACCTACATGCACCAAAAGTTTTAGTTATTTCCGCAGTAAAAATCCGTTACATCTTAGAGGCTCTCTTCAGACATTTTCAGGGTAAATTCTGCCAGAAGTATACAGTGACTTCACAAATATTTTGTTGGGAACTTTCAACTCTGTGCAACTCTATTTCTTTTGCCAGAACATAGCAACTCCTTAATTCTGAACTAGAAAATCTCATAAAATGGAGTACAAACACACTTGCTGAAGTCTAGTAAGAGCAAGTTAATAATTTAACAGCCCAAATATTCACCACTGGCCCTCAAATACAAATCACACTCTCCACAGAACCATAGAAACAGAGAATATAAATTCCCAAAATTCCTTTTGCTACAAGTCAAACTAACTAGTTTATTCATCCTAACATCTCTACACAGGAGTTGTTCACAAGAAGAATGGTTACCTATTATTAGCTAATTAAAATTACCTATTTGTAGGTAATACATTTATATAACCCAATACAAACCTAACTTGGTACTTCATACCTTTAAACTTCTATTTGCAGATAGAAATTTACAACACTTGTTTAAACCTCCTGCAACACAACTACTAAGATCTTAGAACCTGTATTAATTTCTAATAAAAAGAACTGGGAATAGACAGGATTTCCTGTTTTAAAATATGAAATTTTCTTCATCTGCTTTTTTATAGAAACAGTGAAAATTAAGAGAGAGATCACCTGTCAAGACTTTAGGATTTTTTAATACATAAAGTAAACCAAGAAAACTTTTTCTTCCTTCTAACTTAAAGTAATTCTCACCTTCCTAAAAGTAAAGTTAAACTACAGAGTTGAAAGAAAGAACAGAACAAATATTCACCAAAAATAAGAACAGCATTCACCAGGCCTCTTTTTTAACCCTTCATTTTGTGCTTTTTCAGATTTACAAGAAACTCATGGGAGGCTGTAATGAGGACCTCTTGGGAAAGATGATTAAACTGCAAAGAACAAGTTACATCTTTGCAGAATGAAAGCATTAAAACTTTCGTCATTATAATAAATGCTATGTAAAATTAACATTCATTTGCTTCAATATACTGCTATTAGTGTTTAAAATCATAAACACACTTCAAAAATCACTTTGCATCAGAGAAACTTAACCCACATTCACAAATAGCTGGTAGATGAACTATGCTTAGTATGTATGCCTAAATACAAAAACAGGGAAAAAAAAAGAGGCCTCCAAAAATAACCACCCACTTAAGCAAGGTTTTAAAAAGCAAGTGTCATTTTAGAACAGCATACCAAAGAAAAGAAATTATCTGCATAAATCATGGTACTTTGCTGACTGGAATTATTACTCCTGCTTTTCCCAGCTATCACCATAAAAGTAGCATCTGCTCATTTTATTATAATCCCATGATTGTCACCTTATTTTATAGTGAGTTTTCATATGCTCCTTTAGCTGTGAAGAAGTTTCAAATTCTTTTTTGCACGACTTGCAGCTGTGAATCCTACTGCCTGCCAATTCTTGACGATGTTCTTCCATGTGTATGGACAGCTGACTCTGTAAAGTGAATTCATCTCCACATTCTGAACAGATAAGATTCTGAAAGAGATAATAGAGACTGATTTTTCAAAACGGCAATACACAAGCTTTGCTCAAGTAGATTAACTTATCCTTCTATGGACACTAGCAGCTGGAAGCAAGCAGCAAGAGAAGTACACAAGCAAGAAAAGTTTATAAGCCCTGTGACATAAAACATCTACAAGAATCACTGCAAGACTATATTAATATTTATATTTTAATCTTCACTAGAACTGAGTTCTGAAAAACTTCATACAGCAGCAGAAACAAGCAGTTCAATACCATCCTCACCACTCCCTGTTTCCTTGGTGGGCTGTCTCAAGACACACACAGAGGCTCACCTCAGTGCCATTACACCCTGGTCTACAGAAACATCTGTAATAAATAATTACTTTCTAACCATAAGCATAGTAACTGTGGATTCACGGATTTCACACTTTTACAGGCTATAATTATATGATTATCACTTTTAAAGAGTAATCCCACCACAGTTAGTACTGACTTTCTCAAGCTTTCTTGACAGTAAAGATGACAGAAATAAAGAGGGACACGTTTCTAATGGATACCTCTTCAACCCATTAATTTTAACAGTGTTAAATATACCATTTTCCAGCTACATTAGTATTCCATGTCATCTAGAATGGAAATTATACTTCTAATATTTAATGCAAAAGTGTTGCTATTTCTCTGAAATTCAGAGTAAGAATCAAAGTCAAATATTGTTTCTGTGAAAATTAAAAGCTCTGCATTTATTTGATGTCCTTTTGCCTTTTGAAATCATTATTTTATTTGTCAGTCTATTTTGGAAAACCTAAGCTGAGAGTTAATCTTAAATGTCTAAAAATATCCATCTTTGTTAAATGTTCTTCACTGGTGTGCATAAGCAACTTTAGATAGGTTTTTTTATCAGCTCAGTTTTCAGTAATTGTGATTGCGACCACAAACTGAAATGGTTTTTATCCTCCCATCCTTTTTCTCCTCTCCCATAAATGATCAACAAAAAAAACAACAAACAAACAAAGGAAAACAACAGTGTTCATTTCAAGGATATTGACAAGAACGTTTTAATCAAGAGGAACACAGGTATGCAAAGTTATTTTTGGACAATTAATTTGTTCTTTAAGCCTGAAAAAAAATTCTGCAGTATCCCATTTCCAGACAAAAGCTTAAAAAGCTTAAATCCTTTAATGAAATTAATTACGATCTCAAAAATTATTTGTTTACTCTAACCTAGATGTAATTATTACTAGATTCAACTTACAGAGTGAGACAATTAATAACTAATACTTTTTTTTTCTAGGACATACATTCAAATCTGAATACCTCTTATGGGCATCTACTGGTCTTACACAACAAATTTATTTTATGATTTTAGATTTCTAAAAGTGGGGGAAAATTTTATGAAGGGAAACTTACAATTACTATGCCAAGCTCATGAACCTCAAAACTGAGGATTTTTAATTGCTTCTCAGCATTTTTCAGACATGAATATGTATCACGTTAAGTTGCAAATACACATATTCTATTAAGCAACTTCTACAAACAAATAAATAGGCTAAGATTAAGTATTTGAGACAAAGTCTTCATTATTCTTTTCAGTACTTCAGAATTTTCAGTACTCGAGGAAAGCAAGATCACAGTAAAGCAGAAAAACTACAAAAAACCCACCAATATATCACACCAAACAGACTCTGCTATAGGCAATACCAGGTACATTTTTTTCCTTCTCAAGTAAACAAAAAAAACCCACCACCACACCCAGAACAAGTAATTGAACACTGTATCCTCACTATGGTTAAACTCACATTTTAAAACTAAACAAAAGGGGCTGATCATACGCAAAATTCCCAAACTCAAAAAAATTTTTAAAGCTCTACTCATTGGATTCTGCCTTTTTTAGCTCTCCTTAGCTTACCAGATGCAACATCTTTGGATCTTGTGATCTTCACCTGTTTAGTATCTATGACTCACAGTATCTGCAAAGGATTTTAATCTGCACTTTTTCAAAAGACCATTGCTCACGACATATTAGACGGTATAAATCAAATACAATGAATATTTAAAAAAAAAAAAAAACAAACAAAATCCCAACATCACACAAAGTAAAACATAAAAACCCACACCAAGAGGATGTTGTAATGAAGGAACTTTCATTTTATATCCATCAAATACCAGTTTAAACTTTTTCAACATATTAAGCTGTTCCTAAAGACCAAAAGCCCCTCAGGTTCATGAAAAAAAGAAGACATAGTAGCAGCTCTAATGCAATAAATAATTTGTGTTTCAGTTTTTTATGCACCATTTCTGTCTTGCCAGGGCAAACTGTAGCAACGAAAACCATCGTGCATTTCCACTGAGGAAATGGACAAGATCAACAATCCTCCAGAAGATGGGGCATATTTAGACAAAATATGTTCTCTGTGATTTCTCAAGAGAAAGCTACCCCATATTAATGAGCAATTTCAAATGCAAAGTTTTTCCCTCACACCAGTGTATTACACACAAACCACCAAAGAATGTGAAGAGAAAGTCTCTTCCAAGCTCAATATCAAAATTCCTTCCACAACCTCTCACAGGGAGTAATCAATCACAAAAATCTAAGTTTCACTGACAGATCCACTCTCCCAAATCTCACTGGAGCTCCCAAGAAGCTAATCACTCTAACTTCTTGCTCTTGCCCATCTGCTTTCATCTGTAGATAAAACTGCCTGATGCAGCACAATACAAGGGTAAAGTTCCCCAAATTTCATTTTGTGAAGCCATCTCCTTAAGCTCTATGTATGTCCCTTAATGTATGTCTCCCCATATGCACCTTTGCTCTGATTTCAGATTTTTAACCCTTCCAACAGCAAAAGGAAGAAGAGCAAACAGGAGGGAGAATGTACTCCACCAATAACTTGTTAACCTGCACATTGTGGAAAACTTCTCAGTGACAGCTAGCGACATCACCAGTACCCTCTGCTTCAAGTTCAAATTCCAGCTCTTCTACAGGTCCTGTGCATAATTACTGTGAAAGTTATTCCTGCAGTTTTATGTGAATTAATTGTTACATGCATCTCCGTTTTATCACAAAACTATTGACTATTATAAGAAACACATTCATTAGCAATTGAAACATGTTTGTATTTTTATAAATTTAATTTTAAAGCTGCAGATAGAATTTTAAATTGGAAGGCATCACACAGCCTATTCTTCTGACATCTGCACCAAATCAACAAAATCATCGCTGCTGAAGTGCATAGAAACAAATACCAAAAACCACCCTTGGGTGTCTTTCTTGATGCTTAAGTTTCCTCATTCTGATGTTTTCAGCAATTCATAAATCAAGTTTCCTTAATAATACCAATTAAGCCATTTATCATTATAGATACATTAATATGCAGCAAAATTTACTATAGTCCACTTAACTTGGCTGCCTACTTGACTGTGTACATGACAAAATGTGAGCTAAAATGATTAAAGAAGGAAAAAAATCTCTACAGATGGCATGCCCTGCATCTGGTTTCGGGAAAAGTGCACACAGGCCTATTATCCTCAACTTACAGGTCAAAACTGCTGCAAACTGTCAGCAACTGGCATGAAGAAACACACCACTGTTACATTTATGATTAGAAGTCTAACAATAAAAGTGCATTCTTGGTTCAGCTCCAATTCTCCAACACAAAGTGCAATTTTGAAAAATTTAAAAATTTTAAAATTTTTAACAGGAAGAAGCAGCAATTACATGACCGAAGTCGATGGGCAGTGCCATCAACTCTGGCAATTGTAGTAATGTAATAATGACTATCAAGTGTGCAAAATACACCACTATGTATAAACTGTTTGCTAAGAATTTAACCAACACTCTAACAAAATGGAAAATGAAATTGTGAGAGGGGAAGGAACAAGTACTCTCAAGCAAAACAACCAACCACTCAAAATCACAGTGGGAGCTGTAGATAAGAGTTAATCTATTTCTATGGATGGTGAGAGTGCCTCACCATGACATCTGCCATCAAACATGATCACACATTATTTATGGTGTGCGGGCTTATCAATGTAAATTAAGTCCCAGAAGTGTCTTCAAAATAAAACGAGGTGTAAATAACCAATCACTTAATGCTTACATATAGTGTATGATCTATCAAACATGCACAAGTTCCTTTTGTTCATAAAGACACAACTTACTTATATTCAGGATATTAATTTCTGTAACTAATATTAAAACAGACTTCCCTTCTTAAAAGTCTTATATTTCTTCTGAACAAAATCATTTATTCAATCCTCCAATCTAAAGCATACAGGTAAGGGATTAAATACAACCACTATGACATGTCTTCTCAAAATTACGTTATAAAGTTTAATGAATTACCTCCTCTTTCTCATGTAGCATTATATGTGCTTTCAGACTGGCTACTCTGGAGAATTTCTTGTTGCACACAGGACATGTAGGATCCTCGCCATTGTGAGTACATTTGTGAAGTGTCAGGTTGAATTCAACATTAAATGACATCGGACACTGGTCACACCGGTGAGGCTGTTTGTTAAAATCACAAAAATAAAGACGAAATTCAGTCTTCCCATCAGCTACACATATAACCCTGAGTGACATATACAGCCATACAAATCAAAATGTTAAACATTAAAAAAGAGCAATTCAAGTACCTACATAGGATAATGATACTTAATAATACTGATATTAATCATTTTATCTTCTTTGCATCTCACTACAGAGAATACAAATACAGCATTACAAGAGCACAAAGGGAAAGAAAGCAGGGGAACTAAAGAAACCAGAGACTGAAAACTGCAACTGTCTGAAAAGAGTGAAGTTAGTAGGAGAGAAGAATGAGTAAGAGATAGGAATGTATTTTCCCACTTTAACTGTGATCACGATTCACCCAGAGGGTGTTTGGGCACTGGAACAGGCTCCCCAGGGAAGTGGTCACAGCACCAAGCCTGACAGAGTTCAAGGAGGATTTAGACAATGCTCTCAGGCACATGGTGTGACCCTCAGGGTGCCCTGCAGAGGGCCAGGGGTTGGTCTTTATGATCCCTGTGGGTCCCTTCAATTCAGCATATTCTGAGATTCCATGAAATCTCCTTAAGTAAAACTAATAATCAAAACAGCAAAATACTTTGCTTATACTAGGCCTGACGGCTCTTCACTTGGTATATGCAAAACCAGTTTTCATTCTTTTAAGAGCACTTTCACTTTTAGATGTAAAGGCTCTTAGATAAGTGTGCAATAGCATGGGTTTAACTTTATCAACTTCACAACACTGAAATTTGTGTAAGCTGTTCTTTGTATATGGGAATTATCTCCAAGTGTTACGTTTTGTAAAAATTAATCTGTATTTAGGGCTTCCTCAAAAACTAATAAAATTATTTTCCTATCACATGTAAGTAGTTTTAGCTTTGTGAAATAGAAAGCAAGGGAAAGAAATTAAATGCTTCCTACTACAGATGCAACTTGCGGCAAAACCTTCATTTAAAATGCCAGTCCAGTCTTAATCACATATCTGTATTCCTCTCATTCTTTCCCAAATTTTATTTGTAAGCAGCTAAAGTGATGACATTAATCTGCTGATTAACACATACATACTAAATTAGTTTACTAGTAGGGTCCTGTTAATAAATATAAGCATTACTTTCTTTGTATTGCCAATGTGTAGAATCACTTTGCAAACTCTATTGAAAAAAACTCATACATCTTGGCATCTACCTGGGTATTTTATAAATCAAAGAAAATGGCTAAAATGAAAAATGACTTATCTGGAAACAACAATCCAACTAAAGGGCATCAAAGGTAGGTCCTATCTCAAAGGAAACATGAGAAAACATGAAAGAGAAATGTCACAAAACTCTAAGGTCTGTAAGTAATAATTATTAGCGGTGTGACTGAAAAGACATGGAAAAGATGTCCTGTGTTAGTTTTACTTGACAGTGTATGAAAGTATCAATGTACACTGATTATATCTACCACAATTCATACCTTGTCATTTTGCTCATGATCCCTCATATGGCGCTGGAACTGGGTCTCTCTTGGAAAAGACAGCAAACAAATCTCACACTTATGGAAGTTGGGTACTTGGTAGGGAAAATTACCGTTCTCTGTATTTGGTGTTAGAACATCATCTACAAAACAAGGAACAAAACATTTGTATGAAGTCACATTTTATCTACTCATAATTTACTGTAAATAACAGAGTAATTTGAAGCAGAAACTATTCCAATTCCTGTAAGATTTCTGACTTATCCAACACTGTAACTTCAAGGGATCTTGAAGACCTCAGCAATAAAATATGACTGCTTCCACTGACTCAGGATCAACCAAATATATCCATACCTCAAACTGCCAGTCACTACAGACATAATCACCTTTTCTCAGTAATTTGAAATAAATTCTTTCTGTGCTTCATAAACAGGTATCAAATTTGAAACAAAATGAAACGTTGCAAAAAACACTAGGTATGAGTAAGATACTGCCAGGGGTTACTTTTAATAATATTACATCACATGTTTCTAAAAAAGTTTTTTAAAATTACATAGTCAGCAGTTATTACTACACAGGTTTTCTGCCCTCCTCCCTTCTCTTTCTCTCTCTTTTCTTAAGGAAAATTTAGACATATGTTCTTTCTTCTCCTCCTGGCATTATAAAACCTTTATTAAAACCTGTTTTGAAACCAACACCGGTGTTTTAAACAGTTGAGAAAGATGCAATAAACTGCAAACCTATGTACACGCATATTAATTCAATGGAAAGAGATGTACTTTCTTTAAAGAGATCCAGTCTAAACTCATACAGCTTTCTTTTGAACTCTTATAGTCATGCAACTTTTGATACCAAAGTTGCAAGCTTCTACATCCTCCTGCGTCAATGAGTGAAGTCAATCCTATAAATACTTTATGATATAAGGAAAATATTAATCCGAGGAAGTTAAACACATGTTACATTTGAGAATATACTGTATTACTAAGGCAGTCATCTTTATTTAAGAAAAACTTTAAGAAAAGCAGATAGCAGGAGGGTTTGGCTTGTGCTGCAGGTTAGGGTCAAGAAAGAGAAAAAAAATCTATAGAATTCTGTTTCAAACACTGCCACAACTAAAACTGCATCAACAACAGAACACAAAAAGAGGAGAACATTGATTTTATTATTTAGACATGCAAGGTTGCTGATGTTTCTCTTTAAGTCAGTACTTTTCTCCATGTATGTAAGAACTAGGTGTAGGAAGTAACAACAACACAAGTAGAAGTTTACAGGATCCTGTTTACATTTCTTCAGAGGGAATTGAAGATTGCAAAGCATATAGTATTTCCACTCTACTGAACCCACTTCAAAGTCATCTCTCATTCACCACACTATTTACACGGGGAAAAAAGAATCAGTACCTTATGTCCTGATCTTTTTTTTTCCTGCTAAAATTCTCATAAACAAACTTTAAAAGCTTGTAGCTGAGGAAGCTGTAGGAAACATTTCAGCACAATATATTCTGGGCAAGAAATCACAGCAAAAAACAATGCCCTAAGGACTTACACTTCCCATTTCTGGGCTAAGTAATCCAAATAAATTTTCCTTTGCAAAGTTTAGTTATCACGTACTTCTCTGTAACAGAATGATGCAAATATCACTAATCTTTATCATGTGTAAACTTACACTTACTGCACCCTTTAATAGACTATAAATTTATAGTATACAGACACCATCAATAACAACCCTGAAATGATCACATTTCTTCAAAAGCTGAAAACCACAGCTCTAATTACAAGCCACAATCCTTTAAGCAATCTTGTGATAAATATGCCTGAGTAGAAAAAAGGACACAAAATCAGTTTCTGTAAATAATGGCATCACAAGAGAAGTGAAAGAAAAATCTATTCCTATACTTGGACTATATGAAAACATAATGCACAAGGCTTTCCTTTCCCCTGCAAAAAGGAGTAATTGTTCAACTCCATGTAGTCCTGACCTCTCACTTTAAATTGTCAACTGAAAAATTATCCAATCCATGATTTTACAAAGGCCTTCAAACCTTCTCCTTGAGCAAAAGAGATTATTATCTTTAAACATTCACTCTTGAGATCAAAGGCACCGGGCAATATGCAAAAACAACCCCGAAGCAATTGAAGTAGCAAAAATGTAGCAGTGACATCATCAAAGGTGTTAACTTCTCTATACTTGGAAGCAAAATCCAACATGCTCGCTAGTTCCTGAACAGTACTGCCAAGTGGCATTGGTCTTGGGTCAGTAATATATCTAGAAACCATTTCCATTAAAATGTGTATCATATCTGTATTGACCACAATACTGATTAATCTACAGGCTGTGAATTTCTTCTGCAATTTAAAAAGGAGTATAACCATAGAACAAAAAATTAAGTATCTTGTAATAGTTCAACAGAACTTGATTACGATAATTCTATTAAATCAGACCACCTGATGCAGTACCTGAAAGTACTTCAGGTACTGAAGTAAGTAACTCCACTTAAATGAAAGTACTTTTCTGTACCTGTTCTGTAAAAAGACAGAAGTGATCACCACTAATATAAACAGAAAGAGGCAACAAATGCAAAATCTTAAAATATTTCATAGAAAAGAACAGAAAAACAGCCTGAACTTCAGAAAATGAGGAGCTGAACCTATCACATCCCATGCCAAATCATCAGGAAGTTCTCAAGCCTAGTTCATGGATGATCATAAACCCTGAGCTGCCTCCAAGCTGTTCTACCTTCCCAAAGGCACTCAGATCCCATGGAAGAATAAACAGAAGGCACCCACACAGAAAATGGACTGCTTACACCCATAACATTTTAAGCATTACTCTTCCAAAGAATATTTTTGTAGCTCTTTCCAAAACCAAATCTTACAGGACTTTTTGGTCCTGTCTTTCATACTGCTAAAAAGCAAAGGAAAGACACTGGGGAATCAGGACTGGACTCTAGAATCACCAACCGGACTGTGAAGTCCAACTTCTCTTAGCAGATGACTCTCAGTGCAGAAATCCCTAAGGACAAGGCAAATCAACTTAGGTTAGACTCTAGAAGTCTTCCAAGACTCAGCTATTTGGAGATCAAGCTGAAGTGTGTTCTAGGTAGTAACAGCCAGTACGTCCATAAAAACAGTCCAGTTTGGACACCAAAAAATTCTGAAAGTTCAATTGATTCACTTTCACTCAAAGGGCAGGATTGCTATCCAGTACAGATTTAAATTAAAACACAAACTCATTTATTCATTAACACTATGTCTGAAGTAGCCTATGGGAAAGATGAGACTATAATGTCTTTTTTTCCTTTGTATTGTCACTAGAACAGTCTGGTCCTCTATCACCTACCAAATACTGCATATTTAAGAGAGTTGCACAACTCCTTTTTATTAAAGATGTAGGAAGTGACTTTATAGCTTACTCTTCTACTAACACGGAGAGTATTCAAAAAATATCCCTCTTGAAATCAAACAACTGAGTAACAGCAAGGCCTAAACTAATACACTGTGTTTAGAATTAGGAGGACAGCAAAAACAGAAAAGACATTGTCAATTAAAGAAGTAACAAGCAAGTGAGCAATATTTTGACTTTTCAGGCAGGTGTCACAGCCTTATGACGTATGACCCAGGTCTGTTTTCATTTCAATGTTATCAAAAAAAAGTTTCAAAAATGAAATAGCTATTTGACACAATTTGTTTGTTAGAAGAAATCAGTATCCCAATGAAAACTTTATTTACACTGATACCTCTTTCATAAATAGTCAAAGTAATAACCTACACTACTGTATTTCAGATAAATCAGCAATAAAATATCTTTCCCTATATCAGAGGAAAAAATGCTTTTGGTGCATCAGCTTGGATCATCAAACAAGCCAAACACTGCAAAATACTGAACCTATCTTAAAGACCAATACTTCTGAATATTAAAAAACATGCAGACAAAAGCCAAGTTCAAGAAGTTGGCAGTGAGGCATGAATCCTGTATTTTTAAATGCACTGAGAAATTTGTCAATTAAAAAAATGCAACAATTATAAACATTCACTGGGTACCCAAGTGAAAAAAAATCAAAACACTGAAATAACTTGCACAACATTTGATGTACACATTTATCGTTTATCATATTAGCAAGTATCTCATAAATAGCCAATATGATGCTTACGCTCTCAGAAAAATATAAGTATTAGAAACACAAATTAAGCAATCTATTTATTGTCAGGTATACTCTGGCAGATGAAAACACAAGTCTGCTTTCTCAATCAGTTAATGCAATTCAGAATGCCATTCAAGCCAAAACCACAGAATTAAAAGTTTGAGGTTTTAGTTCAAGAAGACATTAATGGATTAAGCACATAATGTCAACGCAATAACATGAAAAACTGGCATGCTCTTACTAGAGAGCAGCTTCCTAGTGGTATCTGTAAACAAACACAGAGAGAGAAAACAGAAAATTACTATCAGAGTAACAAACCTCCCGAAAAATAAGTGATTCTTTCAGGTCTGCACACTACAACAAATTATAAACCTTGCTGAACAGAAGGAAAGTTTTAAACATTTGCATTTATTATATTAGCTGCATAGAAACAGTGCAGAAGCTACTGCCATTTTCTCTTTTTTTTTTTCAATTTGCATGTTAGTCTAGCTGCAACATAAATCAACCTTATTCCTTCACAGCCTGGGAGAGACAGTCAAGTATCAATACAATTAACATAAACAGGGAGCACTTAGCTCATTATGCACAGTCAAACATATTTTTGTCTGTATTCTTACAGTTTGTCCAAAGTGCCCAAAAATAGAAGAATCAGATTTGCTAAGTACCTATCAAAGATAATAAACTTCCAGTTTAAAGACGGTCTTACTTGAATACTCTTAATGTTACAACCTGTAATGTCTTTCCTGAATTTATCGTCCCTCACAGAGCAGCAGCAATCACTTTGGGTGAACTCAGCTGTGATACAGCCTTCACCAACACTTGACCTCAGAAGCTGAGTCAGCAAGCAGGTGCTCTCTGCTAGAAGCCACTGATGTCAACCCAGTGTGGAAGGAGGAAGACAGAATTAGAGCACTCCCAGCCACTCCCTCTTTATGTAAGCAGCACTGCGCCTCATGGCAGCCCACAGCCCTCTTTGCAAGGCACAGATGGACTCATTCAGCTGTGAATGCAGCACAGCCTTACTAGATCTCTAATAACCTCCTCGAATCTGACTGAGAGGACATTGCAAATAAACACTCAAGCTTGTGAAATTCATGGATGAAAACTTGTCACTTACGTCAAATGACATTTGGCCAGCCTAGGGACAAAAGGGTCTGACCCCATCAAAACCTGTATACTAATTTATGAGTGGAAGGAAAGTGGTAGGACAAGAGAACAAAATAGGGATGGTAATACTGACGTTTCCTCATACTACACTTGAACTCAGAACACAAACGATAATGAATCATTAAAACATTTTGTTTAGTTCTGCAATCATAAACACAACAGCTTACTTTAAATCTAGCTCAGCACTCTAAACAAAAACAGTAGGCATTCCTTCTGACTTCTAATGGGAAGAGCAGGAAAAGGATTCAAGTCTCAGTCCATGCATCGTGCCAAAATCCAGAAATCAATCAAGATTTGCTGATATTTTTTATTATGCTTTGGTCAACACTTAATCTGGAATACACCGCTGGGATGGACATCCAGGGGCCAGTCACTCTGGCATGTGCCAACACAAAGTAGATGCATTCCTTTCAGGAGCAGAGTCCAGGCAGAGCACAGCCACACTGCTGCACCCCTGCTGCAGAGAAGCCTGGATTAACTGTCTGAGGACACAGAATTCACAGCTCCATCACAGCCAGTTCGATGCCAAGTAGGTTGCAATGGGTCTGGCTGGGATAGAGTTAACTTCCTTCCTATCAACCCATATGGTGCTGTGTTTCAAATTTGTGACTAAAACAATGCTGCTAACATCACTGCTTAATCTATTGCTGAACAGTGCTGCATAGCATGAAGGCCTTCTCTGTTCCTCACTTTGCCCCCACAATGGGTAGGCTGAGGGTGGGAGAAAGGTTGGAGCTAACACAGAAGGATATTCCAAGCCGTAAACCATTATGCCCAGCAATGTAAAACTGGGGGTAGTTCTTCCAATATAGTGTGCTCAGAGACTGAGCATCAGATTGTACCTCTGTGAGTGACGGCAAACCTTTGCACCACTTGGTTGGGCTCTTTCGTTGGTTGGCAGTTTGGTTGGTTTGTTGTTCTTATTTTTTTTTTTAACTTTCCCCCTTTATTTCCTCAACTGCCTTCATCTCAAGCTACGAGTTTTTTTTCTTACTCTTGCTATTCCCATTCTTTCTCTCAACCTACTGCAGGAGAAAGTGAGCAAGTGGTTGGAGGGTGCTTGATTCCTGGCCAAGGTCAGCCCACCACACAGATACACCATCCACATCATCCTAACCTACACAGACAACCAAAAATTGGCATTTCCTTAACCAACTTTGATAGTTTCATTTGACATTTAGGTAAATATTGCCATAGTTATTGATAAATACTCCAAAACAGGAGTTACTTTTTTTGACAGCTGCATATGAATATCCTAAGCTACCATTTTTCAGCTGTTTGTTTTCACATGATTTGGATTTCTCATGTTTGAAACCACGACCTTTACCTCTGCCCAGCTACTACACTGCTAACAGAAACTTCTGAATGAACTAACTGATTTACTACATGGTCTTCTCTCTTCCAGAGAGTGAACATAATCCAACTGCAGCAATAAAACTCAAAAGTGGGACAAGAGAGATCTCAAATATAAATTTTAATTATATTTGGAAGCACTTAATGCATGGGAATAAATGAGGTATGAAGGTATGAGCACAGATGCAATAGGAAATAAAATGTCTGCAACTGCCGGACAGCTATGGACAAGGGACAGAACAAGGACTGAAGCTATCACACAGAACACAAGTTATTCAACTGCATAGATTACTTGAGAAAAGACAGGGACATTATCTCAAGTATACTGAGGAACTGCATGCGCGAAATTACATGCCATTGTAATCCAAGTTTATCATTATCACGCAACATGCCCCTTGTACATAAATGTGGATTTTTTTTATTGCAGAGCAGTGAGATACCAGAGAACCACCATTAAAGCCTAAGTATGAACTTTTTCTAAGGCAAAAGCTTGAGCAGTTGCTCCTCCTGCACATTTTCAAAAGGAATTACCTATACCTATTGTATTTAAGAGATTTAGTGCACACCACATACTAACTCAACGTACTCACACCCTAAATGCTGCTAGAGGACTGACACACAGCAAACGAAATACAGCCAGCTCTGCAGAGGCAGACTTAAAGCTGTGTCATCTCTGTGTTCCCTAGCTTTGTCTATTTAATATTTATCACACTTCACGTGTGAATTCTGTTACAATTCAGGCCCTCTGAAGACATGAAATACTCAAGTCTTAACTGCACTCATAAAGGAATTCAGTTCAAACTTGTTTAAAAGTAGCCCTTGGGTTTAATAAAGGACATACACTCTAGGCTTAAACTGCTCCAGTACACCCTGAAATATTTCATGCTGCTGTTCAAAGCATTCCTTTCCTGCTATTTGAAAATGATCAGATAGCAAAAGTCAAAACTGCTCATTTCATGTTGCCACTAGTGAGTGACAAACATCCCAGGTAAAAACAGAAAGGGCCTCTCTATGGAAGGAGACTCCACAACTCCCTTGCGTAACCACTGCCCATGCTCAGACACCCTCACAGTAAAAAAGTGTTTCCTTATGCTTAACCTACCATGTTTCAGTTTTGACCAAAGGTCAATTTGAGCAGTTCAATTGAGTTAAAAAAAAAAATCTAAGATAGTTTTGGGAAAACAATACCATACCAAAAAAGAAAAATTATATTTTAAAATATCAGCTATTGAGGTCAAGATATTATTTTGACTACTGCTGCCTAGAGTTCATTTTTCTTATCCAACATATCTAACTTTCCTAGAATAAAGAACTTATTCTAGTCTTGACATGCATGGTGGTTAAAGTAGTCCAAAGAAGATACATAAAACATTATTGATTCACTTTTATTTTATCCCAAAGCAGAAATACCATAAACATTAAGACTGTACAACTACAGAGAGCAACAATTACATGAAAGACATCAGAATAGCATGACTGTAGGAATTCCAAGGACCACACTTTAAAAAAAATCTAAAGCCATGCAATTTCCTAAGTAAAAGATACGAAACTTACTTTTGTAAACATGTTGTGTACCTGTTTTCTCAATAAAATTCCTCTTGGTAAAAGTGAAACCTATGAAATGCACGATCAGTTTTCTAAGTCTGTATCTGAACAGGACAAACAGCCAAATGTCCTGAAACATAAATTTACCAGATTCAGCTGTCCAGTTCAGCCAGAGCTCCCTCATTCATCACCTTTTTATGCCACAGAGAAGTGCAGAAAAAAACGTGCTGCTTGCCAACACTGACTTTGCTGCTTTCCCAGACTGCTGAAATCTCAAAGACCAAAACTGCCTGAATCCACAAACTTGCTTATTTAGGACAATCTTTGCACTTGTCTCTCAATCCCTGTGATCGCCCTAGACCCTGTAATTCTCAACTGCTGTCTCCATTCAAAACACCTCTGTGAAAAAATATCATTTAAAAATTGGCAATTTTTTAAAAAAGAAATGAAAATGTGAGAAATAGAGAATGTGATGAAACTCACAGTAAGTCTTGCCAGCCATACACACCTCTTACCATAGAAATAGTCTAAGATCAAGGTCCAACTACAAGCAAAATGAATACAGCTACTGGGCTTGTCTGAATTCTCATCCTTTTCTGATTCGTACATCATGCAGCTACAGGTGTTCACACACGTACGATACATGCGTACCCTTTCAAAAACTACTAGAGAACTAAGGAGATCTTTAAGTAGTTTTTTAGTTTAAATAATAAAAACAAAAAAAAACCCAACCAACCAACCAAAAAACAAAACAAAACAAAAAAAAACAAAAACAAAACAAAAAAAAAAACAAAAACAAAAACAAAAAAAAAAAAAAAAAAAAAAAAAAAAAAAAAAAAAAAAAAAAAAAAAAAAAAAAAAAAAAAAAAAACAAAAAAAAAAAAAAAACCAAAAAAAAACCAAAAAAAACACTTGAACCTCCAAAGCTGGCAATAGCAAAAGTTCTTTGGGACCTTATATCCTTATTACTTAGTGATCAAAAGTTGAGATCAATGGCCACAACAGAATTAACAACAAAAAACTAAACCCAACCACTTCTGGTAGGAATCTGTGGCCCATCTGGCCTTCCATACTGTAGAAAAAATCGTGCCCAACTTCCCAACCCTCACCTAACAGTACAGCTTTTTCTTTGCCTGTCAGCACATTTCAATTTTACAGAAAAGTATTCCACAGAAGGCTCACCTACACATTGCCCTTACAGAGCCAGAGCTCATCTGCAAGCATTAAGGAAACAAAGTAGTCTAAATATATACTGAAAATATTAATCGGCTGACTTTTCATGACTGAAATAGGCATAGTATTCAAATGCTTTATGAAATCTCTCCCCATTCTATCTGTTTAAAAAAATATATATTTGAAATAAGCACCTACTGCTACATGCTTATGCTGAAGAAGTCACTTATGAGGGTTTCAGGCCTACCTGAACCACAGCATTTTTTGTTTGTGGGCCTTATTCTGATATTGCTCACAGAACCACAGTAACACCAGCAGGAGCAAACTACACCAAAGAGCCATAAAACTCACCAGCTACCAACAGCTGTCAGAAAAAAAAAAAAAGTGCCCCAGCCCATCAAACCAATCCTGCCCTGAAAGTACTCTCCAGATATCAACGTAAATAAAATACAATCGAAAATTTTAAAATTTAAGCGTGCGAC
Organism: Rhabdornis inornatus; assembly: GCA_013397075.1. Taxonomy (NCBI): domain Eukaryota; kingdom Metazoa; phylum Chordata; class Aves; order Passeriformes; family Rhabdornithidae; genus Rhabdornis; species Rhabdornis inornatus. The sequence continues at coordinate 132,665 of VWZS01006289.1, read as the reverse complement.
TAATATATCCTGGGAATAAAAAACAGTTTTGTTTCGGGTTTTTTACACATATATTCACAAAGAAAACGACTACAGAGGTGTTTTTAAGGAAAACAATAACAAACTTAAAAATAACGTCGTCCTTGCAAATCAGAGAGATGGACGGGATGAACCTCATTTTCCATGTCTTTATCATGCTTTACTCGAGGGTCTTGTTAATTTGGCCGGGAGAAGAAGGGAAGGCAGAGGAGCAGCGGAAGGAGCCGGAGCCCTCCCGTCCTGCCCGCCGCAAGCTGGCCCGAGCTCGTCCTCCGGTCCGGGGCCCGCACCGCGGCAGGAGGAGAAGGAGGGCGGCCCGGCCCGAGGAACGCTCCTCCGCCGGCCATCACAGCCACGGCAGCCGCCCCGGCAGGAGGCTGCAGGGAGGCGGCGAAGCCGCCCCAGCCCGCTCTTGCCGCTGCCCGCTCGGTATCATTCCGCAGGGCCGGGCCGGGCCCGGCTCCCTCCGCTCTCCTCTCCTCCCCTCCGCCCTCTCGCCTGTACCCTCGCACAATAGACCCGGCCTTCCTCCCCCATATCCGGGGACTATATGCGGAGCCCGCGGAGGCTTCTCGCCTCCCACCCCCGAGCGCGGATCGCGCCCGCCCGGCCGCGCTCGTTACCTGCCTCGGCGCCGACCTCGCCACTCTCCCCGCCGGGCTCGGGGGGCCGCCCCCTCGGCATGGCCNGGACGCCCTGGTGGAGCAGGCCTGGGAACGGGAGCCGTGCTACTCGGGGTTTGGCGTGGTGGATCTGCCTGCCTGCGGCTCCCACCTGGACGCGTACCTGTGTCCCCTGCTCTAGCTGACCCTGCCTTCGCAGTGGGATTGGATTAGAGGTCCCTTCCCACTCCAACAGTTCCGTGATTCTGTGAGGGTGGGAGTCTCGAAGCCTGAAAGTTAGCAGGCCAGAGAGGCGTGGTTGATGGCCTGAAGTTGTGTCAGGGAAAATTTAGGTTGGATATTCGGTACTAGGAAAAGGTTCTTCACCCAGAGGGTGTTCGGGTGCTGGAACGGGCTCTCCAGGGAAGTCACAGCACCAAGCCTGGCAGAGTTCAGGGAATGTTTGGAGAATGCTCTCAGGCACATGGTGTGATCTTGGGGTTGTCATCTGCAGGGCTGGGAGTTGGACTCCATGATCCTTTTGGGTCCTTCCAGCTGTTGGCATTCTGTGATTCTGTCCCCTGCGGACAATTGTTCCCTGTCTTCCCCTCAACACACCCTCCATAAATTCTGTTTTTAGGCTGAGGGTCGCAAAACATGAGCACGTGGGACTCACCTGGCACCAAGGAAGGCGGCAGCTTCTAGCCCACATGGCTGCCAGGGCAGGCGGGGTTTGCTGCTGAAGCCGACTGAACTTGCTGGAATGTTTGTCCTGGCTGTGCCCTGGCCAAGCTTTGCTGCCTGAACTGAATTGCTTGCTGCCCAGAGAGATCTTAGAATCACAGGGTGGTTTGGGTGGACCCTAAAGATCATCTCGTTCCAACACCCCTGCCCATGAGCGGTGACACCTTTGATTAGACCAGGTTGTTCAAGCCCCATCCAACCTGGCCTTGAACACTTCCAGGAATGGAGCATTTACAGCTTCTCTGGGCAGCTTGTCCCAGTGTCTCCCTACCCTCACAGTAAATAATTCTTTTCCAGTATCTAATGTACCCTCCTTCGGTTTAAAGTCATTCCCACTTGTCCTATCACTCTTTGTGAGTGAGCCTTGTCAGAAGTCCCTCTCCAGATCTTGATATGAGTTGTAATAAAAGATCACTGGGCCATTTCATAGGGATTTTTTGGTATCATAAGTCACAGTGTTTGATTCTGTCCCCTGTAACTTGTGTGTGATAGAACTGCACTGGTATCTGGAAAGATACCAGTAACGTTGCATATGGTTTTCTTGACAGAATGTGCAGCATACTTCATAGATTTCATTGCTTCCAAAGGCACTGCTGTATGTCATCATTTAATACACAAGGGTTCAGCTTCTAAAATTAGGTGTTTATTACACCTCTTTCGTGCTAAATAAGACTTAATGCTAAACTTAAATAAAACTTTATTTTTGATGAATAACTTGATTCCACTTTTTCCGTTATCTTTATAGTTAGACCTATTTAAGACTCTAAAGCTTTCTTGTGAATTATGGGGGGGGTTCTGCAACTTTTGATTTTTAAATACCTTTTAAAAAGGAGTATATTTCTGTACAGAGGGAACTGGTATGAGAATACTGCCTGCAGTGATCAAACTACCTTTTTAAAAATTTTTTTGGCTACTCAAGTCTTACTGCCAAAAATGGATCCAAAGCCCATTCCCGCTGAACTGGCTTGCTGCTGCTTATTTGCTAAACTGTTAAAATGCTCAAGTTCTTCTCATTGCCTTCCAGGATGTCCCTTTTTCCTCCCCCCATCCCATATGTCAGCATATGTGCAGTTTCTTTATTACAAACCACATAGTGTTTCAGTAGCCTGTATTAAAACACATTTAATATGATGCATTGGCCAGGCTGGATGATCCTGTTGTCATTTGTTGCATTTATTACTTTAATGTCACTTTTTGTCGTCTCTGCAAGTAGTATTAGTCAGGTACTTCAGATCACTGATCAAAAAATAGGGTGGGTTGGGTACTGATACCTGTAAACTACAGTAGCAAAGCATTACTTAATTTTCTCATCGTTGAATGTTAATTATCACTTCATTAATTCATTTATCTTGTTCCATTGCAAATGGATGTTGGGGGTTTTTTCTTAAGTTAAAGCCTTTCAGAAACCTAATTAAATTACATCTAAAAACTTGCCCTAAGCAACCCAATTTAATCATATCAAAGAATGAATTCAGGTTTTTGGAATGCAAGGTTTCATTTCTTCCTGAAGGCTAAGGTTGGGTAAGTGATGTTTAGATAATTTCACATTCTGTTCGCCAATAAGAAGTGCACTGTTTTTAATTTTCTCTGCAGAAGTGCAGCATTGGCATATAAAAATGGAATGGAGGACTGAAGCTGGTGTGACCATTGCCTAGGGCTTCTGTGAGCTCACTACTCGCTGCAGCCCAGCTGCAGGCAGGAAAAGAGCAAAGAACAGCAGTGGCCTCTGGTGGCTGTAGGATAGTTCTGTGCTAAAATATTGAGATCGCCGGTCGTTTTAGCAGTGAACTACAATCTACAAGTACATGAAACAAAATGACAACTTTTTGCGTGATTTCAGAAAGGTCCCAGGGACAGGAGTCAAAACCAAAATCGAACCGAATCAGTATCTGGAAAAACTTTGCACAACCTCATTATTTTACATGCCTCTGATTTTATTTTAACTTTGGTATCAAGATTGCATTTTTTGTTGAGGTCGTCTGCTTTAGGATTAAGAACCTTCAGTCTTGAGTTTATTTTCAGTTTTGAAAAGACCTGATGTACACTTTACAGGATTGTAAATGAGATTGTGTGTGAAAGCAACTTCTGTCTGTACAGATAGTAATGAAAATTGTCTAATGCAAAAGCCAGCTTTCATTTCTATTTTAGCTTTTCAGCATGATTGTTCCCTGCATGTCTTTCAGTGTTTGGAAGCAGTACATACAATTGTGTTTAGTTTTGTACTGCAAAAGTCTGTTCATTATCTGTTCCAACTTTATGTGGTATGTTTGTCATTGCCTATCAGTCTTCTAACACTTCTGCATCACTCTCATTCTGTAAAAAAATAGCTCTACATAAAAGCAGAATAGACAAAATTTTTTTCTTCAGAGCCTTAAGAAGTTTGTGGTACTGGGAGACAAGTAGTTTATGAAGAGTTATGGAATACGTGTTGAAGAGCAAATGAAAATTTTTATTAATAAGGAAATTCAGTGGTATCATATGCCATTAGACATTTTCAAGCTGTCTAATCTCTGTGTAATTTTCCTTCTTTGTCTGTCTGATTGACACAATATTTTTCCCCTGCACTTTGCAGCTCCTGGAGGAAATGTACTGCACGCATTGCTATAACTTCTGTGCTGCTTGTCAGTGATTCTGTTGTCTGCATTTGCAGAAGTGCTGATATTTAAAGATATTTCATCATTTTTGCATTTTGTAAATAATAAAGTCACCAATTGCAGTCTCTCTCTGAAGTCTCTGGCATTACTCCAGAAGTGCTACACAGGACACTCTCTGTTTTGGGATGTGCCTAGCATTATAACCCAGTGCCTTCTCAGGTGAGAGCCTAGCAGACCATTACTTATTCTCTGCTGTCCATAGGAAGAAAACATGGGTCTGTTTCCCAGATGTAGTCTGTAATGTAATACAGAGAGTGCGAGATGGTTAGCCTTTAACTCTTTCTATGATTAATTTTATCAGGTATCACTAATTTCTAGGCAGAAAAGCAGCTATAGTGTCATCCCTTAAAATATACAACATTAAAAGTTACATTTATTTCATACCTACAGATGAATTATAGCAAAAGAGAGTAAGGTTAACACAAGGCCACAGAACAAACTGAGTTCTAGGTTTTACAACCAGCCAGTAGTACTAGATGTGCTGTTGAATTTTAAGGCAAACTAATGAAATTCAGTGAATCATTTCAGTAAAGCTAATTACTATTTGCAGTTGTCAGATACTGTTTTACTATTTTAAGATATTTTTTTCAGTTGCTTATGGCTTTGCCATACTTGAAATCCTTGGACTAAAATTTCCATGCCAGCTGTCTCACTGCTGTTGATTTGAACAATGTGCTTCTGTTTATTAGATTATGCATCAACCTTGGTTGGGTTTTTTTGTTTTTTGTTTTTTTTTTTTTATTTAAGAAGGCATATGAAATAATTTGCTGCACTCACCAGTGAAAGCAGTGGTTGAAAATGTTGATGTTAGCTTGAATTTTAATTCAGCAGGAATTTTTCTGTATGTTTCAAACAAATTTCTAGAATGTGTTCAATTTTTTTTTTAGTTTTTATGTTTCATTTTAAGGGTCATGTGATATCTCTCTGTCCATGTTTTCTAAGCTGGGGAAGGCAGCACAGTACTTTCCCTGTTTTTAAGGTGTGTAGTATTCCAGATTGGAAAACCCCTCTACAATTTGCTTTAAATCATGACATTTAAATAAGTAAAATACCTTTTGAACTCTTATCTTTTGGCTTTTGCATGTCTGAATGCTTGTGAAGTAGAAACAAACATACTTCTAGTGAATGTATTTTTTTGTCTTGGTTTGACTTCAGGCAATGACATTTTAAGAAAAAAGCATTGCCATTTTCCCAGCATGATGAAAATGCTGATACATCAAAGTAGTTCTGTAGTTCTGTGTTCAGCCAGAAGTGAGAGAAAGAGCGGCAGTCTCAATATCCTAGACAGAGTGTACAGCCAGGCTTCCACAGAAGGGTGTTTTGGGAGCTATACCATTAAATTTCATAGAATGCTTTGGGTTGGAAGGGGCTTACAGGTCATTGAGTTCCAACCCCTCTGCTATGGGTAGGGAACCTTCCACTAAACCAGGTTTGCTCCCAGCGGCACCCAGCCTGGCCTGAACGCTGTATTTGCCAGCTGTTGGCACAAAACAGTAGATAAAGCTAAGACTGGCTTAGTGCTGTTGCCAAAATGAAATAAGATGTCCTGGGAATAGGAACTTTATGGTTATAGTGCACAACCTGGACTAGAACCTGCAGTAATGTGGAAATGTCAATGAAAGCGACAGTCTTCTGTCATATTGCTATAATAGCAAAAGCTAGAATAGGCTTGGTGTATGTTCAGGATGTATGAAATTGTTAAAATTATACAGTGTGAGAACTGCAGTATGCATTGTTTATGAAAGATTTCACTAAAAAGGTAGTTTTCCAATGTTAACATATTAATTTCCAAGGAAGGGTAAATGTTTGCTGCTTTGTTGAGTTTGTTTGTTCATTTATCAGAAAAATCGTGCCTCCTACACTTTCTTGATTTCATTTTGTGTGGTTGAAGGATTTGGGTTTCCAGCATGGTCAACTATCTTGCTTCTAAAGGTGCTATTCCAGTGGAAAATAGTATTTTGATGAAAAAACTAATTCCCTGTGAAAATCTAGTGTTTACACTCATTACAAACCCTCACACATTTAATGAAGATTGAAAAGTTAAATGCCCCTTGAATAATATCCATACAAATCTCATTGGCAGCCATGAGGCTGCATGTACAGTTCAGTATTTTAAGAGGAAATTCAGTTTAGTAGAGCAGGGTTGTCCTGTGGTGTATTGTGATAGTAGAGCTATACTAAAGGTGAAATCTATTTTGAAAGCAGGACAACTAATAAAATAAGAACAGCGCTGAGTCTAGCAGCTTCTTTTAGTGTATGCTACTGAACTTAAATATTTCACATCTGTGTGACTTCCACCTTCTGCCAGCTAGGCACTAAATCAAACTGGTTATCTAAAGGATAGACATTACATTTGTTGTCAGTGTCAGAGTTTTAACTGGATTCCTATGAATTCCTACAAAACCGTGTTACCTAGGTTAGCTCCTACACTGGGATTTAGACTCCTTCCCTGTTTAAAACCGAGCATAGATTTCACCATTTCTTTGTGCAGCTTTCCTAAGGGTGCAGATTTTGCTGTCACATTGATCAGTCTGAGGCTCTGTGACCAGAGCTGTGTGTTTTCTATTGCATTTCATTTTCCTATTTTTCTTCTGTTTATGTAATGTATAGCCTGTGATGCAGGTTCTCTACTGGCTGAGCTTTATTTTCTGTTGTGGGTGTAACATGCCTGGAAGATGTTCCAGTCCTTCAGATACAACCTGCTAATCTTCCAGCAGCTTTGCTGCAGGGATGCCAGTGTATCATCTGCTCTAGATAAGCATGGGGTATTGATTTTTTTAGATTTTTGAACCTGTTTTAAATCATTTGTCAGAAACCTCTAATAAGTTTCATTATTCCTTTCAGTGACATCAGTTTCCATGTTGTCCGCACTACCTGAAACTTCAGCTTGTAAGCATTCTCTGTATGTTTCCTTTGTGTGTCTTTTTTGGGGGGGGGTTATTGCATGGTCGTTGTGGTTTTATGGTCATGCATTTTTATAATATTAATCTATCTTGTTACAGTTTCAATTTTGTTTTCTCTTTGCAAGTAATAATGTAGGAGTCTTCATAACCTACTAGGTTTACTGATGCCTTACCGTGAACTTGGCATTTAATTTCCTGTTTGTATGCTGCCTTGTCTTGATGTCTTATGATAGGCTGAGGTTTGTTTTCTGTTTTCTGTTGTCTTTTCATTCCCTTCGTCCTTCTTCCTCTGCTCTTCCCTCTCCTATTTCCTTTTCCCTTGACTACAAGTTTTGGCATGATAATTTCTTCTGCTGCAAGTGTATGACCCCAAGCAGAAGGTGTATCCATCACCTTGTTTTTTCTTCATAGTACATCATAAACAATTTTATGTGATCTTGTAATTTGCTTGTCTTTTCTGCTCTGTATTGCTTTTTGATGGTTTTGGTGATAGGAGTGGGTTCTTGGGCAGGCTTTTTACTGTCTTTTTGTTCTTTTCCTCTGTTACATGCCAAATTGTCCCTGAGACAGCTCTGTTGGAGAGTTGCTGTCCATATTGTATTTGTGTGTATCTTTTTATTATGACAGTTCTATAATTCAGCTTTCTTATATAATTCAGTGTTGGTCTTCCCCAGATTTTTGACCACAGTTATTTTTCTTTTTTTTAAAAAAAAACACTTTTATTGATTCTTGAGTGAATGTAAAATCCTAGAAATCTCCTAAAAGCATGAACTGCTCTGGTCTTGTCTTCATATGTGAAGGTGCCATTGGAATATGTAGTCACCTTTACAAGTAACGAGTACAGTCTCAGGACATCATTCTGCCCTCCACAGATAAAGACCCCGTCTGCAGAGCAGTTTCAGAAATAAGGCTTTCCATTCATAGAAGTTACACTTTACATATTCTTTTTGCTATGAAGACTGTGTTTGAACCATTGGTCTTTTCATGTCAAGGATTGTTTTAATAGAAAAAATATCTTTGTATTCGGACACTACTTGTATTTCCTTAAATCTACTGTATTTTTCCATATTTTGTCATGCTACAGAGCCCTGGTGTCTTGATGCTGGATAGACCACAGAAGCTTGAACAACTCAAGTGCACAGGAGATCTTCTTCTCCCAAAATTTTTGGTGGAAACAAACTTACAGGCTTCAGAGTTAGTCATGGGACTTATGCTGAAGTAGCAATGTAGGCTAAATACTTTGATCCTGAGGAAGAAAAAATTAACTTTCCCATCTTCATTCTTCAAGGATGAAGATCTTACCTGCTGCAACCAGTGCTAATCCATTCTTTAGATAAATAACTAAGGAATTTTTATAATTTCACAAGCCTGTATTTTTCCTATTTGTTGGTGGGAGTCTCTCTGTATCACACACAGAGATATTAATATAAATGAGCTCACAGTGAGAAAACACAAAACTAAGTAAGTATGTGCTTGCAGGGAAGGTGAGAGTAAGAAAACAAGCAATTATACTTCCTTGAAAAACAGAAATATTATTTGAATAATATAATTTTTTTATAAACATTTATTAGAAAAATCTGATAGCATTGTTTCTGTCTTAAGCCTGAACTTTTCTAGATCAATATAAGTATCTGAACGTTCATGTTCATAGTCTTGTAATTTTGAAAACTTTTGCAATAGCAAACAATACAATATAATTAATTGTTTTGTGTTTTCACAGTGTAAATTCATGCGAAGAAGCGTTGCTTAGACAGAGCCCTTCTGGGGATGTAACTGCACATTGTGAAATAGTTGGTGGCTGTTCTCACTTAGAAATTCCCTCCCTACCATTCTCACAATGATTTTTCTTCTCTCCACAGCTTGTCACTCTGGGCTGTGCTGGCATGATGGTCCAAGAGGGTACACCATACTTGAAAGAGATTATGGAACTGACTCCATTTGTATTTTATGTTTTTTGGCAGGCACAATATACTGGTGCCAAACACAAATGCCATCCCCTCAGCCAGATATTAAAGCTGCAGAAATCAGAGATACAGATTTATTAGGATTTAGGAGCATTGCTTTGTACAAGGAAGACATATGAGAGGAGTCGTTAGAGAACTGGGATTTTGACACTTAAAATCAGGAGTATCATGGGCTTGTAAACAAAGAAGTGTTGAGAAAGCCAGTATGTTCAGAAGAGCATGTGTTTTGAAGTGGAAATTGTGGTAGTGGTAATGCTATGGGATTTCAATTACATGAGTCAAAGCAGAGAAAAGTCAAATAGACTGCCAGTTAAAGAAGAAAATGTGGCAGAAACAACTGCTTAAAAACTAAGATACACGATGAGGGAAGCAAGTCCATCTCTAAGTGGAAGAAGTGGCATAGTACACTTACCAGAAGCTTGACAGAAGGAAGTTAATCCACAGATTATAACACCAAAACAAAAAATTTGTTGATGAAGGTTAAAATTAAGTAGGCCTTCATGGTGGTGCTGTGTTGTTACTTCATGAAAGTTAGAATATAATGAAGAAACTCCCTGCTTCATCAAACAACTGTACAAATCCACATGGACTGAAATTCAAAGCCTAAATCAAAGAAATGGGTCATTTTGTTGGTAACTGCCCAGCAAAGATAGTAACACTGGTTTCAGTATCCTAAGAGCACCAAAGGAGCAGCCAGGTCAGGCGATAGAATAATGGGCTGCCTTATTTGCCTATGGCGACAGGGTGAACACCACGAGACTTGTAACAGGGAGATCACTCAGTAGATGGGCCGTTGGTTGGACAGAGCCCAGAAGGGTCTGCAGCCCATGAGCTGGGTCAGAGCAGCTTCCAGGGGCTGCCCCAGAGCCTCACAGCTCAGGGATTGCTCTGCCATGGCTGCTGCAGCACACTCAGTGGTTCAGCAGTCTTCAGTGGTCTTCTAGGAGCAACAGCAGTTGGGCTCCTCAAAAAGGGGAACTGGGGAAAAGAAGCACCTTCTAAATTTAGAAGGTTAGCTAAGAGAATGGAATCCTCTTAGTTCACTTGAATCCTCTTAGTTCGCTTGAATTTTTTTTGGTCACCACCAGTCTGGAAGCATTGGGCCAACACACCCTGTTTACGAAGAAAAGGGTGAGAAATGGCAAAAGAAAACCCACATACTAAGGAACAAGTGACAAGCATAGCAAAAGCCAGGAGATGCTCTGCAAAAAACTGATGTCAGTATTAAAAGAATGGAAATAATTGTAGATTCTGACAGGTAACATGTAAAAGCACAAGAAGACAAGAAGAATTTTGGGGAACATCTAGCAGAGAAATTCACAAGTAGCAACAAATCATTCTTCCAATATAACAACAGCAAGAATTAAGCCAAAATTTGAAGGGCAAGGGTAGTAATCGTGGTGTGAAGAGAGCACTCAGGAGGGTTAGGCCATTGCAGAGAAGTTACATTATTTAATTATTTTCATCAGCACTCACTGCACAAGAAATAGGGCAGATTCTGATCTAAAGTTGTCTTTTTGAGAGACTGTTCAGAGGGTCCACATGGAAAGGAAGTGGCTACAGAAGACTACGCATGAAGCAAACAGAGCACACAAAGAGCAGCACCTTGCCAGGACAAGGTGGTGTTCATGGCAGAGTTCAGGAGGAATTCAAGTCTGAAAGAATTGAATGACTCCTAAAACATGACAGTGGTAACTTTCTCAAAGCTGCCTTGGGACCCAAGGACAACTGAAAATCTGAAGCCAACTTTTTAAAAACTTTTTGAGACCTGGAGAAGTACAAAATTCTTAAGCATTTTTTTAAGCATGATATCTGTACCATGCGGAATAGCTATTAAGAACAGAATTACTTAATATGTTGGTAAAATGATGCGGTTTTTGGCCTTTCTGAAGTCTTATCTGGATGACTGTGATGTGGTTGATGTGTCTTGGTTTTTCCAAAAGGCTTTTGAGAAATGTCTTACTAGAGGCTTTTACGGGAACTTTGCACCATGCAATGAGAGGGAAGACCCTTGTATGGTTAAATGCTTAGGAGACAGGAGTAAATGGTCAATTTTCACAGTAGGAGGTAGTGACAGATGAGATTCTGTATGATCTACGCTGGAGCCTTTGCTGTTCAACACAGTTATAAATTACTTTAAAAAGCATGTTAGCACTGAGGTAATCAAGTTTGATGATACTAATTTATTCAGGGTAGTAAAACTTGGTGACTGAGCAATAAAATGACAGCTTAAATTCAGTTTAGATAAATGTTCAGTGATGTACATAAAGAGAAGAAGTACTAATTTTACTTCCATGAGCTGCCTGGAATGAGAATTGGGAGTTATGATCAATAGTCACACAGAAACATCAGTGCTCAGTAGTGTTCAAAAGAGTAAATCAAATATCAGTAGCCGTTAAGAGAAGAATGCTGAACAGAAGAGAGACTGGTGCTCTGCCACAATGTAAATCTGTGGTTTTGTCTTGTCTGTAATAGGTTGTGCAGTTCTGGTCTTGTCCCTCCCTCCCACCTCAAAAAAGTACAAGGCACCGAAGAACATTTAGCCAAGTTCAACAAGGACAGTCAGAGACATAGATTAACTTCCATATTAGAAATCACTTAAGCTACAACTGTTGAATCACGATATTCTCAATGACAAGGGGAAAACTGTGGAAAAAGGAACCAAGAAGAAACTAAATTATTAGGGGCAACAAATAACTATAATCACAAAAAAAAATAGTTGAAGGAAAAGAGGGCAAAAACGATAAAAACAAGGAAATAGAGATACTAAAGTAGTAACCAGAATACTTCTTGATAGCACATTGAGGGCATCTAAAAACATGGTGAATGCTGCTCAGCTGTTCTGTGCGCAGAGGCTTTGCAAGGTGTATGACCACAATTCAACACTAAACACTGAAGAATTTCTTTTTAAATCAAATACAGTTAGTTTGATACTCATTTACATTCACAAATTTTCAGTTATTGTATGTTTTAACTCTTTTAACTGTTTTGTTGAAATGCAAATGTGTTATGAGAAGCACGTATCTTTTAATGTATTTCGGAGTCCAGCTCCACATGAAGTTTTCAGATGACCTTCTGGGACTCTAAACTAAACAAACCCCAAACTTTCCAATTTAAATTAGGAGGACAGCTATTTGAATTAATTTTTCTCTATAATCTTTATCAGTATTTGAAGAATATACCAGCTCAAAAATACATCAGTCAGTCAGCCTCATAACAAATCTTTATTTTAATATTCTTCATTATTTAAATAATAAAAAGGAACTAATTCATGTATTTTCTATCTTAAAACCCCATAGGGCTGAAACAACCAGGTAATTTTCCAACCAGTTCATGAATGCTGATCTAATATAGACCAGTAGTGGCTAAATTATGGTGAGCTGTGGTTAAAATCACTGCAGGTGTTCTAGTTAATGAAGTGTTAGGTGGCAGATGACCATGACGTGTTGGGGTCATGTGAGTCATGAGTACAGGAGAAGGAAAGTGTAAATACTGAGCTGTATGACATGAAAGAAGGACATGGAGGATTGGCCTTGTAAATCATAATCTTTGCTACTTTCGGCATCTGCTGACCTGGGACAAAATGTATTTGCCAATGTACATGTGGAAAGCTCTGTATATTGCTTGTAGGTCACTCATATTTATTTTATAGATATTGTAACAGCAAAGGCCAATGTGTTTACTGAATTTAGAAAACTAGGAGCAAATTCAGAGTCAAACCCTCAAGTTTTCTGATTCCAAATTATCTTCAGAGTTGGTGAACAGAAGGAGGTGTAAAATCACCCCAATTAAAAAGCAAACAATAATTTCATATGTAGGTCTTAGCAAATGAGCAGTCAGCAGCTGAAATTTTAGGGATGCCAGTAACTTATGGAGAATATTTCCTATGTAACATGAATGGAGTAATATCACTTCTATGAGAAGAACAAATGATTTTATAATAGCATATGTCTGCACTTAGTTTCCAGGTATGCAGTCACCTTCACAGGAGCCTGATGCTGACTTTCTGTGGGGAAGGTTAGAGCAACTGCAGGCTCATCTTCCATATGAGTTATCTCCTGGGCTACATACATCATTGGCACTGAACATCATTATTTTAGTACCAAAGAAGCAACAAAAATGTATTATCTCTTTTGTGGACACATAAGTAAAAGGATATGGAAAATTATGGCAGTTTTTAAAGATCAGAGAAGTGTCAAGACATTAGAGTCATGATTTAATACTTCATCATTAAAATGCCTGTTGCCTCCTATCCTTTTTCTCGTTCCTTCTCTTTTTTCTTGTTAATATTTGTTCTTTTCACTGGCAGTGTGCATGTCCTAACAAAATTGTCTATTCTTCTTCTGTTTTATACATCCTATTGCAACACCCCGTCCTCGTCATCCTACACACTTTGTCAGTGTTTGAGTTCCCTAACTGTCTTTTTTCATTCCTGGTGATTAGTCAGAGGTAAAAGAAAGTAGAATCTTCAAAGACATTGGATACAAAATTGTGATACTTTTCCGCTTAAGTCAGTGTGTATAGTCTGATTTTTCCGGGGCTTGTAGCTTGGCAAAGTATGAATGCCTCTCTAGGGAACTTCAGTAAGTTCAGTGAGCTGATTTTCAAGTTCTTTTTTCAAAGGATGTAGATAACTGATTTTTTAAAATGAAATAACTGAGAGTTCATATGAAGTAAGCAAGCTGTTATCCCCCACGTAATTCATGAAAATCACGAGTTCAGCTGAAACACTCTCTCTTTTTATCTTTTGATTTAATTCTGAAGATGGCGCTTACTCCAGAAAATATCAGCCCACACAATCAAGCTGAAAATGGTCTTATGATGGAAAAAGTTAGGCAATCTTAACAGCAGGTGTCAGTGTGAACTCTGCCTTTCTAATTAAGGGTGAAACCAATCTGATTAAGAAGTTCCAGCACCATCACATAATACTCTCAGCTGTGGATCTTCAAAGCTCTTTTATTATTCAAAAGTGCTTTCCAAATATTGTTCTTTCACATGTCAAATAGTTACCATATCATAATCAGGCTATTTTTCTGTCTTTTCAGCAATTTTCACTAGCAGCAGCACCATAATAAAACCCCTGAAACCACACCCCTGAAAGCAGCAACCATAACAGTAAATATTTGCTTTTATATAGTATCTACTGAATTTTTTTATAGAAGAATGTGATAAATAAGTGATAAGGTTAATTGAAAAGACAGACTAAACTATGAAAAGACAAACAAAATACAATTTTTGAAGAGATTTCAAGAATGGTGTAGTCAGTAGAAAAAAAACCCCAAAACCTAGAGTAGAAAGTCACTGAGGCATGTAATAATAAAAATCAATTGTCTGCAGAGCTGGCTGAACAAGCTGTAACACGTTAATGAAAGGAATTAAATTAGAATTACTTGGAAACTAGTAAAGTGGGGGGATGTTAAGGTGGAAGAAATGAACACTTTTATCTTTACATCCATTTAGTTATTACTTCTTCCCTTCTGCCTTTAGCCAATGCCTCTGCTCACCCATATCTCTGCTAGGTGTGAAAAGATGTTTTGTATTTTTGAAGATCTTTGGAGTGCCTACCTATATTTCTTCTCCAGTACAGATATGCCAACTACTGTGTTGTTGGGATATTTACTCCTATTTTTTTTTCCAAGAAGAGAGGCACAGAAACTTCTATCAATGTGATTGTTTAACAGCGTGGTGTATGTGAAAGCTGAGGATAATCACAGATCAGGCATCTGTAGATTTATTCTATGACTAGATATGAGATAAAAAACTCAGCCAGTCTACAATACATATTTAAGATAATGATTCTTTCAAAAGTTCTGATATACATATATGTGTGTGTGTATGTTTTATATATACATTCATACGTATGTATATATGTATGTGTGTATATTCACATACATACAGATATGTATATTCAGATGAGCAATGAGCAAGTCTGGAAGGCAGCCAGGTTCTCCCAGCTGAGAATTCCCCTGGCTGCCTGCTTTGGCTGGCACCTACCACACTCTGCTCCTGTGTCACAGAGCTGCAAGTACTTTGTCCTTCAGCTGTACTCAGTGAGTGCATGTAGAGAAGCTTTCACTAGGATATAGAATAGTGTGAGAGAATTCTTTCCTGAGAATCAGTGATCCGTAACTACCTCCATTATTCGGCTTCCTCTACACCCCCAAGCATTTTCCATCTTTTTGGCTTTGTGTTTTGTGTGGCTCCCATGGTACTGCCTGAGTGGCTCCAGAACAGGAATGTATTCTCTTCCTGATCACTGTAAGGTAGAAAAGTTCTGCTACTCCTCCCATTATACATGGGGAGTTAAGGCCACACTGTGTTTCTACTGACTCTGAAATCTGCGTTTGAATACAAAGAACCAAACTGGCTGACGCTGTGTCTGTACAGCCTGGAGGAGCTCAGGTATGAGCCAGTCCTGCTCTCTGCCTCAGATTTCTTTTATGGAGAGGCATCTTGATTTTCCAGATGAGAAGCAAAGTGATAGTCAACCTGCAGGCAGTCCCCAGAGAGTTTTGCATCTGGCCCCAAGTGACAAGGCAGTGTAAATACAGCAGTGATTTAAAAGCCAGAGCTATTGCAATAATCAGGTGTCCATAATTTCAGCACAACACAACTAGATTTTATGAGATTTGGACTCAAGAGTGGAATCCAAAGCCCAGATTTTGGGGACTAGACAAAGTCCGGACAACCCAGAAACATCATGTTCTGAGGAGCCATTTGGAGTTACCTCAAAAGTACCAGTGAAATGTTTGTCTGAAAACTCATTCTGTTTGAGACTTGCATGTCTATATTAAGACTACAAGCTAAGAATCTAGATTTCCTCTGAAAGTAAGTACTTACAAGTAGGAAGGGAGCCAAGTAAACTTTGGTTGTGCTGTACCATCTATCCCAATGGCTAGAGCATTCAGCCTGCAAATGGGAACCTCTGGCTCTTCCAATTTGTGTCTCTTCAGCTGGAAGTATTTAAAATAATCATCTCTTTGGGGCTGCCTTTACCATTGGGGTAGCTGGTGATCTGCTTAAACCGATTATACAGGAGGCAGAGAGGAAGCATAACCCTGTAGCCTAACAGATTAGGCATTAAGGACCAGACTGTCAAGAATTTGTCCAAAACAAGAGAAGAACACTGCAGAAGCACAAATTAATGCTCTGCTCTCTTGGCTTCCAGGACTTGAGGTGGCGGGCACTCATCTCTGGTTACTGGTAGCATTGGATATTAGACTATTCTGCCTTTAAATGTAATTCCAGGCTGACCTACTGAATGGGATTAATCAATTTACAGAAAAACAAGCTGCACCTCAAACAGTTTCTGAATTTAGTTGAATTTTGTGTTGCATCTGTTGCAGTGGGATTAAAACAAAAGGGGAAGATGACTTGTTAAAAAACAAAAAAGAAAAAAAAGAAAATAACCTCATCCAGATGGATTTGGTTATCAAAAGTTATTCTAACTGACTTTATTGACTTGGTCTTTACCTGCCCTAAGCATCTACTTGCCCTGAGCACTACTGAGAAAGGGTGAGAAGTATGTTTATACCAGCAAATAACACTATTCCCAAGGATATTCCCAGGCCCAGAAGCCAGCTGGCATGGACTGACTCACAAGTACACCAGTAAACAAACACAGCCAGCCTCCAGAAAAGGCTGACTGGATGCAAATCCTTTGGTGCTAATGGCCTGTGAGATGTTGTAATTCCATGCCTGGGAATTGCCTGGGAGACAGCTAGTTGGTACAGGCCAAAAGCATGTCAGGGACTGCTCTAATAATTTCAGACCTATCATATTCCAGTGTCTGGGAACAGTCACAGGTACTGTTTAATTCACTGGCATAGACATAGCCTTAGGTTCACTGGTGTACTCCACAAATTCTTTCCAACTGCTTAGAGATGATAAGGACTGGTGATTATTGGTGGGGAAATATTAAAAATTAAATCTTGGCTCAAATGCCTGCTTTGTTGTGGACTTTTTTGCTTTTGAGAAATACAAAATTATAATTTGGTTCTGGATTTTTGGTCTTTTAGTATTTGCCTTGTTAGTGTAGCAAACCTTTTAATGTTTCATAGTAATATAAAATAGCTTGAAGATAGCTACAGGTTTTAGAATTAATTTTGTGGCCTTTAGGGCAAATTTAGTAGACAACTAAATTTGTGTGATTCTGGATATATAAAAGCAGTCTTCTGTGCAGAGTCTTCTCTCTCCAAGACCTATTGTTTTCTTTGATAACAGTTACTTGTTTAGAAGATGTTATAATTTTAAAGCTATCATTCCAGAAAACAGATACCTTTAAAAGACTTTCGGGTTTTGCAAAACACTGCTTCATTATCTTGTGCTATTAACTGTGCTTATTATGTAGGAATTGAGTAAAATTGTAACTGTGTTCCATATTAACTTGATACAAAAAAAGTAAAGCAATGGTTAGGTGTGAACAGATTGCCTATTTGAATTATCTTAATTTGTTCATGATCACATTTTTAAGTCTTCTAATTACTACTTCCTATGATGCCCTAAGTTTTAGCTTTCATATTTTCCAGATTCTGTACTGCATTAGTATATAACTCTGAACTTCATATAAAGTGTTAGCAAGTTCTCCTCACAGTTTAGTTAGACAAAACAATCCTTTTCCAGCCTGAGAACTAAGGACACCATTGGAGCTTCAGGCCCAAAAAGTGTAAACAACAGCAAATTGAGGAGAGCAGTCTGGGAGGATGGGACCTCATAACCTGGAGCTGTAATTGGACAATTAACCCCAGCATGTAAATGGACCAAAACTTTAAAAAGTGTGAAAATATGTGATCTGTCATCCATCATGGGTGTAGCCTCAGCCAGGCTCTTGTACTGCCCAAGGTGAACCCTTTGAAGGCTTTTTAATAAATACCTACTTTATTCCTTTAACACTATCTTGCCTCTGTTCCAGGTAGCCTCTCAAGGCATCACCTACTGCCCACTAAACTTTTTAGCATTTGCTAAGAAGGAATAAATAAACCACCCTGAATTTAAAAACATACTTGTAAGTGCACAACACATGAGAAATAACTGTTTAGCCTTTACATTGAATTTAACTAATTTTACCAATTCCTTCAGTCCTTCGATTGCAAATCTTGTATGAGAGAAAAACATGTGAGATTTTTACCCCGTCATATATTCTTTTCTCTTGGAAAAGAAAATCAACTCAGCAAAAAGAACACATCAGCTTTAACCTGAACAAAAATGGCTCCCTTTTTCTACAAGTTATTTATTCATTGAAGTATCTTTATCTGGGTTGCTCATTATTTACAGAACTAATTTAAATCCCCTGATTCCACAAAAGGTCAGACAAAAGCTTCTGCCACAGCCCTAATTCCCTAATGAGTCTCTTTGTACTTTATGGGAGATTTTTCAAATCATGATGGTAAAAGAGCAAGGCCCTTAGAGGATCACTCTGAGAATCCCATAGTCAGTATGTTATCTCACTTTTTTGTGATGAAGTTATGTTTGCATATTTCAAAGACAAATATTTGCAGAAAATTAGCACATAAAACTGTGGTGAGGCAACATAAAGAAATCAGAACACAAAGAAAATGGCAGCTTATACTACAGCATACTCTTAAAAGGCTTTCTGGTATCCAGCTAATAGAACAGTATTGGACGGTGTCATTGTTTATATAAAAGAAAAAATAAAGCTAAATAAGCAAGAAGTAAAATCATTATTCTTCCACTGTGCTATATCTTACCATCAACTGAAAAAATGTGATCTTAAAACTGTTTCCTTTTGCTTTGTTTCAGCATCATTACTTCATTTAAATCCTACCTTCTACAAACAACATAGTCTCTGTGCTGTGAAAGGGTATTCTAGTCCTATTCCAAAATATTGTGGCACTACTGGTATGAAGGTAGTGCAAAAGGACATAAAAATATGTAGCAAACAAAACCAGGAATGATGGTTAGAAGAGTCAACTTTCAGATGTTTTATCTAGATGTGAATTGTCATTGAAGTATGTATTCTGTCTCTAAGTGTGGGTAGAGACAATGTGCTGCATGAACTTTTTCTGTGTTATTTTATTGCAGTAAACATGCATAAATAAAATATCGTGATTGCCAGTTTTCATGAGCAAAGCAGTTCAATAAATAAATCTTTAGGACTGGATGTGACTCAAGGTAAGATTTGTTTATTGTACACCACGAGCAGAAGACTGCAGTCAATGTCCTCAGTGTGTAAAACCTGTGAAGTTTGGTGTTTCCTTGTAGTCTTCTGACTCTAGGAAATGGTATGTTAAAGAAAATCACCACATGTATGGAAATCATGACACCAGTAAGTTTGTTGCATTTGAAATTAGTGTCACTCGTGTTGTCACATCTCACACCAGCTATGTCCATTGTAGCTACTTGGTCCTGTTGCATCTCCTCAATCTAGGGAACTTCAACGAATTCCAAAAAGTTATGGAGTGTTCTCTCAGATTCCCACTTAATTTCAAATGCAAGAGAAGGTTGCAGTGGCTGGTGCTAGTTGGCTGGGTTAGAGTGTGGGGGATCTGTGGTTTGCTGCAGTTTGTAGTTCACAGTCTTCTCCAGGGGAGCTGAGTGACACAGGCAGCATGCATCTGAGCCAGCTGCAGCTTTCTGCTTTTAATCACAGCTGATGGACAGTTAACTGCAGAGATTTAACAGTGGAAGTAGACAATGCTGAGGAAAGTCCAGGGACTGTAAAAGCAAAGACATAAAAAGTGTTTTAAAAAAAATCTTTTATGGGGTAAGATGATGGAAGTCCAATTTTCTCTTTAAATTTAGGGAAATTTGATCTGAATTGATCTCTTACTCACAGAACTAATTTATATGCCACATGTCTCTAAAAGGTCAGGCAAAATCATCTTTCCCAAACTTGATAGTTCTCAGAAGTTGCTATGTATTTTCACATCCCCACAGATTGCTGTGGACTCAATATGACATATCCGAAAAATCCTCCATGGTCTATTAAAGCCAGGAAAGGGACAGAAAAATAGAGTTTCTTTAATGCATAAAAGCCAACTAAAAATGGAACAGGCATGAAAAGGGCTTGATGCAGAAGCTGCAGGGTACTTTCTAATCTTGAAAAGGTACCTGATGGAAATTACCCACTGATGAAGTGTTGCCAGACAGAAGAAAATATCTGAGTATTAGCACTGCAGCTGGAGGATTGGTGAAAGAGTGATATGAAAATAGAGGGCAGAGGAAGGGAGAGAGAAGGCTATGTAGGCATTTGAAATTTACAGACACCTATTAAATGAGATGACATAGAGAAGAGATGCATGAATGGGTTATATGACCCAAAACCCCATATGTCATAGGTAAAAATAAAGGAAGAGATCACTATTGTATGAGGAGATGAGACAAAAAACAGTGTAAATCACTGAAAAGAGTGGGCAAGGAACAGACAGAAATAGAAGACTTATTTTCTGGAAAGGAGTTACCTCTAGGAAAGTGGGAAAATGGAGATAGCCAAGGAACAGAGCAGGAGAAATAACAATTTAATATAGAAGACTATGAATTACAGAAATATAAACTTATTGGTTGGATGGATTTCTGAAAATCATCCAGTCCACCTGCATGGTTAGTGGAATGAGGATTTTTCAGCAGATGAACAGGTCAGCAATGGCTTTGTCTAGCTCAGTCTTGAAAACCTCCAAAGATGAAGTCAGTGTCTCTGTCCTGGTGCTGTAGCACACTTAGCAAAGGCATTCTTTGTAATGTCCCATTGGAACTTCTCTCACTGCACATTGCTGCTATTGCATCTTGAAAAACTGTCTGCAACTACCATGAAAAATTTGTCACTGCAGTATTGCCCCTTGAGGTAGTTGCAGGCCATTGTTAGCTCACACCATATTTTCTTCACCAAACCAAACCAATTTCTCCTCACCCATGTGAGGAGCTATGCCTGTAGCTTGTCCAGTCAAGTTTGGAATAGCTTCCAAAATAGAGATTCCATAACTTGAAGAGTCAACTTGGTTCAGTGTTTGACCACTCTCTCAGTGAAAACATTTTTTATAAGTTTCCATAGAAATTTCTCTTGTTGCCATTCAAGACCTTGTTCTTTTTTTATGGTGCATCAAGAAGAAACTTCCCCTGTGATCTTGTAACAGCAGAATAGCCCCTATTGAGCTTCCTTCGTGCAGGCTGAACAAACAGGGCTCCATCACCTCCTTGATGGGATGTGTTCCAGCCTCCTAGTCATCTTGGTGGATGAACTCACCTCCAGTGGGTTCATTCTGACATGTCTATATCCTTGTTTTATTGAAAAGCCCTGAACTCAACATGAGCTGTGGTCTCCTTATTACAAGATAAAGGAGAAAAACTCTCTCTATTTGACTTGCTGGCTACACTTTTCCCAATACAGCTATCATGGTTTAATCCCAGCTGGCAGTGAAACCCCATACAGCTGCTCACTCTACTCCCCAGTGCAAGAGAGTGGGAAGAGAATTAGAAGGGTAAAAGTGAGGAAAACTTGTGAGTTGAGATAAAGGTTTAATAGATAAAGCAAAAGCCGTACATGCAAGCAAAGCAACACAAAGGATTCATTCACCACTTCCCATGGGCAGGCAGGTGTTCAGCCACTCCCAGGAATGCAGGACTCCATCACAAATAATGGTGAAAGCATCACTCTGAAAGTCCTCCTCCTTTCTTCTTACCCCCACTTTATGTGCTGAGTATGACTGGTATGGTATGGTATGGTATGGTGGTGTGGTATGGTACAGAATGTCCCCACCACAAACAACAACTCCAAAACAGATTCTAAGGGATGGTTTTTTTTTTTGGAGAAGGGTTTTGGTTACAAGGGTTCTGAGTCACTGAGTATTTTTTATGAGGAATCTGAAAATGGACTTCACTTAAGTGTTGGAGTGTTGTTCTTCCGCCCAGCTAAGAGGAGCTTTAAAACACAAGCTTATGCTATTCTCATATTTACAGCATTGTTTAAAATGTAGTGCAGCTGTACATAAATTACTTCACATTTTAGAAGCAGCCTGGCTGCAGCACAAGGTTGCTTTGCTTATGCAGTTCAACCTGATGTTTAGAAATTGCTTGCACAGCAGGGGAAGACTGACATGGAGATTCATGTTAATTTCCACACTTGGCAAAGGTACAGAGGAAGAAGAAAAATTAGTGAAATAAAAGCGCTGTAGTGTTGAGAAGAGCTAAATTTAAATCACAACATCTCGTCTAATCTCCTTCCATTCTTTTCCAGCACATTTAAAGTATTTAATGCCTTGATGTAATACTGTAATTGCATGGGGAATTACAAAATAAAACAGAGATTGAGGTTAACAAATAAATGCCTCACAAAATGGATGCTTTGTTATGTCCCAGTCCTTCTCTGCACTCCCATCAGATTTAAAACATTTGAGTTTTGCTATGGAATACAGCGACACTCAGTATCTCTGCAGTGCCTTTCCCTATGTGTTGTGGACTCCCCTTGCCTATTGCTTCATGTATGATAAATATGTACAGAATCTTGTTTTCAGCCATAAGTACAAAGAGCAAAAGTTCTCAAAGCAAAAAAATCTGACGTTTGAGCATCTTGCATTTTAGGCTGTTGCATTTCACTGATGGGTGTTCTTCCACTGCAGTGGAGTTGGAACGAGATGATCTTTAAGGTCCCTTCCAATGCAATCTATTCTATGGTTCTGTGATTCAATGACATTCTAGTCATGGTTTGCATTCTTGATGCTCCCAAATATGTGACATCAACAAAATTCATGCTGCTTGTGTCATGATCATTAAAAAAATAGTAACTGAAATGATGGGAAGCACAGGCAACTGATGGAGTCTACCCCAGTGCTGATGTTTTACCTCCTGAACCATACATCTATAAGGGGCAGAAAAATACGATGGAAGAAAATGGCTGTTCAGCTAAGGGACAATGCTGGCAAAACAACAAATACCTGGGAAATGACCATATTAAATTTATTATGGGAATTTAGAGGCAGGATTCTGACTGTTGGAGGGGTGTTATTTTGGACCTGAACTTCAGCTGAAGTGTGAAATGGAGTGTGAAAAAAAAGAACTGCATTTCAAATGATACTGTTCTGTTCATGTGATAGAACTCTGGACTTCGTGTAACACAAAATGCACTTGAAAAAAAGCTTTTTGGCACTTCCACATCAGTTTTAATTGGTATAAATACAAATATAACAATATCTCCTTGAAATTGGTATAAATACAAATATAACACTACCTCCTTGAAACATCTTAAAACAATAAATTTAGTTTCATTCCTGAAAGGGGGTAGGCAAGGTGAGCTTACAACAATCTTTATTTTCTCTGGAAAAAGGATGAGTACTTTTACCACATCTGTCTCAGACACAGCATGGTTGTTCCTTTCCAAAGAAAATTGTGTTTGGGGAAAAGCTAATCAGATTATCACTCATTTTTCAGAGCAAGCCATTTGGGTAAAATGCCCAAAGGTATTCAGACTGGGCCAATTTTTCCTGACAGTAGTTAGTATGACACTTTCTTAAAAGGCAAAGAATTAAATTACTACAAAAGGAAACTATTATATCAGATGAAACTGTTAATATATAGTCATAGTATCATGATCTTTTATCACTTTACACATGTAGTTGTGTCATTTATTTTTAAACAGTGCACTGGGAAAACTGAATAGTTGTTCTCTTTTTAATAAAACTCAGTGAACCTTCAGGGTTTAACATCTCCATATAAATAAATCTTATGTGTTACATCACACTTTAGAACCTCAAAAAAGTCTGTTATATTGTGCTGTAAAACATGCAAATATTACTGAGATTGCTGTTCTATAAATGCTTGGAAGGTAAGTTTCTCAGTTTTGGATGTAAAGAATAAATTCATTGCCTTTGGTAGCAGTGGTTAGCCAATATTAAGAGCCTGTTCTCATTAGAAAGAGAAATGGAGAATAGCCCAATGGTGACAATCCTGGTAATTTACAGGAATGTATGCAGCATCCTGTTTTCTAGGAAATAGTCAAAATAAGCACTGTGAGACAGCATCTTTGTTCAAAAATCAAAATCTGCCTGGCTTTCAAGAAATTTTTCCCCAAACAGCTCTGCACGTCGTGCTCACAGAGGTATGCCCTTGACATCTCTTGCTTTCTTCTGGGTTTCTACTCGCCTCATATGTATGCATTGGTAATCAGTCTCACAGCACTCCAGGGACCTCCTCCATCTCTCTCATCTTCTTGAATTGCAACCTCTTTAGTTAGTTACTTAGTTACCACTCCCCAAAGGGGCCCTTACTTGCTCCTTCCAGTTA
The DNA here is from genome assembly GCA_013397075.1 of Rhabdornis inornatus. Classification (NCBI taxonomy): domain Eukaryota; kingdom Metazoa; phylum Chordata; class Aves; order Passeriformes; family Rhabdornithidae; genus Rhabdornis; species Rhabdornis inornatus. The sequence continues at coordinate 108,549 of VWZS01006289.1, read as the reverse complement.
GGCTGCTATAAAGCCACTTTCTACTGCCCTTTTGATTTTACTTGCCTCTAAGTTAGAGAAAGCATCCCTTCTCAGCATCCAAAGTGCAAAGATTCTGCATTTTAAAAAACTATTATGTGGCCTATTTTTTATTGTTGTTATATTTGTTTTGGAGTAACTGTTTGCCCAGTCCTAACTAAGCACTGGAGTGGGATGGTGGTAGAGCACCCATTCTTTCCCAGTTGGTGTCAGTGCTATCCTGCTGACTTACTGGGCTATGTGGTGAGCACACCAGCTCCACAGCTGTGGAGCTTTCTTTATCAGCCACAGCAATAACTGAGCATTTGCCAGGAAGGATGAGGAAGTTAAAGAAAAGGGACTGGACACACCTGGGAAGGATGGGTACTATGAGAGCTCAACTGAAGCAGCCCACAGCAGGCTCTGATGCAGGATGTACCTGAAAATATGGAGAAAATTCCTATGAATTTTCCTATGGAAGATTGTCCTACCCTGGATCAGTTTCTGATGGTATGCCTCTAAACAACCATTGTGACCTTCCGTCATGTGACTTGATGGATTCTTGGTCTGTCTGGTTATGCCAATCACTGTATTCATCTAGGAGCAGGAAAATAGGGTGGATTGCACCTGGAAGACAATAGCAGATGCACTCAAAGTAGAAAGCAAGTGAATAAACCTTTGAAATCACTTAGAAGAAAATGTTATTATTCTTCAGCCCCTGCAGTTTGGAGGTCCAGTTCAGCAAAAATACTCAAGTTTTTAATGTACAGTCAATGATATGTTAGGAGAGGTTTCAAATTAATTGTCTTTAAGTGGTGTGCTTGATGGTGTCATGTATTTCTTAATATGTAATCTGGATTACAAAAAACGGTTGAGATCACTCTGAAAATTGCTGTCTTTGGAAACGAATTAAACTTTCTGTCTAATGCTCTGCAGGATATTAATTAGGTAATCCTAGTAGCACCTACCTTTGCATTTGAACTCTGTTACAGATGCATAGGGAACATGAACAAATTATTGGGACATAGAAAATTGCTGTGTTGAATTCTCTGTGTGCATTCTCTTACTTCAAGTAAAAGTGAAGCAGCCTGTCCTTTAATTGAGAGAAAAACCACCTGAGATTTTAGCAGGAGAGGAGGGATGTGTATATGGTTACCTCACAAGAGCTGACACACAGCAATTCATTACCCCATGGTACCTTCTTGGTGTGTCAAAGCCTTATGGCTTCACTGAGATTTTCTTACATTTTGCTCATTAATTCTCTGCATTGAACAGACCATATATTTATTTGTCGAAGTCACTGAGAGAGAAAAATAAAATTATGACATCTTGCAATTTTGACTGCTGGAAGAATAATTACAAGTGTAGTTATTTAGTTTATGATGAAAGTTGCAGCAAAACTGACCTGTGTCTACTTTGACAAGGTATAATTTCTGTAAGGCTTGTGTCCACCAATGCTAGCATGTATTTAGTTCTCTACTTAGCTGCATTCCATTTCTATGCAGCATTTTTTTTGCCTACTTTTTTTTTTTCAGCACCCTGCAAATGGAATGCACTAAATTAGTCGTGGTCACAGTAAGTTCATGTTTTGAAACATTTTGAAATAAAAATTGATGCTGCTGAGTACAAATACTTGTAGTAAAACCTTCCAGGCAGAAGATACTGTAGTGACACTCTCATGCCAAAGCAATGATTATTTTATAGGTGATCAAAGTACCACTCATGTCTAAGAAGTTCCTGATTAAACAGAAAGTTGACACATCCTCACCCCCCATATCCTACCATATTGTCAAGTTAACATTGCCATAAATAACACTCCTGGGACACAATTTCACATTAATATTACTTTATGCTTATATCAAGTGCAGGAACGAAGGCAATGAATTAAGAGCACCTTTATTAATTAGTGTCAGGAGGAGTGACTGACCACTTAGTGGTGAAGAACATGATATTGAATAGTAGACTTTTGTCTTTTACTGTAGTTCATGTTTCTAACAAAATAATCAAGAGAGCAGAAAAGAGTAATCAACAGACTCAGATAGAAGCTTCAAAGACACCTCAGCAGGAGAAAACAAGCTACAAACACAGAATCATGTGTATGGATGGATCAGCAAGCAGTAGGCCTGAAAAAGGGCTGCCCAAGAGGCTCAACACAAGGACTCATCGACCCCATGCCATTGCAAGGCCACTTCTTTTTATTCAATAATTCAATATTGTTGAATCTTGAAAAGGTCATGAGGGACATAGCACCAGGGGGACCTCGACAGTCTGGAGAGCTGGGCCAACAGGAACATAATGAAATTTGACAGAAGGAAATACAAAATCCTAACCTGGGGGAAGAACAACCCATGCATTGGTGTGCCTAGGGGCTGACTGCCTGAGAAGCAACTTTTCAGAGAAAGTTCTGGGAATGTTGGTGGACAAAATGATCATGAGCCAGTAAAGTGCTTCTGCAGCAGAGAAGACCAGCAGCATCCTGGGATGAACTGGGAGCACTGTCAGCAGGTCAGGAGAGCTGATCATTTGGCTCTGCTGAGCACCAGTGAGAACACATCTGGAGTGCTGTGTCCAGTCCCTGATTCCCCAGTACAGAGAGACATGGACACACAAGAGTGAGTGCAGTAAGGCCTGCAAAAATGATTAAGGAATTCAGTGAAGTGCTCCAAAAATACTTAAGGAATTGGAGCATCTGGCACAGAAAGACTGAGAGAACTGAGACTGTTTAGCCTGGAGAAAAGGTGGCTCAGGGATATCATATCAATATGCATGAATAGCTGATGACTGGGACTAAAGAATATGGAGCCAGAGTCTTCTCAGTGGTACCTAATGAAATGACAAGAGGGAATAGAACAAGATGAAATAAAAGAAACTTCCCTTGAACGCAAGAAAATATTTTTTACTGTGAGAGTAGTGGAACCTCGGAAGTGGAAGTTTGAAGAGTTGTTATATTTTAAGATACTCAGAAGACAATGGGACACTGTACTGAATAACTTGTTCTAGTTGTCCCTGCTTTGGGAGAAGGAGGGTAGGAGGTTGGAGGTGAGCTCTCTTCCCACCACAAACAAAGAACCAATGAATAATAGCATAAATGAAGGCATAAAAGTTGCTTAAGGAAAGTAGTCTGAAAGACACTGTAATCTTTGAAAATACTCTGATGCCACGCTGAAGATACCAAATAAATTGTAGCCCCGGTTATGCAGTTTAGAAAGGGCTTTGCTGAGCATAAATTTAATAAGACAGACTTAAGCAGCACAGGGTTAACTCTATTCTCCTACTAAAATATTCTGACATGTTGCATAATTACAAGGACCACCATGTATCCAGTTCTGTGAAATGCAACTTACTTTACGTATTGTGTTTTTCTATGCCTGTTTAGAATCCTAGGGAAATAAATAACTGACATGTGAAGCCCTTGATAAACATGAATAAGGAAAGTACAAAGTGGGTGTTTATTGAAAATTTGATGTAATTGTAAGTGTTAAGTCAAAATATGTTAAAACATTGGATAATATCTTCTTACTGAGTTAATATTTAGCCCATTGAGTAAGTGATTCTTAAACAGTCTTCACTCTAAGGATCATAACAAGAACAGTTGAAGACTCTTATTTTGTAAAAGAGTCATAAATGGGAGATGAATCAAATGTAGTTGCTCTTGGCATGTTTCATGCAATTACAGGGGAAAACATGATTAATGGCAATGAAATTTATGGTTGATTAAAAATAAAATATAATGCCTAGAGAAAGGCCATAGATAAAGCTAAATGCATTAATATGAAAATAGGCATCTGCAAGTAAAAATCTGTAGCAGTGGTGAGCCTAAATATAGTTCCTCTTAATTGTGGGAATAAATATTACCTCTGAAGTTGTGGGAAAAGAGAATCTTGTTTCAAGAGAAGGCACATTTGTTCAATGCACAAAAAGACTAATTGCTGCTAGAAATCTGTTCATTTTCCTACTCACACAGTAATGATCCTAGCATACACACAAAAGGAGCATTTTAGGCAAATTGAGACAGACATTGAGTGTGGGCTCAGGGAGACTTGGCACTGTGTTCCTTGTATCACCACCCAGCAGTCAGTCACTACAGATGACTTCCTGGGCATCACGATTTTATAGGGCCAGAAGAGTGGGGTGCTACAGACTGCCCTGCATCTTAAAGAATGCACTTTTCATTTTCTACATGCAAAGGAGCTTAGGGACTGAAACCCACCACTATCTTTAGGCACTGCTGGACGGAGAGCATGAGCTTTCCACTATTTGAAAATTAGGTGCATCTGCTTGCAGAATCTATGGGAATTCTTTACATTGTTCAGGAGAGGAAGGGTATGAAGTATATATTTAAGCTGCTATAATGAAACACATAAGAGTCTTCTTCTAGCAAGCTCTGAACCTGAAGTGTGTGAGACAGACGTGGTGAAGAAGATAGTGTGTAAATGTGGGTTGAATATAAGCATTGGACTAAAACAATGCTCATAAATGATGTATCCAATCTAGTATGCCATAAATGTACATACTCAACATCTGAAACTGGCCAAACTGAGTAAAATAAAGGGAAATCAGAAATGTGGCCTGAGGCAAGTTGCTTTCTTTCATCTGCTTTAGGAATCTCCCACTAAAGGAGAAGAGCTAAAACAACCAGGCACCCTAACGTTTTGCCATATTTACTCTGTTTAAATTATGTCTTATTGCCACAATTAAAAAAAAGTCCTGATATTTTTACAACTCTTCACGTTGCTTTTACCTAAGCAGTTGAGGCAAACTGTACCAAGAGTAAAACTAAACATTTCATACATATTGCTGTAATGAAGGAAAGAGTAGAGGGCAAAGAGGAAAATTCAGGGAGGTTTAGAAGAGTATCACATGTTTAGACCTCATATAATAGTAACTCTTTTGAAAAGCCTGAAATTGTATCAGAGCTGAGTTCAATCCACTGATGTTACACGAAGACAAACATCCCAGTGGATTATTTGTGGGATGGACAAAATACTGTATTCCCTATTCAGGAAGCTTGTACTAAATGCAGACACAGATGGGAATCCACAAATACTTAAATTATAACTACCATACCAGCTTGTACAAATGAGTAGTTAATTACTTGCTTATATATCTTGCATATTGCCGTTTAATAATATTTAGTGTTCTTTTTCTAAACTAAATACCCAAGTAGAATATAAATAAGGCGGGTTTTGTCATTCAGATATGTCATGTAATATATATGTCATATAGACATCTAAATCCCACTGCGTTGTAATAAAATTTGGAAAGAAACCAAAATATGCTTTTTCCTTGTTATTTGTTCTATTCAGTTTCTGTCATTGCAGCTTTGTTAAAGCACAGTCCAAACCTTCCCGTATGGCATCTTTGGTACTTTCCTACACATACATTTCAGTTAATGGGCTTCAGTCCAAATTTTGATTCCTTTCTCTTTTGTTGTTCAAAACAATTGACATCAAACTGAAACATAAAAGAGAGAAGAAAAGGTTGTTTTCTCTACACAAAGAACCACAGCAGTGTTTTACATTTTCCATATGAATACAATTATTGTTTGTCTCTTGCTTGCACACTGCATCCTGCATTTGGATTTTGGCAGGTAAAGTTACGCTTGCTGAGCTCGCTGATGCTTTGTCCAATTCCAAGCAGCACTGTAGGCTTTGTTATTGTCCACTAGACACTTCCCCTCCCCCATGGCTACTTAAACCCTTTTTAAGATCAGTTTTCTGGAGTTCATCTGGCGTTTTCAGAGCCCTGTTAGGAGGCCACTGCGCTGCTGGGGTGTGCTGTGAGCTGCAAGAGGCCATCGTGCTGTTGCATACACACAGCAACAGAAGTGCTTTCTGTTTATACTCCTCCGCATGTTATCTAGAGTCTCATTTCAAACACATTAATGCTAAAATAAGACTTCCAACTACTACTTCTATTTATACACTTTAAGCTTTCTCAGTCCTAGCTTTATTGGCTAAAAAAAAGTTTATAGATAACATACCCCAGGCGAAGTTCTCTAATGCTTCATTTAAGAAACATTAGTAACTGTGATCTGTGGAAATTAACCAAGATAAATTGTTGCTTTTTAAACGCAGCTTCTTTCTGTTCAATTTAGGTATCAAAGACTCAAGCGCTGGTAATATGTCTGGAGCATTTGAAGATGAAATATGATACAGATATTGATAAAGAGGTTGAGTTTACACTGTTTAAAGCCTGATCTGTCCAGAATAACAATTTAAACCAAAGTTTTAGTAAATAAGGACGGGGGAGCCAGTGCTGTTGATCCCTGTAACTGACTCAGTTCCCCTATTTATAAGCAGATGAACACTACTTGGTTTAGATCTTCTGACTCCTCTTGCACCACCTGCCTAAGCATCACTTCTGAGGCTGCTTGAGTGTGAGTCTTCCTCCACTGCCCTGCTTTCCCTGCTTCACCTTGTGTAACCTGTTCAAGTGCTCCCTCACATCAGAATGGCTCTCTCTTGCTGTTTGCAGCACGTGGCACCAAACCCAGCAGCACATTTTGGGTGAGGACTCTGAGCTACTGGTTAAGAGTGGGCAGTTTCTGCTCTGACAGCTTGATAAACCTGGTAATACATTTTGATAATGAACTCGAAAATCAGTTCTCAGAAAATCCCACTAGCAGTCAAAATACATAATGGATCAACGATCACTATCATTGTCTTTAATGAAAGACAGTAGTTCAATTGTGGCATTCAAAGAAAAGTGAAGTATTAGGTTTAGTGAATCCTACCTTGGAAACTACTTTTGTAAATCTGGAGGTGTTTTTCATATACAGTTTGAAAGTAATCATCTGCATCTTTTCAGATCCAGGGAATATAACATTCAGGACAGTTTGTCCACTATCAATTTACAAGTTTGCCATGAGATCTCGAGCAAATGAAATTGTTCAATCTAATCCTTGGTTTTCTAGTAATGAAAAATTTTGTTTGAGGCCACTTTGCTTCCGTGATGATGATGAAGTGTTCTGAACCTTCTAGAGTAGTCTCCTTTTGCTAAGTCATAGCAAAATCCAGGCTTTGGAGCTGAATTTTTCACATGAAACAGAAATTAGTGACAAGTCAGTTATTCATCTAATGTAATTTGTGCATTGAAAGATTATGCAGAAGTTCCTTTTCTAAAGGAAATAGTATTAGGAACAAAGATCATAAGGGTGATTGCATTAGATGCTTCTGTCCTGCAACCAACCATCACCCAAGTAACATTAAGTTGTTCTCAGTCTTTTTCTCTGTCCTTAAGAGAAAGATGAGTGAAGCCAGGCAAAATTCAGAAATAACTATCATGACTGAAAATGTTTGGGTTTCACCATCTTTTTGCTCGTTATTACTCTCTCCTCAGCTGAGAGAGATGAATCAAGTCTGTTAAATCACTCCCTTGAACATTTCAGGAAAATAACCAGCTAGGATGTCCTAACTCCTAGCTGTAATTGGACAATTAAGCCCAACATGTAAATGGACCAAAACTTATAAAAGTGGGAAAATGTGTGATCTGTCATCCATCCTGGGTGTAGCCTCAGCCAGGCTCTTGTACTGCCCAAGGTGAACCCTTTGAAGGCCTTTTTAATAAATACCTACTTTATTCCTTTAACACTGTCTAGCCTCTGTTGCCGGTAGCCTCTCAAGGCATCAATGACAATTGATGGCATCCAGGTGATTTGAAATGACGAGAATGAGGGGCATACCCAAATTGTTTCATTAAATCAGCTGTAGGGCCAATAGTCTTCTGCTAAAGGCTCATTAAAATACCTGTGGACAGAAGAGGAGTGGGTGCTACAGTGATTTCTACAACAATTGCTCTTTCTACAACTGGGAAACTCCTATGCAAAAGCTGCATACTGCTTGTTTAGAAAAAGCAGATGAGACTGAGCATCCCTCTTCTTTTCTATGATTCCTTTCTCTCCATTATGCTTTTTGTTGGGGTTGTGTAATATAAGGGAACTTCAAGGATCCAGATGCCATCTAGAAAGAAAAATAAAATTATCTGGTAATAGTTAATTACTTTTTGGCAAAATATTCTCCAAAACATTATCCTGTTTGCTTACACATCTTTAACCTCCAGTGTATCTTAAATTCTTCTATGCTAGCTTTAACTTCAGATGCACTGTACCAATTAATATTCCAGTTTTTTAGTTCAGAACAATTATTTTCATATAATATTTTTAATGACTATGACAATGTAGTGCCCTTCATAGAGAGTGCTAAAATGTTAATTATAAACATAAATTCTCTTGTAGAATCAAATTACTGACCTTTTTCTTATTTAATCCTATTTTCAGAGCCACCTTACAGCACTTGACAGTGAAAATTACAAACTTTCTGAGAGTCAGCTCAATTGTTTTCTTCGTTTTTATTACCTTAAATTCTTACCTGGAGGAAACAAAATCAAATGAAATCAAAATTAGCTGAAACAAAAATCAAAAGTGACTGGTTTTATAGGCCCATTTTCCCACATTACTTCAGATGTTGTCTGTTATGTTCATACCACAAATAATCAGGAAGAAAACACATGGAGGGTCACATAGGTCAATAAACATCTGGGTTATGAAGTGTTGCCCCATTGCCTGTATTATGTTGATAAAATTACTTTAGTCAGGAGAAAGAAATATAAAGTACAAAATATAAGTGGTAAATTTTCCCGTCTTGACATATGGAAGATTTGCATGTGTAATTTACATCGGCATAAATCTCAGTTTATCAAAATGAAATTCTATCCAAAATTCCGAGAGGAAAAGAAACATGGGATGTGTGTTTGGGGGTCTGTCTCTGTCTGAGTGTGGGTGTAGTGTCCTTTGTCCATCAGGATGAGACCATTCCAGAGTTCTTTGTACTTCTCCAGCAAGTGGTTTGAAGGCACTGTTTCTTTCTGCTATGGAAGCAATTTTAATCTGCTCTAAATGCAGATCAGCAGCAAAACCCCCCAGCTATACAAATTCTTACAGTCACGCTCTTGCCCAAATTCTTCTGTTTATCTCACAAGCTTTTGCAAATATTTGAAATTCCTGGAGAAATCTGTCCTCACCTGCACCCACTAGCAGATTGACTAAAAGAATATTTAATGAGAAGGTACTGTGTTGTCTATGTTATCAGGAGCAGCACGCTTAGCTTGCTTTAATTCATGTGGCAGATAACTGCCTTTGTGGTAAGTCAGTCTTCTTATTTTTTATTGCTGTTCTTTGCATGGCTTTTATGTTCTCCTGTGATGCTACTAAACATTTTGCTTGAATAAAGATTGGGCTGCTTGTTGGATTTTTGAAAACTTTCTGTGTTAAAAACCAAAATTGCTTTGGGCAAATTTTGTTTTCTTTTTTTTCCAAGGAAAATTCCTGTTGACTTCAAATAAGGGCTTCAGGGGTTAGTTGTCCAAGAAAAATGAATGTGTGATCACAGGAAGAGATTTCTGACACTTTCCTTGGCTAGAGGCATTCATCATTATTTTAATGGAGTGCTGCCGCGAATGGATCCAGGAAAATAGGTATTAGTTTATGAACTCCAGTTATTGTGCAACCGAAGTGCAACAGCATTATCCAATATGTTTAGGTGACACTATACTATTGAGAGAAAGCAAAAATTAGTAGATGTGATACAAAGAAAAAAAATAGTCCTGCATTAACTGAAGTAAATTTTTTGCAGTAACAAAATTAAGAACAAGGCATCTGCCATAGACACCTAATTCTAAAGCTTACACCAAGAATCTTTTTTCACTTGAGGCAGATTGGATCATTTTTCAAACAACTTTACCCGTCAACCTGAAATGAAAACTACCAGAGACTTGGTACTCACCATACCACAGGTAATGAAATATCCCCAGCGAGGCATTGTATCTGTGATCATCGTATGCATCCTCCCAAACAGGAATAAAGAAACCCCAACACTGATATTTTAGTCTATGTTTTGGGAAATTAGATGGTAGATAGTTACCAAGAGATGCAATAATATCCTCAAGAAGCCATCATCTGGTGTTTGTTAGGTAGGTCAGCTTCCAATGGAGCCAGTTGCTGTCTGATCTAGCCACTTCTCATCCTACATTCCAAGTAAATCACCTCATCTGTACTTATCTGGCCACTTTCTCAGTTTTCACACAGTCAGACATGCTCATAAAACTGTCCTAAACACCTTTTCCACATCCTTCAACTATTCCAAACAGGTGGTGCTATGTCAGAATTTCATCACTGTTGGCCATGGTGGATTTGCTCTGTACTTCCTACATTTTTTAACCTTTCCCTAGAACACTGCAGGTGTGTGCTACTCCATGGAAGGAGTTTGTGAGATTTGTGTCTTTGAGCTGCCCTTCAGGACACAATCAGGGCTGTGTGTTCTGGCTGAATCAGTAGAATTGCTCTCTCCAAATTCTTTTCAGTGCCCCTATTCGCACTCTGCAAGTGACTGGTCTTGGTGATGGTTTCCACGTGGTACATTTGGTAGACATCTCTTGCCTTCTTCAGTATCCCCTGCTCTTTCGTTAATGTTCACCACAACAAAAACTCAGCTTTGTGGGTTTTTTCTTTCAATTCCTGTGTGTTAAAAGCTGTGGCAGCCTCAAAAAGGAGGAAGTTTTGGGTTCAAGTGGAGAGACTCACATTTTCTATGTTTGGAGGCCTCCTTACTCTCCTTCATGGTCATTTTAGTCATGTTTGCAGGTCATGGCAGGTTTAGCAAAGCCTGTGAGTCCTGAGGGTAATTCTGCACACTGTCCACAGCATGTATGTCAATGACCTCAGCACCACTGGCCTGCTGATAAACCAGCTCTTCTGGAACACAAGCTCTTCTCATTTCTGAACACAAATCTCATTTCTGACCCTGTGCTCCTGTCTTAATGCTTCCAAATAGGTATTTTGGGAAGAATGAATGGCATGAACAGAATTGCTGTAGGACATCTGTAGACACAGCCATCCTGACTGATATTGTGACACCTGATCTGCCTTAGAGTATTTGTTTATGATTGCTATGGAGATCAGAATGCCTTGAGTTTATTTCTAAGATTGGATTTTGCATGACATGTCCATTTTTTGCTGTATAAATTTGAAATTAAAATATTGGAATATATATCACTATTCTAAGTTACACTCTTAAGTCTGCCTTCAGGCACTTAAATAAATGGCCAGGTTTTTAAATAATTAAGTACTTGCAGCTGCCACCAAAGTCAACGGAGGGGCTGTAGCAAGGAACAGGCAGAAAACTTCAAGACAGAAAATACAAAGAAAAGAAAATTTTAACCAGTATTGTATCAACCTGAGGCATGGGCAGAAAGAAGATATAGAAAATGTACCCGTAGCATGGATTCTGCTAGATAAGGGGCTCACTGTTGATCTGTCCACTAGTTGGCAGGCACAGCAATGCAGTCAGCTATCCTGTGGATGCATCCCTGGCTGCTCCTGAATCTCTGCTGAGGCGTCCTAGCAACTGTGTGCCAGCACTGCACTGTGCAAATGCATAAGCATTAGCAGGATCAATCAAACCTGCAGGCGAGTTTTCCAGTGGCTGCGGCATGAAGCAGTTCACTGGAACAGAGTGAAACATCTGGTGAACAGGGATACCAAGGTTAAGTGTATTTCCAGGACTGCATTCATCTTTTTGTTCCTTAAAAAAACCTAACAACTAGAAATCATAGTTCTGAATGTATAGCTTGGAGATTTTTCCCATCCCTTCAAGATCCTGTTCCTGAGGATTATGCAACTATACAAGTGCCTGCAGGAGATGCTCAGAACACTCTCACTCTTTGATGGATTACATGGGTCACTTCAAATTTAGGGACAAAAGGACCTTGCAGATCAGATTTACAGTATATTTAACGTTCCTGTTTCAATAGTGGCCAGTGCAAAAGATCAGCAAGGATTGAACTATATGTTATGTAGTAGTGTGCATGATCTTTTTCCCCTCAGTACTATGTTTCAGTAAAGTGCCATTATGCATCAGCAATTTTAGTTGGCTTGCAAGAGGAGGTGAATTTTTAGTTTTTCATTTTGCTTTCTGCCTTTGCATCCCACATATAACAACCCTGTAACATGTATTTTGGAGCAAACGTGTTCATTCAGAAAACCAAGAAATGAGTCACTCAGCTCCCATTCCGCATGAACATTTCGCTCCATATATATCCAGATTCACAATTTCATTTTCTGCCTTCTGCGCATTATCTGATATATTTACATGCTTTCCTAGGCTCCTTCTACTCTTTCACTTTTCTGTAGCTGCTGGAGAGACTTTTGTTGAAGCTTTTTTTTTTTAACTGGGGCAAAATCCTGTCAACAGAGTGCAAAAGCATGTTTAATGGCCCCTAGCTGGCTGCAGATGCCCACATTTCTGAATAGTACTTAACATCAGAAAACTGAACGTACTATTAATTAAAGCTTTCTTTTCAAATGATGCCAAAATAGAATATTTTCTGAAAAGACCTCACTTTTCCTCCAACATGAAGTAAGATGAAAGACATTTACTCTGTGATTTCATTTGCATTCTCTGAAGTGACTCTCTGAAATGTGCTTTGGCAATAAAGAAAGCACTTGTTGCTGAAAAGCAAAAACAAAGTATTACTTGTCAGTCTTTATACAGTGTATCTGCAAATGTGAGTCTTGCATGCGAAAAATTACTGGTGGTGTAAAATTGGACGTGTAAGGCCACACACTTACTGGTTACAAGATCCTAAAAGGAATTATTTTTTCCCAACCACATTGGATTATCCACACCAAATATCTATTTTAAGGTTATTATACAATAATATGCTAACAATTATATTTAGCATGTGAAACATGTATAGATAGTACTGAAGGGAGATAAAGCAACTGATTTTTTTAATTAAAAAAACCCGCTTGTTTTACAATGCAGTGATAAGTTTTACAGTATTTCATTTTGTATCCCTGTTATGCTGCATAAATGCCCTCTCTACATTTTTATTTCCTTTTATGTGTATAGATATATGTATTTCAATTAAAAAAAGGAAAAGAGAATTTAAATAAAGTGTAAATGACTAGTGAAGTGTACAGGCATTGCTGACTGTCAGAGCAAGAAAGTATATGCTCAGGGTTACAGGAGTGACATCCAAGTTGTGTGGAAGTTGTGCTTGTCCCAGTTCACCAAATTGGAAAACAAGCTGGTAATTGCCTTCCCCCACAACTTCCAGGCCACATACTGTGCTTTCATTTCCACAAAGACAAAGCTGAAAGGACAAAAATGCAACAGATTGCCCAGAGAGGTTGTAGATTCTCCTTCACTGGAGATATTCAAGAGCTGTCTGGACACAATCCTGTGCCATGTGCTCTGGGATGACCCTGCCTGAGCAGGGAGGTTGGGTCAGAGGAACCGCTGTGGTCCCTCCCACCCTGACCCATTCTGTGACTCGGTGGTTTTGTGAACAGGAATTGTGGTCCCAGCCTACGAAGAGTTAGGATGTGACTGCAACATAAGTCTGGCCCCGCCAGCTGGGGAGACAACACAATCTACATGCAGCACTTTGGGCTTCAGAAAGCACTCAGGGCAAGAAGAGACATCCTGCTGTGATCCATTCGGAAAACCCCTTCCAACTCCTGCAGTTCAGGAAAAGGGTAAACAACTCTACGCAATAACCCAGCAATGTGCTGGCATTCTGGCAAAGCTTTCTCCAGCCTAAATCTCTATCTGCCTGCTCTTGCCTGCCTGCGTGAGGAGAATACACAATGTGTCAGCAGGATCTGCATCTCCTCTTTTACTGTGTGCTGAGGATACCTGGTACCCCCGTCCTCAGAAAGTTACTATGCATTAGCAGGATACTAGGGGTATACTTCCTTCCCAGCATTCTCTATGTCCTATTTTAAATTATTAAGTCCTGTTGTTCTTGCTCAAGGACTTTTATAATGTAGGCAAGTACTTCTGCTGAAATTTAAAACTCCTTGAAAAGTTTTACTGCGAGAAGTCAAATTAATGATGCTTGAATTATGAGGACTTGTGCAACTGCATCTTCAGGGACCTAACATACTCAAAACATTTTTCCATACCGGGGATATTCATAAAAGGGCTTTCCCATTTCTACTGTAGACTTTTTAATGTTTAAAAAGTTCATAACCATCCTTTGCCTTACCGGTAAAATGTTTCCACACAGACAATAGTGCAAGACTGGAACAGGTTGTCCAGAGAACCTGTGAAGTATCAGTTCACAGAGATGTTGTGCTTTGCACTGGAAAAGTTCCTGAGGAAGTCTAGATTGCCCATTTTGAGAAGGGCTTTGTCCAAGTGGTCTCTAGGGGTCATTTCCAACCGAAATGACTCCATGTTTTACATAAGCAGTGGAGTCTTGTTCATCCATCCCTATCTATTTTTGTGGCACTGCTATATGCCACTGAATTGGGTTGGATTTGGCAAAAGGGACTCAAAGGTTACGAGAAGACAACATACATCATGACTACATGTTTCTTATTGCCTTGCAGAGGTAGGCTGCACATGAAAAGAAAAGCAGTTTTGTCTGAATAACAGATTCAGATTTGCTGAGGTACAAAACATAAGTTACATATATGGTTTTTAAAAATGTATTACTTAATATTGGGCTTTGAATTTAATTAATTCTCTATATAGATTTTAAATTATGATATTAATGAGTTAGCATCTATATTAAGATGTTAACCTATATTTATTCTTAGACTGACAAAATATCAAATTCTCAGGCAAAATTCCAACCCCTGCAACACTTGATGTACACTGCTGAATTAATATCAAACTAAACAAGAGTAGAATTTATGCCAGTGACTCAGAGGAGTTATTCTGGCTATTTCAGTACAGATTTATAAGAAAATTATATCTTAAGAAATAAAACTATATCTATGCAGTGAAGATACTTGTGCCTAAGAAGACAGAAAATAAACCACAGCAGGTTTTATTATATAGTCAAATAATTATTTATGTTATTTTAAAAAACTACAGCTGTATTTTGTTACTTCCTATTTTTTATCATTTCTTTCATGAGATACAGGATATACAATATTAGAGAAGGCTCTGGGGCACAAAAAGACTAATTCATTTGAGGAACATCACTGATGTCATGACCCACAGGAGTGAAGGCTGAGGAAACTTGGGACATAAAATACGTTAAGTCTGCACAGAACAAAAAGATTGCAGGAACATTTCAAGTGCTACTTGTTTATAAACTGAAAAACCCCACAAAATTGCACAACAGTTTAGGTTTTCCAAATCAGTGAGATTTGTGAAAATGCAGAAGGTGAGAACACATATCTTTAATGTAACTTGGGAAATTAATTTAGTTGTAAAACAATTATTATTTTGGAAAGATCTCAATTATTTCTACAATAGAAACAAACCAGTCTCTGCTAGCATGGTGAATGCTGCATTGGTGTCATCTCGTGGATGTCTGGCATAGTATCCATGCTAAATAAAGCCAGAACCAGTCAAAATTCATATTTTGGGAAGCATTGCACCATTTTCTTCACCATTTTCTCCATCCTTGCAAATGAAACACTAGAAATTAAGTATTTCTAAATTAAGCCCTTAAGATCCCTTTCCATGCTATTCTAAAGATCCTAGATTTGTCGAGACTTGCTGAAATGTCTCTATCTCCAGAAGGATGAAGCAAAAGAAACTATTGTTTTATAACTTTATGCATAATTTAGAGAAAAGTGAAGATTTTTGAAAAATGTGTTTACACCTGTTTTCTTCAACTAGTATAAAGTGGTCTGCATCCTTTAATTTCTGAATTTATACCTGGCAAAATTGCACATGGGTTTAGTGCTGTCAAATAGCCCCACAGGAAACTGCAAGATGACTATCCAATTTAGCACCCTCTGAAGGTATCTTATCTTAGTTCACTCTGAAGGTATCTTATCTAAGTATCCAATGTAATATTATAATCCAGAGTTATGACAAAACAAAAACAAAACCAGGCCTTCTGGACCTGAACACAGCCCTAGCTTGCCTGTGCTTACTGCAGCTCCCTATGGATAGAGGTGGATTTGCTTTTTTTGCAGAAACCCACCTTTGGGGAGAGCTGGTACACTTGGTGATGTTGATTGCCCCACCTTGAGCTGTTAATAGCACCCAATAATATCCTTGTCTCCCTGCCAGCAATTGCAAGGTGGAGGGTAAAGATGCAGAGAAACCATCATTTAGGGAGTTATACACCTTTAATGTCACTTTTGCTCCACCTGTGGCACGGAGTTTCTGCACTGATCGCCAGGATCCAAGTCCTTCTCAGACTTCTAGCATGTGCACTGCGAACAGGAATATTTGTACACTGTCTTCCAGTGTTGCTCAAGGTAACTGAGATTACCATAAAAAGGAGACCAGTGGTGCTCATTTTTTGCAGTGTTTCTATGCCTGTACTAGATGACAGCCCCCCCTGTATTTTGGCAGTCCACGTGATTCTCATGCTCAGATGCCAGGCTTATATACATAAAATATAACAGTCTGCACTAAAACAAGCAATATTTGCCTGGCATTTGTGGTGGTAGGTAGGTGTTGGGCTTTATGTCTGACTCTGCTCTGTGTTTGGGAAAATCAAGTCACTGCTATGCAGGAGGATGTATGTGTAAATATGAAAAAATATGTCTAAATTTCTGGAGTGCCTTCTGATTACCAAAAACTATGGAGGAAGAATGGGAGAGAAATTATTCAGTCACAGTTGACTAAGATGGTTGGGGAAGTTTGAAATTTTTAAAAGAAGAGACTCACTGGCATGAGGCCAAAGGATATACCTTTTAAAAAAGATCCAAAATTCCTAGGAAACTTGCACCTTGGTCACTATGCAGCATGTCCCTGTTGTGTCCTTCAGCTCTAGCTGCAACTAGTTAGAGGAACACTGACCTTTGATAAATGAAATCCCAGAGGGGGTGTGTGAGATGCAAGGGGATAGTGAACAAGTCTCATACCCAAAGCATAAATACTCTTTTTTCCAAAGGCAAAATGGTAGTGTTGCATAGAAATTCCCTTGGATAATTGTAGAGGTTCCACCCATAAGGATGAGGAATTCAACTCTGTCTCTAGCCAGGGAGGGAATTTTGTAGCTCTGTGAAAATCCCTGTTGCAGCTAAGCTGACTGCCTGCAGCTGCCTTGGGTGGTTAGCAAAAGAAAAAGTAGGTTAACTCTACTTTGTACTGTACAGAGTAGGCTACACTGAATCTTACCTTTTGAAAAGAATAAATAATAAAATCCCCATTTCTTCTCAGCATGTTTAAAATCTATAGAAAAATAATAAAAATTCCTACTTTGGTGTTTGCATAATGCCTTGTTGGTGACTAAGGCACTCTATGACGACACAAACAATTAAGGTAATTCTTTCTTCTTTACTTAAGGAAACACTGATAGATATTAGGATTCATAAAAATCTATGATGGGTAATAAAGGAAATGTGTTGTTTGCCAGATTTAGAGTAAATTCAGTAGCAAATAAACATGCTATTAGAAAACATGTAACTGCAAAGGAAAATTCTTCTCTGGTTATCTCCCTCCATACTTGAAAACTCTATCCTTGATCCACTGCTACATCCTGGACGAAAAATACCCTACAAAACAAGCCTAAAAAGAGTGTTACACAACAAAAATACCCCGATTATTAGTTAAAGAAATTGAAAATGTAAGTCCAAAGTAGGTCAGCTTTAACCAACTGACACAACTTCTAAGGTCAGGAAAAGCTTCAGTCGTAGTTTGTGTTCCTTTGCTAGGGAAATTATTACACAGTAATGTCTTGGGGCTGTGTGTTTGCTGGTGCTGCCAAGACAAGTAATTTCTGTGTGTGCTGTGAGGAGCATTCCTTCTCTATCATATGACTACGAGATAGACATAATGCTTCACTGTAACAGCACTGACTCACCCTGTGGTTTACGCCAACACTTAATGTCATTCATGCTTAATAAAACTGCAGGGTTCTGCTTTTCCACCCACTTTTTGTTATTTTTCTCGAAACCTACCACAGCACAAGAGAAGTTATGGCAGCTTGGTATAAAATGCATATTTTATATTCTCCATTCAAATATATTTGACA
The DNA here is from genome assembly GCA_013397075.1 of Rhabdornis inornatus. NCBI lineage: Eukaryota > Metazoa > Chordata > Aves > Passeriformes > Rhabdornithidae > Rhabdornis > Rhabdornis inornatus. Next base: position 90,597 of record VWZS01006289.1, on the reverse strand, counting down.
GTATTCCTGAGAAAAAGTTGTCTGAACAGCCATACACAGATGGCCAGCACACAGCTGAATGACTGCAGCATTCTTTTCAGAGGAACAGGTATATCTGGTAATCTGACTGTCTAGTCTTTTTGTTTGATTTGCAAAGTTCATTTGGAAATCATAAATTCATGCAAGCCAAAATTCCCCCCACGCCCCTCCAGCTCAGATCAGCAAACTGACCCACTTCTGTTCTCAGCTCAAACCCACCTTTACACCAGCTGCCATGCTTCCTTTGAATGACTGATGTGAAGAGGGTCTGTTAAATATTGCAGGTAAAGACCTTATTAAAAAAATATTAAATCAAACATGTTTTCCTGCAACGCTGTAAGCCCGAACACAACAGCAGCAGTGTGGTAGCTAATGAGAAATTCCATGCTGATGCACCTCAGTCCCCAGCTCCAAGATGTACTGGAGGAAGGCAAATGCCAGCTCTTAATGCCACCTCTTAATGCCACATTATGCTTTGCCCTACACACATGTCCTGAAGGATTTCACTCCGTTTGAGCAGTGAGCAGCTGTAATTCCAGCTCTCTCCCCTTTAAGTAGAAGCAATGAGGAAATGGAATGGGCCTGAGGATTGCATGGCTCACAGAACAGCAAGGATGGGTGGGCTGTGGTAGCTTTCTTCAGGCTGTGCTGCCAACACACCTGAATAGCCACAGGAAATCCAGTGGCAAAATCCTGAAAATTGTAGTAGAGCGTGCAATTTTCATGGACTGTGAGAATATAACACCTAGTGAAATTAGAGGTGTTCTGCATTTAGTTTTTATTGTAGTAAAAGAGAGTGGAGTAAAAAAAAATTGTATTTTGCTCCTGTGTTCAGTTCCTGAAGTCTTATGCCCCAGCAGGGATATTGGAAATACACAAGATTTGGTGCACTTTGCTTTCTCCCAAATGGAACAAAATTATCATTCAGAAATATCTGTAGCAGTTCCAGGAATAAACTGTCTCCCTTATTGATTTAGCAATACCAATGCAGCAGAAAATTCTCAGTTCTATATAGAGGGAATTGTCCCAGTTTTCATTGTAGCAACAGAACTGAAATAGCCAGCTCCACTAAAATATTATTTTATTAAAACCACTATAATTGCACTTTAACTGTTTGTGTGTTTCAGTTCTTCTCCTCTTCCCAGCCTGGAAAAAAAATGAAGTCACATCTTTCAGTATTACTGTTCTTTCAGTCAAATTAATAAACTGGCTTCTCTGTGTAGTATCAGCTTGATTAACAGCTACCATACTGAAATGCACGACCTCCTTGCTCAGGGAGCCTTTTAGGGAGAGTGTGGAGTGTGCATATAGATGTGATAATGAGTGGGTGATTCATGCATTTGTGCCTGTTTTTACCTCAATAATAGTATCTTTCCTTTTTCTTTTCTTTTTTCCTCAGTTAATAAAAAAACAAACCTGAAAAACTCTGAACAACTAAGGGTTTTTCGTTGCTGGCTTTTAAGATATACAAAGGATTCTGCCAGTATATGTGATCATTACAGAATATTCCCACAAGAAACAGGGCTATGTTGCTTTAAAGCCTTCTATATTTAATATATTTGTTTTGGGCTCTCTTGTGAAAACTGTCAGAAGAAAAAGAAGAGACAGCATGTGTGTAATATATAGTTTGATCATTCAAACATGGTGAAAAGTGGTATCTGCTCTCTGTAGATAGAAGCACATTTTCAGCTAAAACAAACCTGTCTTCTGCTTTTTGTTTGATGCAGAGAGGAGTGCTGTTCTGATTAGAATAAAGTACTTGAAATAAGGGAAGTTACTTTTCATGGCTCTGACAGGCACTTCTCTGCCTGAATAGGTCACTAAACCTTTACTTCAGTTTTATTATTTGTAAAATAATTCTTATTTATTTCAGAAGGATATACTGAGACTAAATAAACTAGGTCTTGAAAAAGCATATTTAGATCTCCAGTAAAAACACTGTAAACATGGGACACATTGTCTGTTTGGAAAAATAAGTTGAAAAGTAAAATTAAAGTAGGAAAAGTTTTTGAAGGGAGATTTAAAATTTTTGTTAGATTTTTCTACTTATTCCTGGCTCATTTTCATCAGTGTAGCCTGGTAATAAAAACCAAAGCTAAGTGTTGCTATAGGAAGGAATGACACATACTGTTTCCTCCTCTCTAGCACCCTTACAGTATTTGGTGTTGCTGACAGGTACCTCAGGGTTTTGGAACAAAAATTATTCAGAACTCCAAATATTGCACCAGGGTCATACTTGGCACTTGCTGTTCAGCTGTTCCCATGCAAAAGGACTGTCTTCCAATGTCATTTGAAGACCCACAGTCAACAGCAAGGTGTGCAGCCCAAGTTTGGTTTAGATCCCATCATTGCTCCTGGCTGGCAGGGACAGAGGGAGAGCAGGAAGGAGATGGCCAGAGCTGTTGCACAGGGACTGGGATGTCTTGGGCAGAGAGTGCTGGTTCCTCCTGGAGACACCAACTCTCTTGGAGGGATCTGAGGCCCAGGGTTTCAGCTCAGATGTCCTACAGTGTAGCTGCTTGGCTTTCCCTGACAAAATGGTGTCTGAGCTAAATCATTCAGTACTTTGCCTTAGGCCTCATGTCCTACTGCCATGAGTGTATTTAAAGGATCCCCATCTCCTTTCCAGCTATCACATAAGGCAGCAGACATACACATCTGTTGTACATACACATCCAGATTTATTTTCAGGTTTCTCATTTCAAGGCTTTCTTTTTTGCTCAGAGTTCTTCAGCTTGAATGGTGCTCCATGTGAGTCATCCATGTTGCATTCAGCTCATTACCCTCAGGGCCAAGTAAGAGATGGCACCTGGCATACAGGAAGAAAGAAAGCCGTGTACAAAGCAGTCACCATACTGCAAAGAAGCACTTGAAACCAAATGGTTGAATTACGTCCCTGTGGGCTGATATTCTAGACAGGGTCACAGAAGAGAAGAAAATAAAACCTGTTCCTACCTCAGCCTTATTGAGACCAGACTAGGATTACTCAGGTGCATAACTGTTTGTTCAAAAGCACTTCATGTCATTAAAATACTACTAAATTTTTGAAGAGTTGTTTTTGTTCATAGAAACAAGTATTCTCCACCTAGTATCTTACAGTGGAAAAAATGCATCACCATGAGCAGTTTTATATTAGCTTTAGGTATTGTTAGTTCTATTTAATATTAGGAATCCATATAAGTATTTTGAGGACAAGCTACATTAAGGTTGCTGACTGGCAAGCTGAACAATCCATACTATGACTGGTGGGAAATTTCCAAGTGATCTAACCCAACTTTTGTAACTATGGTTGACATCATCTTTGGGACTGACTGCAAGATGAACTCACCAAGAGGTGAAGCTCTCCTCACCTAGCCAGTGATGGCAGCTGCTGCCTGAAGAGCCCCTTTTATTCTTTGCTGGTATGTTAATCCTGGTTTATGCTCTTAGCTAGTCATCCTGACCACTCACAACATCAAGGTCTCACACAGATAACCTAGGAAAGAAAGAGGAAAAAAAAAGGCAGAACAGAAAACCATGCAAAGCTCTCTCCTGTCATGTCAGAGCAACCAATGTTATCACAGATCTGTAGAATCATAGAATCATAAAACCATAGAACGCCCTGGATTGGAAGGGACCTTAAAGATTACCTGGTTCCTGCCTTGGGCAGGAGCACCTTCTACGAAATGAGGTTCCTCAGGGCCTCATCCAACCTGGCCCTGAACACTTCCAGGGGGCATCTACAGCATGTCTGGGCAATCTGTTGTTATGTCTTACCACCCTCAGAGTATAGAATTTCTCCCTAATATCTAGTCTAAAGCTACTCTCTTTCAGTGTAACGTCATTACTCCTTGTCCTATCATGGAGTGACCTTGTGAAAAATTCCACAACCTTCTTGGGGGTCTTAGGTACTGGAAGGTGCTGTATGGTCTCCCCAGAGCCTTCTTTTCTCCAGGCTGAACAACCGCGGCTGTATCAGTCTGTCTTCATAGGAGACATGCTCCAGCCCTTTGATCATCTTCATGGCCTCCTCTGGACTCACTAAAACAGGTCAATGTCCTTAGTTTTGGAGCCCCTGGAGCAGGATGTGGCATTCCAGGTGGCATCTCACCAGAGCAGAGGGGCAGAATTCCTTCCCTTGTCCTGCTGGCCACACTGCTTTAGATGCAGCTCAGAGTAGGTTTGGCTTTCTGGGCTGTGAGTGCACATTGCCAGGTTGTGCTGAGCTTCTTATCAGCCAACACCCCAAACTCTTATTCCTCAGGGCTGCTTTCAACCCATTTTTCATTCTTTCTTTCCATTTTAGCATACATCTAGCTGATTCCCATTAGCCACTGTAGGATTAGCAGAATATAAAGTTGCAGTATGAGCAACCAATAATTTTCAAATAATCCAAGCCATTTGGTGCTACTGAATATCTCTTACATATTTATATGCTGTCTAAAATGCTAGATATCATTACTCACATTCTTTAGTATGTCTGCATATCTAAAATTGTATAGATTATACAGTGTTGTTCCACTGCAAAAGTGGGAAGGAGAAGTCCATAATTCCTTCTGGAATCCACTCATCAATTAATAGGCTATGGTAACATGCTGCATAACAGAGGCCAAAGTACCTCATCCAGCAATTTACTCTGTTTGAGTTGGCATGGGTTTTCAAGGGAGACCTAGTTCAGACTTTATCCCTCCCTATACAAGTGATTTTATCAATTAATTAACCTCAGCAGTCATAATTTGTGCTGTGCTTCAAGTGAGCATTTGCCTAATGTGTGTTTCCATGCACTGGAACACGTGACCTTTTGTTTGCTGTTTGCTTGCACTTTTTTTCCTAAATAAAAAACTACCTTCAATCAAAAATCCTTTACAGCACAGCTCTTAAACAGCTTGCAATTCACCTAACAACCTTCTTAATGGCATTTGCAACAAAAGCATTAAGAATTGCAGTTTGCTTTCTCAGAGCAACCTGAGGGAAAGTGCACACAGCTGACGTGTGCAGGGCTGCCCTTAGCTGGAGCAATGGGGGTATACTGCCAGAAAAAAACCCTAGAGATGCCACTCACCAAACTCCCAGGGCTCCCTCTGGCCCAGAAACATGAATTTTGCACCAAAAACAAAGACAGAAGAGTCTGAAGCACACGTCTGTCTCATCCCAGTGTGGGCTCCATACCTTGTCAAGAGATATACCTGGGCCCAGAAGCTCAGAAATATTACAGCTGTTTTGGCATCCTCTTGGCTACTCAAACACATTTTTTTGGAGAAGGGATATTGCCCTACTTTGTGTTGGTTTGACCCAACTAGTGCTCAGGGGAGCACAAGCAGCCATACTACATCTTCTTCTAAAAGTTGCACAGCAGGAGAGTTATTTTTTCCCCTTGGGCCAAATATGAACAAAAGTGTGGAAACTGTATCCTTTCCTATATTCTTAATAGTCCTAAATATATTCTCACCTGCTATGTATGTGTTCCATTTTAACGTAAATATAATAGTACTGATAGCATGGTACAACCTAAAGCTTATTTGAGGGCAAGTTTATGAAAGAAATGAAGAAATGCCTTTTTTTCCTCTGGGCAAGGAGGTGCTCTATAGTAGCCAAAAATTTCCAGAGATAAAGTGTATTATCTCATTTACCTAGAACTTAATGCACCTGTATTTTTAAAGGCCAGAGCACAAAGGACACTGTATTTTGAGCAAATTTCATAGCTCAGCTAACGTATGTGTTCCCTACAATTTGTACAGTTCAAACGTGTTTTTCAAAGGAAAAATGCCTTGTAAAAAAATCCCTTTTCTATAATTTTAGGTGATTTGTGGGGAATTCTTTAGCCTAATTCCCCTCTCAGTAATTTTGCAATGGAAAAGTGTATGCCTGTACTATTTACAGAAGTTTGGTCTGTGATGAGAGAACAAAAAGTGCAGTATAATTAGAGAGACATTGAGCCACACTATTTAATAGATTAAGAGTTCTGACAACGAAGTAGAGTTATCCCTAGATCTTTTTTATTCTCTGGAAGATAATATGTAAGTGTGAAAATCAGATAAACATATCAGAAAATTATTAGCCAAATCTTGGTAACAGTTGTACCATTGCAATTTCATGGTTCAAAGACTTTGGTTAGGTTGTTTTTAAGTGTTTCTCCTCAATCTCTACCATATTGGTGATCTATTTTCAAATCAAGTGAAACATTCCTCAGCTCACAAGACCTTTTCATTCTTGATAAGAGAATTTAATAATGAAGAAAAATGTTTGTTTGGTTTGTTTACTACTTTTCTTGGCCTGGAAAGTATAATTAGGAAAAAAAAAAGGACTGTGGGAACTTAAAGATATTATACAAAATCATTGCATGTTCAGAGTTGCATGTGACCACTGATGAGTCATCTATGTTTTGGTATTGTGGTAAATTTGATTTAATCTTTCTAAAGCTATGTCTGATAAAAAGACATCTGCTTCTCTTCACTGCTCTGACATTTTGTCTTGAATATATCCATTCATGGTAGACATTTACAGTTTCATATTCCTGTAACAGTCATTGGGAATTCAAAGGAATGCCCTTGCTTGCCCAAAAGGCAGGATTTAGTGAAAACTATGCAATGGATCAGAATTAGCCATTCACTTTTAGACCTTTGACTTCTGTGGGCCGAATTTGAAGCAAAGACTGATCTTTCTTAACTCCTTTCTATTTATGGCTATATCAAAGCCAGAATTTTTTAAAGCCATGTAGAAACAAAAACAGAGGACTTCGCATAAGCTTTGAACAAAGATGCAGGTGTAGATGGGAAAAGTGAGCCTAAATGTGGTGAAAGAGCAACAACCATTAGAAAGGTGAACATCAAGAATATCTTTTTCCTGATCAGAGAGGTGGCATCTCCTGAGAAAGTATGTGTCTAGGAGATAAGAAGACTTAAGAATAAGAGCTAACTTGGCATTAGCAGCAAAATAAGTTGTCAAAAAGATAATTGTAATTTACCCCAAATAATTAAAATGGATTAAGTAAATCTTAAAAAAAAAAATGACTGGGAGAAGAGACCTTGTAGAATAAGGAGATAACCATCATAGAATTGCATGAAACATTCAGGACATTGAGTTACTGGCCTTTTTACTGAATTAAGATAAAAAGGACTCTTTCTGTAATCCTGATTTTGTTATCTTCTTATTCATAGAGTAATTTGAAGAATAATTCAGTAACTTGAATGATGCAGTTTAGTATACAATAAGCTTACTCTTTCTTATGTTTTAAAGTTAATATGTGATAATTGATGGTTGTCCACCTTACACTTTGCTGTACGTGATAATGAGTAGCCACAAGTCCCTACCACTGATTTTTGGATGTCAAAACCATAGTATAGGGAATCACAACCAATTAGACAATTAGACAATAACAATTAGATTGCACTGGGCTACTGTCAGAACAGTTCTGAGTAGCAACCACATCTGCCACTGCTTTTTACTTTAATGACATCCAAATCTTGTCTTGAAACTCACTGAATGGATGTTAAGAAAGGAGGCTTAAATAAAAAAATCTCATCCTAAGCAAAAACATCAGTATAACATTTTTGAGGCTCAGGGCTCAAAATGAGGAGGAGGCTATTTCCTTTGCTTCGAAAGAAAGTAGCTAGATTCTAATCTTGCTTCCACTGAAGTAACAGACTTCATCATACAAAACAGGGAGAGAGAAATTCACTTTATTTAATAGCTGTAGTTTCAGTTCTTCGTGCTTCTGTTTCCTTAGAGACTTACATGCTTGTAGATAGGCATACATTTTCTGATAAACACATTTCATTCTACTTCCTTTGCTTTCACAGGTTGAGGTTTAAAAAGTGCTCATGCACTCCTTCATCTTTTGTTTTCCTTCAAGAGCTAATGAAAAAAGCAGGGCTGCTGCAATATCATATGCAGGAAAAAGCCAATAAAACCCTGACTAGAGATGTTCCTCACCAGTTACCTTGCCTAAATACATTTAGTGGCTATGATTATAACAGATCAAAACAATGATATTGGGAAACAAACCGTACACTCAACTGCTACCAAATACTAATGTTGTTGTCATAATTGTTATTACATCATGCTCTTTTTCTTAATTTCTATATCTGTGTCAATAATTATACAACAAACATTGCCAAACAAACATGGTACCTCTAATTTTTTTAATGTGCTGTGGTAAGATAAGAAGGTTGATATCCTTGGTCTGGTAGATTGTGTCAAGAACCTGCAAGATTTATCTTTCCAGCATGTCTGTATAAACCTATTATCAAATCATCTCAAAATCTTCAATGAATTTAACCTCCCAGAGCCTTTGTGAAATAGAACACTCTCATAATTATCACTTTATGTATTTGGAAGTAAGCATCACAAGTAAGACCACGAGCAAGAAAAAGCATAAGACCAAGATTATTAAAGCTACTAAAATGTACCTGCACTCAGGAGCACATAAATTAGGTTTAGATGCTTATGTCCTCCTGAAATCACAGATCCCAATAACTACAGCATCCCTCTGACTCAAAGCAGAGCCAGGAATGATTCATAGTCATCAAACTATCCTCTTGGGAAATGCTGTGGATCTGATCAGGATGAATCTTGTTTCTTTTTACCTTGTTGAAACTAGTTCTGTCTAGTAATTTTCAAAAAGCACCTACTCTACCGCATGGCAGCTGTGTTACTGCAGGATAGTGGGAATTGGCACCTGCCCAGAGGATGGAATTGTTCTGAAGGAGACCTTTTCTTTAGTTCTTTCTTTCATTAATAACCCTGAGAAGATCACATTGTGGAAGTTCATTCTGATATCCTGTTCATTGAGTAGCAATCTCAGATTTAGGCAATTGTTTAAAAGGGTGCAGAATAGGGAAATAAATCAGCATTGGTGTCAGTTTGTTTTATTTCAATAATGGTCACCATGGAAACAAAGTCACTGACCTATTTCTTTTCATACATACAAGTAAACACCAGGGTTTCAATTTTCATACACACCATCTTTCATGCCAACAATTTACCTTACAGAATGCCCATAATGTACTATCTTATTGAAACTCACAGCTTTTCCCTAAAGGGCTTTTTTACTTTTTGCCAATTTCCTTCACCAGGGAGGCAGTGAAAACTTAGTATTGTCTTGATAATTCCAGACCTCTTCTAGTTTCACTATATCTACACTTGCATATAGGTGCAGTGACTGTAAGCCAGCAACCTAACAGCTGTATGATTAGATGTGCTTCATCAGTCATGTCTAACTCATCAGATTAATTTCAGATTACTTCATTCTGCATCTTTTGAAAATACTGGTCAGTGTTACTACACAAGAACATCTTTCTAATGACAAGCTAGCTGCCATTGTATGAACATCTTCTGCTTTCAGTGGAGGAGGCCTCTCCTCTTACCTCCCCATCATGGCACTCTTTAAACAAATTATTACCACTGACCTGGCTTGTGCCATACTGTTCAGAACCTGTGGATTCATTCTTGGCTTTTTGTATTTACATAATTGACATTGATTTATTTGCATTTAGATAAGCTGTAGGTGTCAAGAACTCACAGGTAACATTAACCAGATGACACTCAAAGTGAGTGTGTATGTGTAAGAACAACGTGTTCCTACTCACATAAGAAAGAAGATAATGGAGTTTGCAAGAAATACTGCAAAACCATCAGACTGGAGTGCCACTTCTCGTTTTATTATTGAGCACACAATGACACCCTCTCCCTAAGCATTTCCTACGTATGTTGTGTGCGTGCAATGCGCTGTGGCCTCAAGGATAATCACCCACATGTGTGGGGAGAGAGAGACAAATCACATGGAAATGCAGAAAAGTAAAACAATATGATATTTGCTACATCATGGCCTCTGAAACTATACCCTGTGCTTGTCTCATCTCAGTAACAGTTAAATAATCTAGCACATTAGCTGCATATTCTAGGCTAAATGCACTGCTAGAGTAACTCTAGAGATGTAATGAATATACTTTCTTCTCCTTTAAGCAATTTAAATCCATGTAACACCATTGAATTTGATGGCATTACTCCAAGACTAAATAGATATAACTATGAACAGAATTATCTGACTGAACCAAGCTGTTCAGAAAGAAATCAAAGACATGCCAAAGAGCCAGTGCCTTTCATTTTGTATTTCTGTGACAAGCCTGACTGCTGTATCCTTCACAGGCGTTTTAGGTTTAAGTTAAAGGCATATGAAAATAGCTGTTTTAAGTCAAGTTCATCTACATCACTGCTCATAGCAGTCAATATATGCACTTTACCTGACATGGGAATTGAGTGTTGTCTAGGTCACTTTATAGGGAGATTTGTTGGATTTTTTTTTTTTTCGGCTGCTATTATTTCTGCAATCTACTAGGCAAATGTGGTTACAATTTCCTAAGTCCCATTGCCCAAATTTACTTAAACTGCTTCATAAACAGAATTTAAACATGCCTTAGCTAGTGCTTGTTATAGATTAAACTTTTCCCCTACTACACTTCCAAAACTTCTGTTCCAGCTGAGGGCACCGACCTTGCAAATAGATAAAACATGTTTTGTTTCAGTGCTCTGTATCTATCTCAACAGCCTGCAATCTTTCAAACTTTCCTTCCCCCCTCCTTCTCCTGGGTCCTGCTGTTTCCCACTGAGGAGAGGGACACAGAACCTTCCTTATTGGGTAACGCTGGGCAAGTCCAGGCACTGCTGTCCACTGAAGGCAGATTTCTGTAATGACGTCGGACAGTTCTTACAACAGCAGCCTGAGGAGCCTGAGCTCAGCAATCAACAGCCTGGGGAATTCAACAGGAAGAGGAAAAGCAACAAGGGAAAAAGCCCCAACAGCAACTGCTTGAGTCTTAATACACTCAGAGGATTTTTGTCATCTCAAATCACTGGAATATAAAGTCGGGGGAATTTCTCCTCATTTTGCTTTTAATATTGGCAGCAGCTCAGACCAGAGCTGCTATCACTGTGATTTTATTTTTCAAATTTAAAATATTTTTCTAAGGTTATTTAATATTTTTCATGTTTCAGTATGTTGTGGGGACATAAGGGATGGTGAATCTTCAGTGCCAAGCAGAGCTTAGCTCCGGTGTGTTGGCTGCCCAGGGTCCCTATATGGGCTGAAAACACATGAGAATAAAAAACCAGTGCCCTTTTAATTAATACTATCAGTTCTTTACATATTTAGAGGTTTTATTTGTTTATTGTTTATTTGGTACTTTATTTCAATAACAAAAATTAGTTCATACTACATCAGGATTCCATTGTCCACTAATACTCCCAGATTAATGGAATCAGTGGTGCTGGTTGCATATAAGTTTTCCAAAAAAGCACCCCGAAAAGTTCATTGTTTTCCAGGAGACTGCATGAAGAACCCAGAGTATTCTACAGCCTGTCTCAGAGCAGAGTGAAATTTTAACTGCAGGAGTTAGTAAGTTTCAGAAAGAGTTTTTATTTCATTGTCAGATGGAGTTTGCAAATGGATGTTAAAGTAAACTAAATTAAAACAGGATAAAAGAGCTTTTTTTAAATCATTATACTAAATTTGATACAGTAACCACCCACATAAACACAGAATATTAAAGATTTAAAAATTCTAAATATAGGCATTGTTGAGAGAAGTAATTTCAGAGACAGTAAACTAAAAGTTCAGGTTAGAGAGACAGTATGCATAGCAATAATATCTCTTTAGAAATATACTCTCCCTCTGGTTTTGGCCACACTCCAAAAGTCTACTTCTGAGACATCCCAAACCATGGAGACCTTGTAACAAGAACCTGTGGAGCAGTGTCCTGCATCGTGCCGATGATTTATGAAAGAGTGGCTTGTCTCAGTTCTAATAATTCCAAATATATAAAATTAATGGTCTCAAAAGACAAGCAAATGCTTACTGCACACAGCAAACACATTGCAGAAATCCACTTAGATAGTTCTAATTTTCTACTAATTTTCTCTGCACTTTTCCTGAGGAAGCAGGCATTCAACAGGGTACTCCCTTGCATAAGCAGATTTTGGAAGCGTTGATTCCTACAGGCAGATTCCTCACACCATACTTAAGCTGCTTAAAAGGAAATGGCCAGATTTTCAAAACTGTGAGAAATGTGCAGTTACCATGGGCATTGAGGAGATTTGCAGCTTCTAGGCAAGCCAGGTACCTCCTCTTTGGGCATCTAACTGGGGCATAACTCTTGCTGCTCAAACTCAAAATTCTTAGTGGCAGTGTGGAGCTAAAGGATTTTGAAGGATTTTACTTAATTGGGGATTTTTATATTAAAATTATCAAGACGATGCATTTAATGCAAAGACTTCTTACCCTGTTTCTCCCTAAAAATCCAAGCCATGCTGTTGTGAGTACCCACATGTGTGCCAAAGGGATTTCACTGAGCCAAGGGTTAAGTGGCAGCAGCTTATTTTGGTGATTTGGGGGTGGCAGAGGGGATTGAGCAGTTGCAGCTTGACTGCCGGGGACACAAATCACTGACAGAGCACTGTCACTTGATGATTTAGTGACACTCTGCCTCCACTTCCCTGGGTGGAGACTTTCACAAATCCTGTGATGTAACTATATTTTATTTGTGTGTTTGGAGATCTGGAATTAATTTTATTAGTCAATCAGCTGGACATAAATGAAAGAACATGGTCAGATAAAACCTGTGTGTAGGTGGACTGTGATCCACCCTAAGGAAAAGCCTGTTTCCTTCTGGAAAGGGTTCTCCAGCACTTCGTCTGCAGTGGACCTCCCCCTGCCTTCCCCCACCTTAATACTGACCCCCCATGCACAGGGGACACAGCCCAAATGGGAGCTAGAGACAATCTGCAGATCTTGGGAAAGGGAAAATGAAGACAAACCAGGAAGCAAAATTTCTATTAAACTGGGAATTTGATGGCAAAGACTGGAGAATCCTGTCTTCAGGCAGTTAAGAGACCCTCTGCTGAAGCTCAGCCACTAGTCAATGTGGATGCCTGACACTGTCGTCTCTCATTGTTTACTTACTCTTTGATGCCATTCTATAAAGTTTCTGCTATTATGATATTTTTTGAGAAAAAAAAGTCTCCTTTCAGTTCTTGTTCAAAGACCCTCATGTCTGTGGAAGAAATGGAAAGTGATTAAAAAAATAGGATTATTGCTTGATAAAAATTGATAAATTAAGATGATTAAATCTACTGTTACCACATAAAAGCAAATTGCATGTGCATAGATTATGTCATTCTCAATTATTTAAAGTAGATATTTATCTACCTTTATGAAACAAAAGATATTTGGATGATATTTTGCAGGTATATTTAATAGACATAACCCAGAAAAACATTTTATATATGAAACCATGCTTACACACATTATTTCAAGGATCAGTTCACATGATATAACTAACTTGTTTTAGAGACCAGTTCAAAGACAAAGGGTTCATTCACCTGCATATTTATTAATTCAATATGCAAAAATGCATTTATTTGCATCCATGGATTTTATTCCCTGTTACATCTCCTTGACAAGGGAAAGCTTAATGGTATGTCAGTAGCAAACAAAAAGCATAAGGGTGATGAGGAGATGAGTCTGTTGTTTGACACATGCAAGTTGCAGTTTATGACTTTAGAGAAACATATCTTCTCTTGTATGCTGAAGAATCGTATGGTGTTTTAAGAAGGGAATCTCTGGTATTCTTCTGTCTCTTGCACATGTCCTGTAGGACAAGAAAGACACATCAGAGCAATGCCATGGGCTGCCTTTCAGACTCGTACCACTGACTTAAAACATCACATCAGTGTATGCTAAGCTCCACCACTTCTTTGTAACTGATCAGTATCATCTATTGATGAATCTTATCTTGTCACACTACTTGGCATACATCCAAATATTCCTGTGCACAGAGTAAACAGTGAAATTTTCGGTGTAATTTGAGTTTTCTGGTGTAAAATGTGGAAAGTTCAACAAATTTAGACGTGGAGGGTAGTCCTAGCTACACAGACCTTATCTGGTGGTTTTATAATGCACTCCGAGGAGAGGCAAATACAATTTACAGGGAGTTTCCATACAAGGGGCCTGCAGTTTCTACTGTTCCCAGGAGATGGCATACATCTTTTGGAAAAAAATGTCTGTTCACTTCCCAAAGGAGATGTGAGGTGTAGGAGGAAATACTTCAATGCACCATTCAGTCCCGCGATTTCCACTTGAAAAATTGAAAGTCAGTTGGCAAACCCTTTGGGATTTAGGGAAGATGGAATGGGGATTGCCATGCACAGAGGAGAGTTTGTATGAATAGCTCAGCAGGAGGAGGGCGAAGAATCCCCACCCAGCAACTGCATTTTCTTTGTGGCATAATATATGTAAGACCATAATACAATGCCCTCCTACTTTCATCTTTCTATATTGCCACTCATCAGCATTACAAAGAATGTAGCTATTAAAAGAACTGCCTCTTGGCACCCAAAAGCCATAGCACTGTATTTTCTACAACAAAAAACTTGAGCCTCTATGATTTGTTTTGCTACATTTGCAGCAGTCTCCCCATTAAGCTTGCGTCTCACAGCTCCCTGATCTCATTCCCCGTTGGACCTAGATCAGACACACAAGAGGTCAGGCTGACTTTTAAACTTTCTTGCGGGCTGGCAAGCACAGAAAAGTGTAACTGTAACAAGGATTAAAAAGTTCTCAGATGGGCCTACCAATGCGAAAAGTCCCTCCCCTCCCCAGCCTTGCTACCCTCCGAAACCCTTGGGGTAAACATCAGAGCCAGATTTATCAATAGAGCATTTATTAACCCCTAGTTATTCAAGCCAGCCTTTGCAAGAATTGGGGCCTGTCCTGAAGCTCCTACAAATGCATTCTCTGGCACTTCAGTGAGGTTTTAAAAAGTCTTGCAACTCCTGCTAATGGAAAAGGATTTCCATCAGTTTCTCGTGGCAATCCCAAATCTTGGAAGTGCAATCTGAGGCAGTGAAGAGGAAGCCATCAGACACTGCTCCTTCTGCTGACGCACCCATGTGTAGGCCGTTGTGGTAAATGGAAACTGGTACATTGTGATTTGTGACACACTGCCTGCATGCTCAAATTTACATACATAAAACTAAGAATACCCTTGCTGAAAGGGAAGCCACATGGCCGGCATCAAGGGCTACAACAACCAGGATCTAATCCATCAGCAGTCACCATCTGCTGATAGCCCAGACCCAGGTAGCTGCAGTGGAGAGAGCAGTGCATGGGCTCAGTCACTGAAGGAAGCTGCAGCCAGAAGGAAAAGTATAAATAGTTAAATGTTGGTACAAGTGCCCCTAAGGATGGTGTTTGTTACTGCTGTCATTTATGGTGACCAACTTTTACCCAAGGCTTTGCTGTTCAGAACAAGGCACACTTGCCCACCTCCCACAGGACTTCCTTTGGCTGCAAGCAGTGTCTCTGGAGCCTGAACCTAAATGCAGTAAGACTCCAACAGGCACCCAATCTACCTTAATTCCCTTAGACAGTGAGTCCCAAACCTGGAGTCCCCATGCCTGGGACAGTGTAGCGTTGGATCACCCATCCTGTGGCTGGGACAATGGCCCTTCCAGAGCATTACCATCTCCCACCAGGTGGGCACTCTGATAGTGGCTGGTGTGCTCAGGTGCCTGGCCAGTTGTCAGAGATAATGTGGCCCCTCAAAGGCACACTGGGAGATCTTGACAGCAGGCTCCTCTCAGCCTGCCTTTTTCCACTGTATTTGATACAACAGAGGTGGAGCCAGTTCTAGACTTTTGGGGGTCACAGGAGACTGGGATAAACCTCTGCCAGCTGCACTAAAGTAGAAGTAAGTGAAACAGCTGGCAGCCGGTGAGTGGTGTGTTTTAAAAGTTCCTGGGGGATGTCTGAAATGCACTTATCTTGATGCTTGTGGATAGTTTCAAAAGAGCTCCCTAGATTTGCTGTAGTCAGCTATTTGCTTATTCTAACAAATAAATATAAGAAACTGCTCTTCAAGAAATTGAAGGTTAAATTTGGATGCCTTCTACAGGAAATGGAAGTGTGAGGGTGAGTATGTGTTTTGAAATACGGATGTTACAATTCCCATTCTAGCTTGCAAAACAAACCCCAAACCCCATACTATGTCACTTTAATGATTTATAAGCACGTCTTTAAAAAAAATCACTTATTCAGTGTCTCGTGATGGCTGTCTGGTACACACATGAGGCTCAGCAGCCTGCTTGTTTCTCCTGCCGCAGAGATTATTGCTTTTACTGATGGCCAGACTGTGGCTGCCCAGGAGCAGGTGTGTGAATAAGGGGGAGGTGAGGATGCTCAAAGCTTTCACCTGCTTGGGCAGGTATTCAACAAGCAGCAATCCCAGTCTTGCCTCTTGCAGATAACATTTCAGAAAGAGCAGACAAGCCACACTAGTTGTGGTTCAAGTAGGGTAAATGCACTTCCCTCTGACACTGCCCACTTGGGCTGCTTTGGAGACAGTTGTGCTGCACCTTGAGATGTGTTGGTGAACTGCTCCAAGCACTGGGGTAGTGTTCAGCAAAGAAAATCAGGCAGCTCCTAGCACTTCCTGACTCTCCCCCTTTAGTCATAGGAAGAGGAATTCTGTATTGCTGTTAATCTGAAAGGGCTGGGTCTTCCAGGGGTATCTATATAGCCTGCTCCACTGCTGAGGCCCTCTGACACCTGGAGCTTGAGTTCAGAAGGACTGGACACCCAGGACTGTACTGGTGCTTCCAAGGTACTTCAGGAAACCAAGAAAGTGCAGCTATAGAAATTTTGCTAGCAAGGACATGAGCAGATTCAAATGCAGACATGTACATGCAAGAGCAGAAGTGAAAGAAAAAGTTAACTGAGATCAAGGTCATGCAGACATGGAATTATTAAAGCAACGACTAATCATTTAAAATTTACTCTGAATCACTCAGAAATGGAACAAATCAAAGGGAAACGTTTCTCAGTTTTGTTTGACTAATGCAAAATCTAAACCATACTTAATATATCACTGCGTTTCAAAAACTTATCTGATGGCATGGTGTCTACTTCTTCTGTGAGATTTACTGCTCTTCAGAGCTGAAATACGCCAAGGGGGACCTTTAGCTGGTTATGATAAATGGCTTCTCTCCACTGACTTCACTGAAGCTATGCTATATTGGTCTGATTTTTTAATATCTGACCTAAAGAGCTAAAAAACCTTTGAGGACACAAGCACTAAAACCTGCTTCTAAAGGCAGATACTGCAGCAGTTTTTCTAAGGACTAGGAAATATTAAAGAGTCAAAGTATGAAGCTTGAGATTATTTTCAAAACCAGAAAGCCCCCCCCCCCCCCCCCCCCCCCTCGAAATTCTTCTCACTGAAATGCTGGAATATTTTTCATTAAATTCTTCTCATTGAAGTACAGGTATATTTTTCATGACTTATCCAGGTTCCCTTTTTCAAGGAAGAAGTTGCTCAGCTTGGATGCTAAAAGCTGGTCTTTCCCTTTAACATTCTGTGTGGAATCATGTTACAGAGAATTAGAAACTTTGGGCATCTTTGGAAAAGGCCTCAGCCCTCTTAGCATTGAAATGACAATGATTAACATCATTATTTCAATGATTGCCACTTTACCCAACTGACAGATACCCTAAAGGTTTTCTTCCATCATATAACCACAGCTGCAGCAGTGGAAATGCTTTCCACTGTAGAAACAATTATCTGAAGATAATTTTCATTTCTCCTTTTCACATACAACTGTTTACTCCATTCTCAGAGTAATGTTTTTTAAAAAATGTTGGTAAAAGCAGAAATGAAAGCAGTAGCAAAAAAAAAACACAAACAAAACTATTTCAATTTGGTTAAAATTGAGACTTTTAAGGTTAACTCTAGCTATGGAAAGCAGCAACAGTCTCAGGGGCAGAAGAGTGAGGAAGAAAACACAGTACACTTGTCACCAGGAACGTTACTGGCTTCTACTCAGAGGAAACATCTGCCAAAACTTGAGCTGATCAGGGTATAGTTAGCTTGATACAAAACCAATTCTGTTCATCAATTGCTAAGGACCAGACAGGAAAAAGTTACAATTTGATCTTGGAGCAGTGGCTGTGCAATAAAACTTCCTTGAGAATTGTTTTATATTTCTTCCTCAGTCTAAATGTTTTGATTACCAAAGCAGTGTTTTCCCATGAGGCATATCTCAAAGAGATGTGGTGCCAGGACCAAGTGGGATGAGATTATAAAATATAAGAAGCTGGAACATGAGAAGTTTGAAACTCAGCTGTGAAAATGTTTATTGGATAAATGTTTACTCTGCTGCATGCTCATATTTATTTTTCTTTCAAACCTTTGAGTTTCCTTACTGCTGCACTGAGACAATTAATTTTCTTTGGAAAACATGGCATGGTTAATTAAACAGGTGAGAGAAAGTAGTTTCTCAACTGTCTGGAGATTCGAAGACTCAATTGCAATTTACAAAGAATATATTACAGTTGTCAACATCATATGAATCCTGGATTGTGTGAAAATGATAAACACATGAATGCTGTAGGAAATACTCCTTAGAAACCTGAAACCCTTTAAAAACTCACCAATGCCAGTCCTCTGTCGTTCCAGGTGATCACAGCACACTATGCTTTTCATGAACAGCTTGTGCTTTGTCTTATAAACACCTGAGGATTTTGCTCCTTTTTTCTTCCTATAGACTGGCTACTCTGAAATTGCACTATGCTCATGGCTAGGGAACGAATTTAAAATCTCCTGGTTGTTTCTTTTTGTGCCTAAGTTGATTTTAGCTTTTGTAGCCTGTCTTCGTCTTTGATTTTTATCCTTGAGATATATTTGCAAAGATACATTTATGTTCTCTTAGTCTTCACCTGCTAGCCAGAGCAGTGCAAACTTGGGGGCATATCTTTGTGTGGAGGTGTGTGTGCTGACTTTGTGAGCCAGCCCTGCTTGGCCCACACAGCGTGGCCAGTGCATCTTCTCTCTGGAACTCAGCCCAGCTCTGGTCTCACAGTTTATATCCATCAGCAGGCAGCATCAGGGCTTTGAAGATGTGCTGAAGAAGGAAGCTAAAAAAGACTGGCCTGGCTGAACACAGAGCTTTGGCTGAAATTCAGGGGAAAAAAAGAGAGTTTATGACCTTTGGAAGAAGTGGCAGGCAGCAGGGAGAAATTTAGAAAGGCCAAAGCCCAATGAGAACTTCATCTGGCTACTATTCTAAAAAACATGGAATGTTTCTGTAGTTACATTATCAAGAAATGGAGGGCTAAGGAGAATCTCCATCTTTTATTGCATGCAGGAGTAAACACAGTGACAAAGGATGAGGTAAAGGCTGATTAACTCTATGCCTTCTTTGCCTCAGTCTTCCACAATAAGACCAGTTTTCATCAAAGCCCAGCTTCCTGAGCTCTCTGGAAAACAGAGATGTGGAGGGGAATGAAGCCCCCACAGTCCAAGGGGAAATAGTCAGTGATCTGATACACCACTGAGACATGCACAGCCCTATGGGGCCAGCTGGGATCCACCCAGTATCCAGGTACTGAAGGATTTGGCAGAAATGCTCACTGAGACACTTTCCATCACCTACCAGCACTCCTGGCTCATTGGGGAGGTACCAGTTGACTAAGGGTTAGCAAATGCAATGCCCACCTACAAGAAGGGCTGAAAGGAGAATCTGGGGAACTACAGCCCTGTCAGCATGACCTTGGTGCCAGGACATGGATCAGCTCATCTCAGGTGCCATCATGTGCAGGACTACCAGGGGATCAGACCCAGCGTGGCTTTATGAAAGGCAGGTCCTGCTGGACCAATCTGATCTCCCTCTATGACAAATTGACCCACTCAGTGAAGGAAGGAGAAGCTGTGTATGTTGTCTACTTGGACTCTAGTAAAGCTTTTGATCCTGTTTCCCACAGCAGTCTCCTGGAGGAACTGGCTACTTTTGGCTTGGACAGGTGCCCTCTCTGGTGGATAAAAATTTCTTCACTGAAAGGGTGGTCAAACATTGGCACAAGCTGCACAGGAATGATTCTATGATTCTAATCCTCAGCCCTCATAAAAATAGCTTGCAAAAATAGCACTTTGACCATGAACTTGAGCCTGTATTTTCTAGAAGATAAATCTAGAAAACAGTACAGAAATTGCCTGATGGGGCCATATAAATGAGTTTAAGCTCTCTGAGGCAGACTTACTTCCTCTGGTTTTGCCTTAAATGTAGAATCATGTGGCCTTGATCAGTGGCCTTTTGGTGCTACTGTGATCTAAAAGTTAAGTATTAATAGCTTCAAACAGCAGGGAGTTTTCAACCACACTGTACTATTGTACTAAGAAAGGCCAGTGCAATAAGCTGCATTCATGTCAGGAAGGACTTTACATGATCAAAAAGGCACTGATCTGAGTGGGGAATGAGATGAGGATACTCTGGCAGTGAACTTTCTCTGCTACACCAAGTGGTGAGATGTATTCCTCTTTACCTCTCATTAGTGACTCCAGACTTTCTTTCATCACTTTCCACACAGAAAGATCAAGCAACTATGTAAATTTTTTACATTTGACTATTGCTTAATGCATGTTTTATTTTACTGTTTTTAATGTGTTATCCGTAAACAAGCACTACTGTTTGGCCAACTGTTATGTTTTGTCTAGGATTCCTTAAGTCTCAGTTATTTGTGGAATGTTCCTATATTCCTTTGGGCAGTCAGCGCATGACTCAAAATTATCTAATATCTTTTTGTGAAAAAATATCCCAGATCACTTTTATGCATCTTTTACATAGCTGTTAAATATTATAGGACATACATACTCACTTCAACACCACCACATCTGCAATTGTGGTTGAAAGTAAGAGATTCTCTCTATAGCAACCAGTGCATGTTCAGTTTTTTGTTTTAAAATACCAAAAGCCATATTTTGCTCTCAGATCCTCAGTAATTTTGGATTTTTTTCTGATTTTCTTTTTTCTTGAGAGTGAATAAAGTCCTGATGCTTTTCCACTACACGTGTCTCAGTCTTATTTTGGCAGCTTTCTGAAACAAATGGTTTGCTGATTTTTTCTCTAAATCAAAAATGTATTAATGGATCTTCAGAAGGGGATGTGCTTTGAATGAATCTGGACAGAATTAGTGACGACAAAATGTTCACTGCAGTACATTCTTTCTGCAAAGCCTTTAGAACTAATTCCAAATGCATACATGACTGTGGACTTTTAATTGGATAATTCTTGCCTGTTGACTTTCTTCCAGCTTCATCCTGTAAGGCAATGTGTGTCAAGATTTCAGAGTCACTTGCATATCTGTGTATCCCTATTTTTCATCCGTATGTGTAAACATCTATTTGCCCATGCAAAATGGGTCCTTAGATGTGCAAATACTTGATCTTCTTGCATAAATATTTTTTTGTAAGCAGATCTGTTTACAAGAATCACTGCATAAAATACAGATATGTTTGAAATTAAATACAATTAAGTGCAGGTCTATTTACATGAATGACTACATACACAAAAAATAGAGGGCCTTTAACTCTGAGGTTGGGGACTTCTGCCTCATACCACTGTCCTTCTTTTTGTCTGTCCTCACTAATAAAGTAGTTTTAGCAGTGAGCCCAGCAAACACACTGGTAAAGCATCTATGCACGTGTTTAACTTCAGTGAAGCTTAAGCAAGGTTAAGTACATTAGTCAGCACTTTTCTGAATTGGACCAGCATTTAGATCCAGAGCTACATATTTTTCCATGCTTCCTGATTTCCTACACTGAAAGAGAACCAAATTTCAATGGAAACAGTTCATAAAGGATGCAGAATTAGGTGTTGTCAGGGAGTGTCCCCTTTGTTGATGTATTTTATAGCCAGATTCCTTATGTAGTCAAAGTTGATCTGAATAAGGGCTGAGAAATTCAAACACATGCCATGCACTGTATCTAACATTTCCGTAGGTATTGAGGAAATGGTGATCCTATTGATCTGCACATTAGCTTGCAGTTCTCCAAAAATGAAGTCTGTGACATTTACTTCTCCCAAAAAATTTGCTCATTGGCCTTTGCATGTTATTTGACAGCACAAATACTTAGGTTTAATTTAGCTGACCTGCTCATTAAGTGGGAATCACATTATTCACAAATAATCAATGTTCAGCTGGTGATCCAGGGTCTGAAGAACATTTCATTTGTCCTCATTTCAAACTGGGATAGATAGTTATTGTAGAGCAATATTGGAGACAATTAGTTATGGAGCATTCTTTTTGTCAAAGCCTAGCCCTGAGCAGAGGGCTGAGGAACCATGTTTCCCTGGTATTAAGGTATCAGAAGGGAACTTGCACTCCTCGAAAAATGATCTTTCCCATAGGTTAGTAGTGCACAAGATGACTGCTCTCTTCTAGAAGTCTTTGGGAAATTGGGGAAGTGTGCCGTGTGAGGGAGGGAGAGTCCCTGAGTCCCTGTGACTGCTTCAGTTGGCTTTCAGGTATGGTATAAAAAGGGTTGGGCAAACCTTGTCTTCTGTTACCTATACTATGGTTCTCTTCCAAGCTTTTTGTTTTTGTGCCTGTGCTTCCCATCCCCCACTCTTCTTCATATTATCATTACGAGATGAATGTGGAAATTCAAGATTTTGGCCCTGGAACCTGCAGTTTTTTGGCTGTACTGGACCATGCAGGGCTGAAGATATTTCACAAAGTTAGAAAGAACCAAGAATACCTAACTGGTTTCATAACTTGTGATGGTGATTTTAATGGCACTTAAAAGTAGAAGTAAGTATCATTACACTATTCCATAAGAAAAACACAATACTTCCGTTAGAAATATTTGGATTTTCCATTCACAAGACAAGTTTGTACCTGTTTTTATACCAAGTTTTCTCTTTTGCCCCACCCTCCATATTTTTGCTGATTCATATGTGATTACCACTAACTTAATACTAGATAGATTAATTTATTTGTACTTCAGATGTAATTTTCATCTCATTTATAAATATGTATAGTATGCTCAGCCTTTTAAAAATATAACTTTTTCTACAACTTTAATTAGATTTGTTACTGTTTAAGTTTAGTTCTGACTTGGCAAAACATCTGTGCATTTGGCCCACTTTTTAAAAAAATGTGCAAATTGTTCTGTGCTAAATGGTTCAATTCCCTGTACGCTCCCAAAATACCACTTAGTGAAAACCATCCAGAAAGTCTGTTATTTAGCATCAGCGTGTAAGATAGCAAAGATCAGCTTCCATGTGGACAGAGCCTTCGGATCAAACAGGAGGAACGGGCTAAGAGATTGTATGACTGTGAACAGATGAAA
Organism: Rhabdornis inornatus; assembly: GCA_013397075.1. Lineage (NCBI taxonomy): Eukaryota > Metazoa > Chordata > Aves > Passeriformes > Rhabdornithidae > Rhabdornis > Rhabdornis inornatus. Next base: position 67,423 of record VWZS01006289.1, on the reverse strand, counting down.
TCATGTGACAGGCTTTATTGCTGGTGAAATCTGTTTCCACTTGCTGCCACCCACTAATTTGACAATAGATTGCATCATGTGGTTGCAGCAACTGAGATGACTAGCAACCATTTTAAAATGCTTCCCTTAAAGGGGAAAACACCCTACTAAAACAGCAGAACAGAGAGGCAGTGTTGTGAGCACATTTTAAATTTTAGATAAATGCAGTTCTGTTTGCTGCAGTATATTAAATTTAACATAACCCAAGTATTTGGTGAGAAGGTATGTATTAGCCAAAATTTGTTTATTGAGAGACTTTTCTTAGTGGACAAAAACAGCTAGGAGGTTTGTTAACAGTAATTTAGCTCATCCTAGAATTGCAATTACCACCTAAGTGCTGTATGGGAAACACAACATTTTTCAAAGCAGAAAATAAATAATAATGAACCCTTAGTGTAAAAATGCAATTCTCTCTGTGTTCTTTTCTTGTAAAGAAAAATCTACATTTCAAAGGAATATTTTCTTACATATGGAAATGCTTATTTTCTAGCTACTGAAGATCTGCCAGGAAATATTAAAGAATATCATGTTCAGAGTTTTAGAAGGCAAATTGCTTCTGCATACGCTGTATCTAGCAGACAGCTTCATGGTGCTCTTTACCTGTCTGTCATAACATCATCAGTTTTTCCAAAGTACCTGAAGCCTTTGAAAGTTAAGGAGTGTAGCAGTATACCTTCACATGACACATGTATTTAGCAATGCTAATCTGATTAGCAAGTAAATACAAACTACAGTAGTACGTGCTTTAAACCCAATTATTAAATGCTCCTTGATGGAGGACAAAAACAACTTTGAAAGTAAAAACTAGCTTCAGCGTAAGAAGATGAATTTTAAAGAGCACTAATCAAAGCACACTTATCATGGATGTGCACCTTTAAAAATGAGTTTCAGATGGACTTTATTGTCTTAATTTATATCTTAGGGAAGCAAGGAGAGCCACCTTAGCTGTGCAAGATTTGGCTTTTTAGCTATAAACACTGACTTTAAAACATCTCAGCAGCATTTTTAGATTGTCACAGTGAGCAGAAACATCCATGTTGTCAGCCAGATGGGAAATTTCATATGCGTTTCTTAAACCAGTTAATTTTCTTCTTCAGTGCAGAGAAGCCAAGAGCTAATGCTGAGGTCTGGGACATACTTTCAATTGCTTTTTGTGTCAAATTCCATGCACCCAGAAAGCCTTACTCTTTTATTTCTTTGTTTGGTTTTATTTTAGAGAGAAACCAGTGCATTTCTGGCAGTTTATTCTCAATCTGCCTTAAACCATTCTAGTATTCTGACAGGAAAAAAAATCTTTGAAACTGTCAGAATAATTTGAAAAACCGATTTAAAAATAAAAATGGAGTTCTCCTTCTCCTTAGATTCCATATTGAGACAAATTTTAACTGCTTGAGTAAGAGCTGCAGAAATGCCCTATGGTCCTTGAGGAAGTTTTCATCATCACTGCATTTGCCGCTTATTTGGTGTACCCCTTGTTTTTAACAAATCACACAAGAAAAATGTTATTGTACCTCTCTCTGCTTGGTGTTTGGCTTCTTTCCTTACCAGTACATTATTTTATTTGCTTTTTCTTCACTCCACATTACAGAGTCAAGATCAGTTTTATTTATTGGGTCAGCATAATGCAAATAAATCTCTGCTGTTGGTTACTGCTTAATGCCTGCAAGAGAGCAAGCCCAGCCTCCCTGCCCCTGCATCTGCTAACCAGGGAGGGGCAGCCACCCTGGGGAGATCTCCTGAAGGCAGCCACGGCCCAGGGCAGCTTTTCAGAGGAGGAGGAAAATTAATTCAAACCCAAAGCTTTTTGAGGAGATGGTTCTTGCAGGCAGGAGTGAGGAGTCAAGAGAAAACACAAAGAGGGATTTGAAAATGAAGCACGTCCAAACTGTGTTCCTTGGGAGCGCAACCATTGTAATGCACTTGGTGTTCACACTTAAAATTTAAAAGCAGATTTTAGCAAAGTTCAGAACAACAAATTTTCCTGATACTTATTAGTTGTGAAAGCACATTTTTGAAAAGCAAAAATAGAGGAGCACCATCACAGGTCCAGAAATTATGAGAAAACCTTAAAAACATCTATGTTTTAATTTTTAATCAATACAACCAAAATNTACATGATGTCACAAGTGGGTTTTGAGCAAATGAAGTGCAAGTGCAAGGGCAAAGAAAACAGGGGATTTCCTACTCTACATGAAATTGCTTGTGTTCACAAAGAGGAATTGGGGCCATCTTGCAGAAATGCCACCACAGCAAATGCATTTAGGAAATGATTGACAGCTTGGTGATACCTTTACCTGCAGTGCACCACATTGTGTGCTTCCACAATGCTACAGGTTTTGATGGTGATGATTAGTAGGCGTGTAATTCAAAGCAATACCAACATTAACCTCACTCAGCTTGGCATTCAGACAATGGAGGAAAGTAAGGTGTAGGTTTCAGTCTGGGAAAAGACCCATGGAGAACTAGAGAACAAAACGTCATACTAACCCCATTTTAATGAATATAGTGTTCAAATGACTGCTAAAGAAACAAAGGTTTTTCATATTCCATCATGAGATCCCTATGCACCACACTAAACAGCACAGCTGACCAAGAGATGACTATGATTCAGTTTTTTTATGGGTGGGCTAACCTCAAAAGATGCAGCAGATCTTTTCAGTTCACAGAGGGATAAAATTACCTATATGCTTATGCAATCTTTACTTGAACCTCCTGCAAGTCAACAGAACTTCCACTCATGCTTATAAAGCTAGTTATGTGTAGAAGGATCTTTAGGATCAGAATCTAAAGTTTACCCCAGTTTCTAAGCTGGAAATAATATGAATTCTATCCCAAGTAACTTACAAGGGATGTAAGTGGTTTTGGGTTTAAAAAAAAGTAAGCATGAAAGAAAGGCAGTTATGTCTTCAAATCACGACAAAAATTCTTGCAAGAGATATTTGGAGATTCTTTTGCAGTGTAAAGATGTATTGCCTTTATTCACCATCACTTGTTTATCATGATGAATGTAGCAATGTGAATCTCATGCCTATTTTTTTGCTAAATTTTTAATCCTTTACAGGTCTTTACACTCAACACTCCTATGAGATTCAGCACTACGGCTACAGTAATTTGAGGATGTGTCTAGAGCCTAAAAATGCTGGCTTGGATCTTTACTGGAATTTGCATATAGCCTTGCTGATTGTGTCTTTTCTCAAAAGATTATTCAGTTTTTAACTTTGTAGTTGGTTTGCTTGGCTTTTGCCTTTTTGGGGTGCATGTGATCCTTCTGACACGTCAGGTAGGTGCTGCAGCCTTCCCCTCCCACTATCTCTGCATGGAGCTCCCATGGGGAAATCTTTGGCACCACGAGGAAGCCTTGTTCTTCTCAAGAACTGCAGGGCCTTAGGGTCGGGTCCCACAAATCCTTCCATTCAGATTTCTAATTCAACCAGATCTGAAACCCTACACAGCACAAACTGTGCCATTACTCAGGAAAGGATTGGTGGAACCTTTTTGGTTTTGGAGACAGAGACGCAGGTCCCTTGCTCATGTGGCCCTGACAAAAAGAGGGTGGTCCAGGCAGGAGCTGGCATGCAGCAGCTGCTCCAGGTATCCAGTGCCCAGCTGCAAGAGAGTGAGGGTCCGTTCTGAGGAGCTGAGGAGAACCCCTCGCTGTCTGTGGTGCAAGTATAGGACCATCATCTAAGGGTGGGATTTTGAGCTGTGGAAAGCAGCATTCCCAGGGCTGGGACTGGACCCAGCCCAGCTTCCTTGTCTAAAAGCGGCCCAACAAGGCTCAGGTGCCAGTGCAGAGGCAGTGAGGTGAGGAAGGGAGGAAGGTTGTAACTCTTCTAGCTCGTTGTCAATCTGTTTGATCTGAGGAAAAACTACAGAAGAAGTTGACATCACTGAGATACAGAAGACCTTTAAGACAGCTTTACTTCAGGGAACTGAGAGGACTGAAAGTCACTGACTGATTCAGTGAACTGTCCTGAGATAAGAATTTAGGAGATACTTTGATTTTTTTTCTTTCTCACTTCACCTTTTGAGCAGCTAGACAGAAATGGCGCTGATGAATCATTAGGGTATTTCTCTCATTAATCTGGGAAGCTGCCTGACTTACTGAAAAGTCAAAAAAATACACTTTGTCTTTGTCACTGCATACAGATGTTTAGATGCTGTTGCAATGCTAACCATTGCTCTTAAGGTCTCAGCCTCTGTACAAAAAACTCTCACTTCTGACTCATAAGGACCTGGGCTGTAATGAAGAATGATTCCCTGTGCCGATGAGGCAGTAGAAGCAAGTATGGTGGCCAGACAAAAAAAGATCATGGAAATTACATGATTAGATGTTAGATGTTAAGTGGGCTCTAAAGAGTTAAGCTTATGACTACTGATTTTGTTTAACAAAATAGTTATGAATGTTTATAGAGAACACAAATTTCATCAGGTAGGAGAAGAAGGATTTAGGAAATATATATCCACAAAGGCACTTGCCCAAACCTCCCCAAGTCCTGTGTGGATGGTGGCAGTGAGAAGAACTAGACAGCAGGAGATGCTTTCCTAATGTGTAGGATGTGGCCAATAATTGTTAAGAACTTTTATTAATCTTACTGAGGAGCTGCATTTTCAAAGAACTGTTCTTTTTTTTCTTCTTCTTGTTAATTTTATCTCTGTCTTCTTATTTCTCAGTTTTAAGGGGAAAAACCCCCACCTTGTCTACAGAACAAAGTGAAATTCCATTTTTCAACACACTAATTTTTAAAAAATGGCAAAATTCTGATTGTTCTTATCTGCATCAGAGATCATGGCAATTTCTCCTAGTACACCTTATCATTCAATGGTGATGCATGAAAAGGACAGTTTTACAGTTTATGCCATCATTCTTAGCAGAAAGTATAGGATGCTGAAGCCTGGAAGATACTAGGAAAAAGAAACCGTCTACAAAGTATAATGACTGAGGTACATCATCCTTTGGAAACTTTTATTCATAGTATTTTGGAGTTCAACTTGCTTTGGAGAAGCTGGTTAACATCTTAGTTCATTTACTGATGGTATAATTCACTTTATTTCCATTTCTTCCCTTCAAATCTCATGAATTTCAAACCCTGAGTACCACATGGGCTTGAAAAGCATCATCAAATATATTTGCAGTGGTAGCTCCTTTTCTTTCTTCCGTGTTTACTTCAACGTTTTTCAATGTATTTGTAAGGATCTAGATAGCAGTTTATGTGTGGATTTTTTTATTTTACTGATTTGGGCAAATACTCAAGTTCAAATTAGTGTTCATGGATGATTCCTCTGAACTCACAAAGATGGAAATCACACTGGGGCTTTCAGAGCCAAACTGATCATGATTATCCCAAACCTTCAGGCTGGAAGGTACAGTCAGTGAAATGCTGCAAAAGCCAGAGTGTAATTGTAGTGTTTTTAATGAAAAACTGCTTGTAGAGGGGCAGGTAATGTCTACACAGGAGTGTCTACTCAAGCATGATGTCAGTGGCCATGTATTGTTGGAAGAACTGGTCTAACCTGACCAACAGAGGTTCAGGATTTTATCTGGCTTCAAAATTAAGTGTGGATGCATAAGTAGGATGATCTATGAAATTTTGTAGTATATACAAAACAAATTCTCAGTTCTGTGTCTGCAAGATTGTGTTATTGTAAATACAACCATGTTTACCTGTAATGGAGATTATCACACTGAAAGGTATGATTTGTTCAGAAAGCACTATAATGGGGCTGGATGGATAGCATCATAAACAAAGACTTACTTTTTAAAAGTTGGGGTTTTTTTAAACTGAGAAGTAATGGCTGCTGAGTTTACTGTTTCCAGCAGCTCCAAACAGCCGGCATTGCTTCCATTATACTGGGCAGGACTTCCTTTCTGTTATGAGGCAAAAGAGCTGTCATATCTTTCTATAAAGAAAAATAAGATGGGTAAGATGTAATCATTGTTATTTGCAAGATTGTGAGAAAGGGCAAGTGACCAACCTTGAGATGGTACAGACCTCACTCTCACCATTTATAAGGTTGCCTGCACAAAGGCTTGCTCAAATCAATGGGCTTGAAAAAGGAGTAAAATCACTGCAAGTCTGGTTACATTTTGGGCGCTGTTGATTAAGAGAGCTGTAATGTACATTTGATTAAATGGTACATTACAGCCTCAAAGCTCAGGAAAACCACTAAGTCATCATCCTATCTGTCATTCCTGGGCTGCTTTGAACCCAAGCGTGCCCTGCTTACATGAATTAGAGTTGATAGAAAGGACTGACCCAATTTATGAGGGACATGCAGCCCACAATATAGAGAATAGACTGCTGCAACCACTCCCTCCTCTGTCTCAACATGCCCATTTTCCTACTGATTCTGTGGGCTGTGGAAACAGGACTTCTACATCAGTTGCAAAGCCAGTTGAAAATGTGAGCTTCTGTGAAAAAAGATGTGCCCATGAACCATTTCTTGGTTTTTCCTCAAACTGGGAGAACCTTTCCAGCTGGGATCTTCCTCTATGGAGAACTCCTGTACCCATTTCAAGCAGCACACAGAAGCCTTGCCTGGTCTTATTATTTTGCCTAGGAAATGTCAGGCTTAACTATAAATAATGACAAGAGCATGCCATGATAGCTATTAACCTGCCAAAAGTAGGATTTCTTAATGTTAAATTAAAATTTTAAAAAATAACCAGGAATCAGGATGCAGTTTCATTATGTTTGCTTGAACTTTCCTTAATGTTTCAATTCACCAGTGATTTCCTTTGATGAATGACAAATTAATCACCATGTTACAAAAATAATACCGTGAGAATCCCACAGCAAGCAGAAATTTTTCCTTGCAGAATATTTTTACTCTGATGCACTGCAGCATTTTTTCCTAACACATACCTGTTCTACACCTGAGAACTGTTTAACTCCTAAAGAAGGTTGTAGCATTATTTACAAATGAAATGTGTATTAATTGAATGCAGTGTCTGACACTAGAAATAACTTAAGCACTGACAATTTCTAAGAGGTTATCTCAACACCTATTTTTCTGTTACTAATGAAAAAGTCTTGTTGTTACCATAGAAACTGGCATATCTCTACCTACACTTCTCAAAGAAACACACCAATATACTAATGTTTGTGTATGTGTGTGTGTGTGTCTGTGTGTCCCACCAAGGGCTTGAAGGTCATCCTGAATCCTGTTAATAAGTGAGGAAAGAAATGAAGCAGCATTAAGTGACAGCTTATTGACATCAAGCCTGAAAATCAAACTGATAGACAAACCTCACCAGACAAAGTTGTTCTGCAGTTCAGACAGAGGTCCCTATCCTTCCAGCTACTTCGTGTTTCCCAAATCCCCTGCACCCATAAAGTTGCTTTGGGTTGGGATCCATTTATCCTTGCAATGAACATTTCAAAAGATAGCAGTAAAGAAGGAAAGTTTTAGGGTTTTTTTTCCAGAAATGCTCTTCTGAAAGAAATTTACATTTGCTATTAACAGGTCAGATCAATAATTCGCATAACTATTTTAAATTTTATGCACAAGCATAAGAGAAGTAATTTTTTCTTTATTTCCTTTTTGATACAGTTTCTACCTTCATTAGAGAAAAGTTAATCCATCACAACCACTCTGTGGTCTGGAAGGAAATTATTTTAGCTGGCAAAAGTGAGACAGTTAAATCAGGTCTCTATGTAATTTTTATTAATTCTGTAGTTCTGCTTGTCACTTGGATACTGTCTTGACAGAAGGTAGAATGCTCAGTTTGTTGCTATGTAGAGTGAAAGGAAAACATTTACAGCAGAACCATCAAGTAAATAAATACAGTTACATCTTTAAATATATGTTTGTTTCTTTTTTGTCTCATATTTTTCAAAGCATGTATAGTTTCTATCTTTACTGGCTCTCCATGTGCTATTTGTATGATCCCCAGATTCTGTATATAAAGTGCTGGGTTGCTTATGTCAATTTAAACATTTTTTGATGCGAGAAGAGGAAGGGAATTTTTATTTTGAGGACTTGCTTCTTCATATATTGAACCAATGAAGCACCATTAGGGCTAGAGTTTGATTATAGTCTGGATTCAGTAAACTTTAAGGGTTTTAACAGGCTCTAACTTCCAAGGGTAACTAAAAATTGCATTACAGCATAAAATCCTCTCAGCAACAGATCTGTCTGAGCATTACAAATGGATTTTTATTTATGAATGTACTTAAGCATATGAAATTCATAAATTTCTCTTCCTCATTAGCTTGCAGAGGGATTGCATGTTATGATTTGCTAAGAAATGCAATATTGGCCACATATAAACTGGGCTGACAGAGAAGGAAAAATCAGTTGGAAGAGGTTTTCAGTTGGAGTTTTGAGGAGGCTGCTGGGACAGAGATCTGAAAACAACCTTTTTCATCTGTACTTGCAATGAAAGAGGGAAAAACGTTGCTCTCAAATGCTGCCTGTGGGACCTTGGTGCGTCGGTACATAAAGCCCTCAGGGATATGCAAGTTGTTAAATATCATAGAATTTTGCAGCTACAGAAATGGATTTATATGACGTTGCCAAGGAAATTCAGTTGAGTTCTCTAGCCCCAGTACTCAATTGCATTTGAGTTTGCTATTTGCTTTGTTTTCCTTGCAACTTTTCTTATACTTCTTGAGAATCACGGAAAAGAGGGAAGGATGTGAAACGGGTGAGAATAGGGCTGCATGAGACTTATAAATCTTCAAGTGAGGGCTTTAAAAGATTTTTTTTTTGCTTAGGTAAAAGCTGAGAACAACCTGACAGGCCAACAAAACTAACAAAAGCTCTTGGTCTTACTGTGGTAATTGTTGGAGCACCTCACAGTAAGTACTTTCCTAGGATATTCCTATGGTTCACAGCTGTGAATGAATTCCAGCTAGGAATTGGAAAGGTTTTCTATATTCTAAAGCTAACTGGAATCTCAAATGCTGTCTCCTTCTTGTATTAAGGAAGCAGTCTGCAGCCTGCAGCTTCATGCTGCTGAATGAGTAGCAGTCAAAACTTAAAGGTCTCCAAGGTTTATGTACCTGAACTCCAGAAGGTGACCATGGCAGCCTTCAGTGTGCTAGAGGACTTAGGAAAAAGGAAACGGGATTTTAGATCAGAAAGTTCTTGAACTCACAACACTCCCTCTAAGGAATCTTCTGAACCATCAAGCTGTAGATAACAATTGAACTAGTTTCCATGTCACTATAATGCAAGGACTCTGACTTGGATGTTTTTGGATTCCTTTTAGAATGGCCAATCAAATAATCAATAGTAGTATGAATCTAAGCATTTTGAGGTTGATTAGCTTGTAGCATTTGCAGAAAAAATATTTTTTTCCAAGTTCTCATGTGAGTATGGGTTTTACAATGTAGCAATTTGGCTGAAATTTTGGACTCAAAAACTTTCCCAAACACAAACTTACATCCAGTGGAAGCACTCAGGTTACACCTTATTTCATGCTTCAACCATGCAAAACCATTAAGTCTGCTATAGTGTTTCAGCACAAACCCATAAATCACCTTGAGAGGAGTTGAAAGGCCACAGAATTAGTGACCCTACTCTAAGTTTTGAATTCACAGCAAAATTGCAAACCAATTAGCCTTCATCTTAGACTTTTTGTGCAAGTCTCTTTAGGTGTTACCCATGTTTTAAACTGTATCCCTGCGTCTTCCAATATTTAGGAGAAAAAGCTTTGAGTAAACAAATGCCACAAATAGAAAATATGCATACGCTGTCTGAAAGGGGCTGTTTGTGATCTGTCAGAAGGTGATTAACCTAAAATTAAATTAGTAATCCCAGGCTTGTACTATAATTTAAAACACGTCAATATGAGAAATGAGTGAATAATTAAAAAAAAAATTATTTTCTCTTTCAGAGACTGTATTGAATGATTGAATACAGGAGAAATAGAAACACTCTGTAAACACCCCAGTCTGTTCCACCAGCAATGTCACAAGGCAGTCAGGTCAGAGAATAGCTCACTTGGATGTAGAAGAACTGACTTGTATTTTGAGCAGCTGAAGATCGATTTCAGTATGTTTGTCTCTGGGGATTGCATTTTTAGCATGTTAGAATACGTTACTCTGAGTGTACATGCAATTCAAATATGAGTCATGTTTGTTTCAATACATGTGTGCCATCTTCATGTAATGTGAGCAGCAGCAAACAGGAAAAAATGCATTTTTGCATATGTATGTGTTTGAACATTGTTTAGACATCCTCAGAAATGGAGTATAAAAGTCTCCAAAATATTCTGTTCTACCCCACAAGGAACAGATTAGAGTTGTTAACTGAATCTGTTCACAGTGAAAACACACACTGTGGATGCCCAGTTGTAAAGACAGAAAGCCTGATTCATTCCTGTTAAACAGAGCTGTGGAAGAAATCCATGCTGCCGTCCATGTGTGGATAACAACCATTCCCTTATCCTAGCCATCTTGTACTTTGACTGATGGAGATAATATATTTTAGGCATGTTGTAATGCCAGATTGTTGTGGCATAATCAAGTCGCTAAAATTATATGCAAATTTTTGAAGCGGAAGGCAGAAGACCCTGTTTTTACAAGGTTGAACCAGGTAGGGAAAGATTCTTCCAGTCAAGCAGTATTTGCCTTAACTAGAAAAAATTACTGTTTGCTTAATTTTTTTTGCATTTAACCAAAGGCAAATTGTTGTTAACAGATGCTGGTTGGCTGCAGGATGGCGGCTTGAGATCGTGTTAGTAAATAATCTTGACAACAAACTTTTTTAACATAGTCAAGAGAAACCTTTAGTGCAGCCAAAATATCTGCAGAATTCACTCAACATGCTCAGATGTAAGTAATCTTCTGTTTCTTTACAAGCAAAGAAACCACACAGTAAAAAAAGCTAAGCAAAAAACCCTGCAAAAAAGTCCTTCACAATGTGCATTTGACTAAATAATGTCATTTTCTCCATAAAGTTCAACAGTGGAAAACTGTTGCATAATGTTTCATAATTGATATGTATTTAATAAATTTTATTTAGTTGCATAAGATGAATCAAACGTATCAGCAAATCCTGCTATAGGATAGTTAACAAAAATAAATGAATCCGGTATGATTTGCATGGAATATACCTGCCTTTTTTGTTGTACTGGTACATCAATTGCTTACCTGGAGAGAGAAATTATTTGCCATTAGGCACATAATAACTGTCTGAATCATGCTCTACAGCTAGTATAAAACACTATTATCTTGGGAATAGTCCTACAGAAACGGAGGAAAACATGCGAAAAGATAGGCAAGTCTGTACATTGCCAACGTAAATTAAATGAATTTTTGCAGACTTATGAGAAACTCTGGGTTTCATAGCTATTAACATAAGCATTATCAACACTATGTCTGTGTGTTCAGATATGCATTTAAAAGACTTTCTGGTAGCAGAATATTATATGTCTTCAATGTGTGTCCACTGATACCTTAGCTGGAGATTTAAAAAAATGCCACTGACTCTCCCTGGGATTTGCATTCCTAAATTTTAGAATACAGACTTGAAAATTATCATCATCTTTTAATTGAAGATAGAAATTAAAATTTCCAGCTTACCTACTTGTCCCTGTGTGTCAGGGAAGGTGTCTACACCTTTTCCATATTTAATTGAGTAATCTAAAGTTTGCAATCAAGGGCTAATCATATTGCTAATGCTTTTAGGACATGAAAACAGCATCTGTAGTATTGTACAGCAGGCTATCTGACCAATGGAGTGTTGAAAATATGTGCATAACACTAAGTTTCTCAGGAAGTCTATCCAAGGTAAAGGGAACAAAAAGCGCAGTGTGATGAGTCACTAACAAATGTTTTAGCAGAGGTGCACTGCATTATGCCAGCATTTTGTTAGTAAGAGCACTGCATCTTCATTTTGTGCTTATTCTGCAGTGTTAGTGGAAAAATATTTCCACTACAGGGGCAGTGAGCGTATGTAATGCAAACATTTTGACAGTGAATGTAAACAGCTTTCCTGCATTTTAAACCATTAAATCAAGGACACAAATTTCCATGGTTTTGCAGATTGCAATCTTCGCTGACTATAGAGAAGATGGTGTTGCATCTGTTTTGTGTTTATAATTGCATGCTATGTTGTGCCACTGTGGCTGAATTTTAATAAATGTGGGGGTTATTAATTGTTATGGATGTTGGGGTCTCACTTGTAACTATGGTGCCGAGATCCAATAATACATTACAGAAAAAATGTTTTAAAATAAATAAACAGTGATTGGAATGACTCAAATATTGCTCTTGCTTGCTCATCTGCTAGAAAAGCACAACATCTTGCCCCCATTTGATTTCTGACTTCTTGCTTTCCAGTTTCAGTCGGTTGACTTAAACTATATTTTTGGCTTGGTGCATGAACAGGAGCCTCAAGGGAGTACTCTCCATCAAGGTGCTATATCTAGGTTTCTTTCACTACTTCTATTATTGGAGAGTATGTAGGGTCTGTCCAAAAACGCTTTCCCCAGCTTTCTTCTCCATCTCTCCACCCTGTCCGAAAATAGTTTTGCAGGGAAAATGAAAGTCTTGAGCTGAAACAGAAAGCACGTGTCAGGATGGGCCCTGTATGCCAGGGAACAGTGCCCCAGGGAAAGAAGTAGCCACAGACTTGTGGGTCAGGAGGATTTTTGTGGAGCAGAAAAAGCTAAAAATTGAGTTACCAGCAACAGAGCAAAAGATTTGTGAAAGAGGTAATTTGACTCTCTCAGCTTAAAGGAAAAGTTTTCTTTTCTAATAAATTATTTCTCCCCTTGGTTAGTAAATAATTTCCCCTTCCTAATACACTTAATTTGCTATTCCTTTTAATTTTTGCTTGTCCAGGTGGATCTTAAAGGCTCCAACTTAAAAGAACCCTGGCAAAAAGCCACCCCCTGCCACATCATTAACTGAAAGACAATCATACTCTGTCTTGCCTTAAAATAATACAGACAGGGTTCAAAATGCTGCAGTAAGTGTTTCTCTCAAGGCAATATCTTGCATTAATAGAGAAAACTATGGTGGGGGTTGTGTCGGGCCCATCAGACCCTTCTTGAATCAAATGACAGTATATTAATATCAGAGTTTGTGTCCCTTGGATAATGTAGTTTCACAGAAATGCAGGGGATGGTATTTCTTAGAGGAAAATTGCCTTTGCACTGTCATTACCTGGCTTTAACACTAACCTGTTACAATATAGTATTGTAACTCACTTCCCATGGGAAGAAAAAAAAATTGGGAACATAGATTTTATGGAAAGAAAGAGGGGTTTTTTTCCCTCATCCTGAACCTGAAAGTATTGAGCCATGATTATCGTGAAGCCCTGCTTCTATCTCAGTATATGGCTAGCAAACTTGTACATTGGGTTTTATTTCTAAATCAGCTGTGCAGCACTGTAGAACATCTACAGAATACTTTGACTCACAGCTGTCTTGTCCTGGTGTTTTAAATTTATTTCCAGTAGCACATATGTTCCTTGGATCTTTGTATCTTGGGGGAAGAAAATGGGAGAGAATGGGTGAAGAGAAAAAGAACAACCAGAGAGAAGCACCTCTCACCTCGTTTTGAGATATGGTTTACAAACTGAGACATCCCAAAATCCCGGATTGCCTGATCCCTCTCTGCACACTTCCCACAAAAAACCAACTGGCTCTGTCTGCTGTGACATACCTAATATGTCTACAGCTTTTATAACACTCTCCTTCTCAAAGCATTTAATCTTCATGGGAAACAGCCATTGTATTTCCCTTCTCTCCTGAAAATGTGTTTGGGAGCTCAGGTTTGAAAGAGCCTGGCATGCTGATTCCCAGAGACACATCAGCGGAGCAGCAGTGGAGCAATGGGAGCTCCCAGCCCAGGAGATTGTTTGGCATGCTAAGGCACAGACTGCAGAATGACTCTGCATTTTAAAATACCAATTATTAACTGTCAGAAGAAGAATATGAAGGATAAGGTGTCTTGCAAGATGCAGTTGGAGTCATAATGATTATACCAGTGCCTTGGGAGCCTGTGGCCCTATCGAAAAGCTTTGCAGACAGAGAAAGCAGCTGGTCAGTGTTGTGGAACACCACTGAAGAAGGGAGCAGGCATCCCAGTGCTGGGGTCTCTGTGCCATGCCAGCCTTGTGGTGGCAGAGGAAGGGTGACATTGGTAAAGGCCAAATTCCTATTTATGCCTTATCAGATTAGGATCAGTCTTACAAACTACAAGTCTGCACTCTATCTGCTGTGCTATGTCCAGGGAATCCTTAAATTTTTTTTATTCTTACAGCACTGGGAGAATATTACTAATTACTCACAATATGAAAGAATAGCTGTTTGAGCACATGCTTGAGTTAGATAAAGAAATATGGGAAGTCTTCCTTTTTAAATGTTTATTAGGATCCTCTATTTCTCTTGCATTTAGGTACACAATTTTAGAAGACCAGTATTTTGGTCAATTGTTATGGTAAGCTATAATTTTGTCTGCCTGTCCTTACTAATTCACATTTTTTTGAAATAGCCAGCTAACCAGCCTCATGTAGAAGTTTCTTTACTCACCAGATTTAGTGATATTAAGCTTGCCTTCAACCCTTATTTTTTATTCCAGCTTTCAAATCCTGCATGTGAATGAGATTTAAATTTGACTTAATGAAAAATTCGTCTCCTGTGTTAACCAAAATTGTCTAAGAAATTAATAAGAAGAAGTGCAATTATGCAGTTTCCATGAGAAGGGAAGTGAAAATCAATTCCTAAACATGGCAGGGCTCAGTGGCAGTAGCACCACTATATATATCTATGTACACCTGTCACTATATCCACTTAATGGACTAAGCTGAGATGAGACTCTTTCCAGATGGCTTTTGTGTTCCAGCTATTCTCAGTTGCAGAAGTTGCTTTGGAAGAACAACTGCAGCCAGTGTGAGCTGCATGTATTGATGACCAGCCTGGTGCCACATCACACCCAGAGCCCAGAGTACAGCACAGACCACTGAATCATAGAATGGTTTGGGTTGGAAGAGGGCCTGGAATATCATCTAGTTCCATCACTCAGAGGATCATGGAATTTGGGCAAAACACTGTATTTCTGCAATTGCCTTTCCAGGAAACAGAGGGAAGATGAAAAGACAACAGTGAATGATTCATCATTCTTCAAATAAAAATATCCTCTGCAGGTTACTTATATAGGATTTAGCTGGACTCATTGGTGTATGGTTGGCTCAGTGCATGCTTCTGCCTGGCACTGTTCACTGACCCCAAAACTAAACAGATCTCACTGGGACAGTGTTCACTGATCAGGGAGTCATTATAAGGTGCCATAAATGTGGCAGGATGCTATCATTCTGGAATGTGCTTGGCGCTTCTGAAACATAGAAGACCTCTGTTATAAAATAGGAGTATTACACAAATTTTAACACATTTATCCTGAAAATGTAATTAAATATATGAAATTAATCCATGAAATGAAATCTTTCATTTTCATGTGTATTGTAATGGGATTGTTCCGCTTGTGGGTCTTGAGGCAGGAATATGCCCAGTCCAGCAACACGCTATGACCTCTTAAAGCATTGCTGTACTGTTCTTGTTGCATCCACCCTCCTTCTTCAGATCTGCCATTAATGCCACAGACCCTTCCTGTCAAACTCCCGTCAGGACCCTTCCAGTATCTGCCCATTGAAGCACCACTGTTTCACTTGCATCTGCAAGGAAATGCAGCACCATTGTCCCTAAGGCCACAGAACAGAAGGGGAAAGAGAAAGTGATGACAGGGGTCAGGGCTGGGTGTGGGACTGCTTGCCTTCTCCATTGCTCCCTGATTGTGCTTGCATCTGGCAGGGCTGATAGAGCACCTGGTGTCTCAGGCTTGGCTATCTTGAAAGCAGAAAGCTTGGCAGCCCCTGTGGGTTCTTTTTATTTTCCTGGTGAATTATCTGGAGGCCTGGAAGCCGTCTGGATGAGGCTTACAAGACCAGGGTAGCTCACAGCACCCAGATGGGAGGAAGAGCCTTTCTGGTTTTCACTGGTGATGAGCAGGAGGCAGAGGTACACTGCAGTCAGAGCCTAGAGGAAAAGTCCCTGCCCTCAGGGCACTTAATCAGGGTCCCTCAGTCCCATCCCGTTGTTTTTGTATGTATATATGTAAATATTAGAGAAGAGAAAAAATATATCCCAGGAACCAACACTTGAGGAGCCCAGCATCAAACGACACAGTATTAACCCCTGAGAGAACCAAACTGTCTTTGTTCTCTTCTTCACATGGGCTGGGAAAAGGGATCAGGGCCCCACAGACCAATGGCTCTTACTGCTCCCAAAACCGTCTGGAAGCCTCCAGAACCTTACTGGGCTCGGTCTCCCGGGCCATCCTGCTGATCTGAAACTAAATACCAGGTGGGGACCACATCTCATGCACCTCAACAAAAAGCCAAAAAAGCCCCTGCCATCATCACCCAAAGTAGTATAAAAGCATTTGGCTTGAAGCAACCCCCCAGAGGGCACCAAAGAAATCCTTGCCCCTCTTTCTTCCCTTCTCACCTACTGGGGGCCCTGAAGGGGTGGTGGAGAGCTGTGAGTGACCCCCGGCAAGCCAGTGGCTGGGTTTTAAAGGAGAGAGGCTGGGGAATTGGGTCTCTGGGGTGGGAGTCTCTTACAGCCCCCCAAGCCTGTCTGCTCACCCTGTCCTCCCACCTGGCTCAGGGAAACGAAAAACCCACGGCAGGACAGCCTGGGTAAAGTAACACAGACCAGCTGACCACCAAAATCGTTTTGCTTAATCCAAAGCACAGCTGGGCACTCCCTTACTTGCAGGGGAGCTGCCACAGCTGCCATTCTAAGGCAAAAAAATCCCAAATTTCATCCTTTCTCGGCTCTGCCAAAACAGAGCCCTTCGCTGCTGGTTCTATCCTTGTTCTGTACCTTTAAAATACATGGTCACAAGGTAAAGGGAAAAAGTAAAAATATAAGCCAGCCTAGGACTTTTCTGCTCTTAGGCTCTTTAGGGTTTTCAAAGTTCACAGTTTCCTTGAGGAGAATAATAGTTAATGTGTCAAAAAATGCCAGGTCTCCTGGCTTGGAGCAGGACTGAGTTCACTTGCTAGCTATGTCAGGGTTTGTCTACTAATTAAACCTCTCCTAATGAGAAATAAACCATTCCTTAATGAGTAAACATCTGTTTAGAACATGGTGTCCTCCTTTTATCTAAAAAGCAGCATCATAGGAATAGCTATTTTTAATGCTGGTCGTTTTTAGCTGCAATAAAAAGTCCTCCTTTTTCTGTAGTATTTAAAGAATTGATGTTTGCATAACAAATTAAAGAAACTCAGACTGGGAATGCACACATCTGCAGGATGTCCTCGAGGCACTAACCTTACCCAAGAACACAAAGTCCTTGTTATGATATGCAAACTAATGAATCAGCTGAAGGAAGCATTTATATTTTGACAGTGTTTTAACTTTCTTTGCCTCAAATTAGCTGTGACTGTGGTTGTGACTCTATAAGATTCTGTGAGCTTTCCAGCTAAAATTAGTCTTTCTACTTCTAGTAGTTATCACAGAGGAAATAATTTGCTGGAAAAGCAATAATTGATCTGAAGTTACCCCTTGCACATTTTGATATTTGGAGAAAACACGTTGCAGATCATAACTGTGTTTTTGCACTTTTGCCTGGGATGTGGTACACTTACATTGGTCTCAGCTTGTTTAAACATAAAATTAAACTATGGTCAAGTAGTAGCACTGACTGTGTGTGGATAGACACTCATACAACATGGATTTTTTAATATTACTCCATGAACTGTTGAAGTAGCTTCATATCTGAAGCATTCCATTTGCTGTGGCTTATTACCTTTTATTAAAGTGATGCCTTGTTGGTTGACATTGTTCTGCCACAGCGAATTTTTAAGAGCCCTGAAAGTCAATTTATTGGCATTTTTGACTAATATTTGTTAATGTCTGTATTAAGGCATTCTGTGCAGTGCTTCCTTATAGCATCTTTTATTTTCCAGACATCAAGGTCCTTCTTTCTTCTGCCTGGATCTCTGCTCCAATATTAGTTTGGAAAACATTTAATTGGTAAAAAATAGCTCTTCTAGTTTGTTGGGGTATAGGTTTGGTTCAGTTTACTTTTTTGTTTTTACATAACTTGGGCTTTGACATTGATTTGCCAAAATCAAAGCTTTACTCCTGATCAGGTTGGAGGAAAAGGGTATTATGGCTTGTATCACATGGGAGTTCAGATTTGAGCTTGTGCTGCAGTTGTCCTGGCTGTCTCCAACACGCAGAAATACTTGACTTGTAGTATGCTTTGTGAAAACATGTCTGCAGCACACTCCCAGGTGTAATTTTATTCCAGCTGCCTGAGACAGAAGTTCTTTGCTGTTTTGGTATCTCTGATCTCTGGCACAATGACCCGAGAGCCAAAAGCTGTGCTGCAGTGATGCAGCCCTCCGGAGTCAGAGGGGGCTTGTTTGTATTGCAGCACAAACACAGGGGGCTGGTACCCCCACTCTGGGAAGTGGAACGTGCCCTGGGCCATTTCTGTGTGTAATGCTCATGCAAAACTCTCATCTAGCCATGCTGGAGATATTATTT
Source organism: Rhabdornis inornatus (assembly GCA_013397075.1). Lineage (NCBI taxonomy): Eukaryota > Metazoa > Chordata > Aves > Passeriformes > Rhabdornithidae > Rhabdornis > Rhabdornis inornatus. The sequence goes on along the minus strand of VWZS01006289.1, from coordinate 48,867 downwards.
AAAAGAACATATTCTTATTCTGTATTCTTATTCAAAGTACACAAACACTGCTGACAAGGTCAGTGTCTAGAAGGATTAGCTGGCATGTAAAGGCCAATCATGTAAATAAAGCTCCTCAGGAGTCACATTAACTTGCCTTGTAGTACATAGATTTATTTAGTACCTTTCTTCATCTCTTTATTTTGCAAGTAAGCCTTTTTATTTGCTTATGCTGTCTCTCACTTCTTATCTTTCCTTCCCCTTCTCTTTCCTTCTGTAGTGTGCTGGCAGATGATATTTCTAAGTGACATTTCTTCCACCTTGTTTATATGTGTTTCTCTTACTCATTGCTTGAGCATATGGTGAAAAAAGGAGGTGGCCCTTTTCAAGTTTGCATATCCAGTAACTGAGGTGTGGTACATTTGCAAAACACTGCTGTGAGATTAGATGGTGAGCATCTTTACACACCCACATGCACACACACATTGTTCTGCCTCTGAAAAGGTACCTTACCTACAAAATTACTTGTTTCTTAAGAAAACATGGAATTATTGCTGGGGATTCCAATATTTCAGAAAAGGATATGACTATAGCATGAAGCTACTCGTTGGTCATTTCTTTCCCTAAACAATTCAGGTCTTGAGCCCGCAGCTCCAATCACTGCAGTGGAATCAAACACTTAAAAAGTAAAAATAAATAATAGATAAAAGTCACTTCTCGTCCATTAAAAAGTTCTTTTTTTCTCTGTGTCCCAGTGTATTTTTTTCTAAACTTGAAGACTTTAGAAACATGACACCTAGACAGCTCTGGTTGTTCCAGAAGCAGAGATAAGAGCCCTCATATATTTTTTTTCTCTGTACACTTTACTTTTATACCTTTGAAAGTCTGTGTTGTTGTAAGTGCCAACACCATCTTCACTCATCCATTTTTCACTTCATCTAAGTTTCCTCTGCACTTAGGCGGCTCTTCACCTGCTGCTGCTGGGACACATCCCCATTCCCAGATCTCCTGTGCCATTGCTACAAGCACTGCTCTTGCTCCCTGGTGCTGGCCCCAGCCCTGGCTCTGATCCACTCCTGCAGTACTGTACTAACCACTGTTGCTTTGTTTTGTAGAGTGACAATCTTTGCAAGCCTGAAGTGTCTTTCCTCCCTACTTGGTTGTTTCTGCTTTTTCCTCATTTGTTCCTGGGTAGCAGCTACAACATGCAAGGTTTGTGACACAGAAAAAGTTCCAGCCACAGCGAACCTGCCATATCACATTATTCCTATTCCAATTGTTATTTATTCACACCAGATAATTTTTGTATCCACCTCTCTCTTTCCAACCTGTTTCACTGCATAACACACCTTGTGGCTTCTGTTGCTGTATTTGAAAAAGGATATATCTAAAATAAATCAAATAGCCATCAGATTAATAAAACATATGTATAATAAAAAACTGTATAAAATTTCCATTCTTTCCCATCCTATTGTGTTATGCTACCTATAGCCAGTATTCGCAGTTTAGTTGCCTTACACTGATTCTTGAAATGTATATTTAAGCATATAAATAAGTGGCATACCAAAGAGAAAGCTCAACGTCTACAGTTTTGTGGGTACCTAGAAGATCCTCAGATCAAACCTTAGTAGTGCCTTTTTTTTTTAATTTTAACAACAAGATTTTGGTGCCAGACTAGGCATTTCCAACTCCATCTGTCCAAAATCCATGAATCAAAATACAGAGATTAGTTTAAGAATTTTGAGATTAAAACCAACTTGAACAAGAGCTAGTTCTGTTTCCCATAATGTGTTTTGTTTGCTGATGCTGCACTCTTTAAAGTTCCATTTCAAGATTTTTTTTCTTCACAACCAGGATGCATAGCAAATGCCTTTACTGCCAAATGAGAGCTTCACAGTGCCACGTGAGTTCAAGAACTGTGGTTTTTATTATTTTATCGTATTTGTTTGTAATACTTAAGGCTCCTCCCAGAGTTGGTAACAAAGGATTTAACTTTGAAAATTTTAGCATCTGCATCTGATTACATTTTTTAAGGACTTCTTATGGGCCTGAACTTTGAAATAGCTCCATATTACTTAGAACTATGAATCTGCTGAAATAAGGCTCTGGGTCTAATCCTACTTATACAACACAGATCTTGTGTTTCACAAAAGCAGCGTCATAGAAATATGAGCTTTGAGGAGACACTCTTAGCCTATAAATTAGGTTCTTGGCTATAAGGTTTCATCTTTAGCTTACTAGGTGAGAGTTATTTGGTGTCACTTTCATTAGTGCAGAATTTAGATTTAGAATTTAGATTCTGTTTCCTGGTGGGATTATAATTTTTTGCTTTATTCTCTGGTATGTGTGACCCTCTGTAGATGTTGTATACAGCTGCAGCTGTTAAGTCTGTGCAAGTCAACGTGGACTAAAAGTCTGTCTTCCTCAGCACTTGATACACTTCAGTGTGTAGTGTCATCTTCAGGGAAAGAAATTGCTGAAACTCTAAATTGCTTTACATTTATTTTGCTTTAAGACATTACCTCACTCCTTGTCATGTAAATTCAGACGCTTCCTGAATAGTAGAAGTAGTTTAGATGCTTGTATTTCAGAAAGGATATTCTCTATAAAGATAAAACCCAAAGCAATCTCCTAGAAAATCTCAGGGTTCTGCTTCCCTCCCCTTCAGCTATTCTAGCTCCCTTACCCCACAACTCTTCCTTCTGCCACTGTTCCCAGGAATATATTGCAAAATGCCGGAATTAAACCTGTATCATTAAAATCAATATGAATTGTCATTAGTGATGTTTATGAAAACTTATGTTTTACTAGTAAAACTTTACTGGCTTAGCCACTCCTGCTTCCCTTTCCCCATCATTTGCTGCATTTGAGGGGAAAAACAACCAGTGGAAGTAGGTAAAATCTTTATGTTTATTTATATTTTTCTTGCTATCATTTACTTGTATTTCATGCATCCATTTTTCTTTGTTTATTTTGTTTTGTTTATTTATACATATAATATACAATTTCTTTACTGTGACATTTGAAACCTGGATTAGCTGGTTGATCTCTGTGGCCACGCAGCCTGGCAAACTGAAAGAACAGCAAAGAGACAGTAATTAAAACCTGGGAGGAGGGCCTCTTAAGTACTGCAGCTGGAAGACTAACGATGCAGTTGTGACTTCAGTGTGTGGTTCCATGGTTTACATTTTATTCGACTGGGAAGGAGACTAAAAGATGTTGCCAGTCCCAGTTTTCCCATAAGCTCCTGCTCTTGAATTGCTGTTTATCTCTTTCTGATACGTGCCAATAAAACTGTGAGACTGTGCTATAAAATGGTCAAGGAAATGAGGGAACATGAGGGTTTTAGAGGCTAATTTTTCATGATGAGTCTACACTGCAGCCTCCCAGACAGTTGTATCAGCACAATTCAGGGTGACAGCGAAATGTGGCGTGGGGGATGCACGAGTGTACAGGAGATGATCTTGGAAGGCAAGTTTACAGCCAAAGAAAATGTACCCAAACCCACATCCTGTCCCCTGGCCCAGGTGAATTTGAACCAGGCATCATGTATCTTTAATGCATGGAATTCACTGGTATTAAAAATATATTCACTAAAAATATATTCTATTTCTGTAAAGCAATTAATTAAACTAGTCCTATTTAACTGGTTATGTAAAATAGCTAACCCATCATTAAACTTCTGGTTGCACATTAAAAGCACTCCTTTGTAGGAGACGCATAAAAAACATTTCAGTGGCACCACTCAGTATTGCTAATTTTTCACAAGCGACAGGGAATTTGAGATGTAGAATTCCTATTTATTTCCAATGGAATGTAGACCCCCAAGTCATGTAGGCTCTTTCGAAAATTTTTACCCTTTATTATTTTCTTTGGGAAAGTTAAAAAGCCCACACGCCACCAGCAGTTGTTTAAAGAGAATGCTTACTGTGTTGGGTGCTTAGTCATAAGGATTTAGCATTAGAAGCCTTCCTGTGTCTCTGTGTGTGCGTGTGGCTTTACCACACATAAATTATCCAGCTTTCCTTTTTCCTCCTACGTGCAGAAAAACATACGGATATTCAAAAGACGAGCAAATCATCCGAAACACAAACCCGTGCCTTTTATTCCCACTTCAGATTTAGCCTGGAAGATAGCTACAGAACCAGCCCCAGTAAAAGAACTGCTTTACACAAAGCAAAAGAAAAGTACAGCTAAAAACTATTGAGCTGTAAAAGCAGTGGGGCTACAACTCTTTAACATTCAAGCAACTATCTCTGGAAGGGAAGCAGATTATGTGGTATCATATTGCAAAAAGGCTGTTCGACCCTGTTGCACTTACTCAGAGCTACATATTTACTTTTGTCACTGTATAGCTGCGATTGCATTATATCCTTCCTGCCAGGACACTAGGAGAAACAGAAGGTTAAGTGCAAACGGGGGAGGGGAAAAGAAGGAGGGAGCAGCAGCAGGAAAAAGTCTAAAAAGGGAGAAAAGAGCAGCTGAAGAGAAAAGAAAAAAGTTCCTCATCAAGGCAGGAAAAGATCCTAAAGAAACAGAGAGAAACAGATCAAGCACTGCACATATGGGATTACTAACGCAATTGTATTTCTTTCCTGATATGACTGAAACCAAGATAGTTTGGTCATAAGAAAATAGATCCATTTTATTAAGCGTACATAAAAGTGGGAGGCACAGAGTCTGGCACCAGCATAGCCTAAAGGAATTTCCATGATTTGTGCCATGAATGCTGAATGGGAGACTTGTAAAAAGCACCTTTTTCTCAAGGATAGCTTGCTGGAATTTGTAAATATAGCCAAAAAAACAACAGACCAACCCTGAAGTAAAATGGTACAAAGTGGTGAAAATACCAAGGGCCCTTTCACCAGATATAAAAACCTGCAAACAAACACCTTTTCTTGAGGGGAGCTCAAGCAATCCAGAGGTCACTTGGCCTTATGGGTTTGGGGAGTGAGGGTCTCAAGACGTTGGTGAGTAGTAGAAATGGCAGAAGATAATGAAGTCTCTGTTGGAGTGTGAAGAACAGAGGCTCAATCTCGACAGGTCTGGTTTCATAGTTCAAGGTTTCCAGAAATCAAGCTTTCATGGGCAGGGGCTGTTGGGGGAACAGGTCTGAGAGAAGGCATCCAAACTGGGTTCCTTACGGTCACTGCCACTTTTGCCAAGGCAGGTCGTGGCATCTTTCTAGTAATTTCAGAATACATCAGATGAAGCACTGTCAGCAGGTTTGACGACCAGACCTCTCATGTTTCATTCATTTTATGGAGGACCTACCATCCTAATATGCCCTGGCCATCACTCTCCTCTTGAGGTGCTTTTACAATGCTGTGCCTCAGCTTCTCTTGGTGTTCCAGTCAAAGGGTCAGCCTGATCAGTGGGAGAGGTGGTTGCCTTGCAGCCAGCATGGTCCCATGTGTGTCAGGGCTCCAGCCAAAGGCACCTGGCCATGTTTCCATCCTCCTGTGAGGCTCATCTGCTGTCGAGCACTCAGCCATAGCCCAGCACACAGCCCTGCAGGGCAGGGGTGTGCTCCATCTCCTCACACAGTCCCTTGGGGCAGCCCTCTTGCCTCTCCTATTGTGTGAGCCCATGCCAGAGGTCTGGACAATGTAAAAACTGTTTTCCTTTTGCTGCAGAAAGAGCTAGAAGGAATATTCAACTCATCAGCAGAATGTCTTGGCTTAAGTAGAAGTGGCATTTTTCTCAAAAATGTGTTAGCTAACTCATTTTAACTACTATATTATATATTCTGGTGCAGGCTTAGCAAGTAATGTTTTAATATGTCTTATGAAGCGTACATGAGTCCTAGGAGTGAGCCAACTAAGCCATATTAAAGTACAATTTATCCTGCTGATAACAGGAATCTAAAACCTGTTGGTTAACACACCTGAGAAAAGAGAAAGAAAACAAAACTCCTTTTATTCCCATCCACCAGCAGCTCTAGCACTGAAGTAGGTTTGTGGATCTCAAGATGATTTCAACATGGGAAACACTGACAGGCAGCCAAATGGGTACATTAAGTTACAACTGCCTCTAAAAATATTGGTTTATAACAGCACATAAGCCTTTTGAGTCTGGCTCTTCCAAACTAGCTGTATGAAAGGATTGGGAATCTCTGCTAAGTTGATGGGATATGCTTTAAAAAAAACCCTGGGCTCTTGCTAGACTTTGATGGGAAGCATGAGTCCATAATAATCCAGAGGGTACTGAACTGACGAAGAGGAGAGAGACAGAGCTGGTACTGATTTGGCAGTGAAAATAAAAATAACTCCACTGAACCCAGCCAAATTTAGTCCAGGACTAAATGAAGAATAGCATCCTGGAGCTGTAGTGCTGTAATCAGTTGGATAACCAGAACTTCTACCATCTCTGCAAGATCAATATTAACTAGAGAAAAAAACTCAGAGAATCATTAAGTTTGGAAAAGGCCTGTAAGATCATTGAGTCCACCCATTAACCCAGCACTGCCAGGTTTACTACTAAACCATGTCCATTAGTGCCACTCCTGCACATCTTTTAAATGCCTCCGTGGATGGTAATTCAACCTCTTGACTGGGCAGCCTGTTCCAATCCCTGACCACTCTTTCCACAAAAAAATACTGCCTAATATCTAATCTAAGTCTCCCCTGGTACAACTTGAGGCCATTTTCTCTTGTCCTGTCTCTTGTTACCTGGCAGAAGAAGCCAACCCCCACCTGTCTACACCCTCCTTCATGGAGTTTTAAAGAGCAATAGGGTCTCCTACACCTTCTTTTCTCCAGGCTAAAGAGCCCTAGATCCACCATCTGCTTCTCATAAGATTTTGCTCCAGGCCTTGAGCAGCTTAATTGCCCTTCTCTGGACACACTCCAGAGGCCAAAACTGATCACTGGATTCAAGGTGCAGCCTCACCAGTGCTGAGTACAGGGGACTGCCCCAACTCTCCCTAACTCTGCAAGGATAGCATGCCTGCTGATCATTGCAGAGCTGTGGGTATCTCTATCAGAAGTGCTGTAATCCCTGGGGAGATAGGCTTACTGCCTCCAGTCCTCTGAACTTGTGTTCTTCCACATCAAGTTATTCTTTTCCACCACATTGGGACAGCACTCACAATTGACCAGTGTAAGGCTTCTCCATATATTTATATACCACATGAAGCCTGCATCTTAAGTAACTAAAAGATCTTACAGCATAACCTAGGCTTAGCATAGAAAAGGATCACAATAAACAATGGTAGGAAAGAGGAAGAATGGAGGGAAGAATGGAAAACCATGATGAATATTTTATACACAATATACTTCACTTTACTCAATCTTTACTTCCTTTTATTCTAAGTGCTTTATTTAAACAATAGTCAAGTACCAAAAGCTTTAAAGTTTATGAATATTAACTTTGCCTATAGAGTATCAGCAGACTAAGGAATTGTCCTAAGGCTGGATATGCAAAGCAAGATCAGTGTGTTCTCTAAGAAAGCCTACCTAGTTTCTGGCTTGTAATTGTCGCCTATAAAAAGTCACATCACTTGCCCCTCCTAAGCAACAAGCAAGCAGGGATGAAATTTTCCAGCCATATTCCTCCTTGTTCCACATCTCAGGTACTTATTTGAGTGGGTAAAATCCTATCCCATGTACCATGTTTGTATTGGCATGAAATGGCAGTAAAAGATAGTGAGTTTCAGTAAGCAGCTGCCTTAATGCAGCTTAAAGAAAGAAAATCCCAGCTTCCTTCTCTGTGTTCATGTCTGTGGCTAAAGCACAGCAAGTGGGTGGAGAACCTCAGGCAGAAACAGGTGAGAGAAGAGGAACAGGTAGTGTTGCTGACAGGAGATGCCAAATGAGATGCCAAGGAGACATAGAAAAGATAGTCATAGAAGTGTCCAAATCTACAGCTTAATTAACACGCTCTGTGGTGCACACCAAGCTGAAAAGCTCATGTAGTGTACTACACCCTCACAATTTTCCAGGAATTTATCTGAAATGGGAAACTGTTAAGAATCTACTGCAGCAAGGAGCCAGAACCAAGCAGAGAACAGGAGAGAGATGGCTGACAGAGAGAGGGGAAACGGCAAGCATGCTGTCCCCAGCCATCAGGGGACTCCCCTGCAGCACAGCCATAGGAAGTGACAGGTGCTCTGTACTGGATTTGCATCTGCTTTTCCATTTGACTCAGGTATTGGAAAGTACAAATGATTTTTATTTGGTTTTTATCTTCACTCAGTATTTAGGATTGAAACCTAGTTTTCCCAGGCCATGGTAAATTTGCTCTGCATTTGCCACCAGGGCAGCAGTTTGGTCCTGATGAGTCATGTGGGGTATATGAAACAGTTGGCCCACATGTAGAGTTGGACTTCCTGTCCAGTCATCCCTGGAAAGCACTTTTGGCTCATTCCATTGCCCACTACTTCATTCAGTTTCACCACCTGCATAGTCAATAACTGCACCCATGGATCTTCCCATCCAAAAGGATAGCATTAGATTTATGAATTTACCATTTCCATCATGACTTGGTAAATGCAGGGTTCCATCAGCTCTCCCTGCTCCCCCCTACACTCTGGAAAGCAGGAGTCCTGAGGAAGATTTATCCTGAAGAAATAAAAGCCTGGGTTACTGTTACTGGTGTACTGATGATTGTATTCATCACAGTAGAAATTTCCTGGGTTGCCATTGTAATAGCNTTTACTACTAAACCATGTCCATTAGTGCCACTCCTGCACATCTTTTAAATGCCTCCGTGGATGGTAATTCAACCTCTTGACTGGGCAGCCTGTTCCAATCCCTGACCACTCTTTCCACAAAAAAATACTGCCTAATATCTAATCTAAGTCTCCCCTGGTACAACTTGAGGCCATTTTCTCTTGTCCTGTCTCTTGTTACCTGGCAGAAGAAGCCAACTCCCACCTGCCTACACCCTCTTTCATGGAGTTTTAGAGAGCAATAGGGTCTCCTACACCTTCTTTTCTCCAGGCTAAAGAGCCCTAGATCCACCATCTGCTTCTCATAAGATTTTGCTCCAGGCCTTGAGCAGCTTAATTGCCCTTCTCTGGACACACTCCAGAGGCCAAAACTGATCACTGGATTCAAGGTGCAGCCTCACCAGTGCCGAGTACAGGGGACTGCCCCAACTCTCCCTAACTCTGCAAGGATAGCATGCCTGCTGATCATTGCAGAGCTGTGGGTATCTCTATCAGAAGTGCTGTAATCCCTGGGGAGATAGGCTTACTGCCTCCAGTCCTCTGAACTTGTGTTCTTCCACATCAAGTTATTCTTTTCCACCACATTGGGACAGCACTCACAATTGACCAGTGTAAGGCTTCTCCATATATTTATATACCACATGAAGCCTGCATCTTAAGTAACTAAAAGATCTTACAGCATAACCTAGGCTTAGCATAGAAAAGGATCACAATAAACAATGGTAGGAAAGAGGAAGAATGGAGGGAAGAATGGAAAACCATGATGAATATTTTATACACAATATACTTCACTTTACTCAATCTTTACTTCCTTTTATTCTAAGTGCTTTATTTAAACAATAGTCAAGTACCAAAAGCTTTAAAGTTTATGAATATTAACTTTGCCTATAGAGTATCAGCAGACTAAGGAATTGTCCTAAGGCTGGATATGCAAAGCAAGATCAGTGTGTTCTCTAAGAAAGCCTACCTAGTTTCTGGCTTGTAATTGTCGCCTATAAAAAGTCACATCACTTGCCCCTCCTAAGCAACAAGCAAGCAGGGATGAAATTTTCCAGCCATATTCCTCCTTGTTCCACATCTCAGGTACTTATTTGAGTGGGTAAAATCCTATCCCATGTACCATGTTTGTATTGGCATGAAATGGCAGTAAAAGATAGTGAGTTTCAGTAAGCAGCTGCCTTAATGCAGCTTAAAGAAAGAAAATCCCAGCTTCCTTCTCTGTGTTCATGTCTGTGGCTAAAGCACAGCAAGTGGGTGGAGAACCTCAGGCAGAAACAGGTGAGAGAAGAGGAACAGGTAGTGTTGCTGACAGGAGATGCCAAATGAGATGCCAAGGAGACATAGAAAAGATAGTCATAGAAGTGTCCAAATCTACAGCTTAATTAACACGCTCTGTGGTGCACACCAAGCTGAAAAGCTCATGTAGTGTACTACACCCTCACAATTTTCCAGGAATTTATCTGAAATGGGAAACTGTTAAGAATCTACTGCAGCAAGGAGCCAGAACCAAGCAGAGAACAGGAGAGAGATGGCTGACAGAGAGAGGGGAAACGGCAAGCATGCTGTCCCCAGCCATCAGGGGACTCCCCTGCAGCACAGCCATAGGAAGTGACAGGTGCTCTGTACTGGATTTGCATCTGCTTTTCCATTTGACTCAGGTATTGGAAAGTACAAATGATTTTTATTTGGTTTTTATCTTCACTCAGTATTTAGGATTGAAACCTAGTTTTCCCAGGCCATGGTAAATTTGCTCTGCATTTGCCACCAGGGCAGCAGTTTGGTCCTGATGAGTCATGTGGGGTATATGAAACAGTTGGCCCACATGTAGAGTTGGACTTCCTGTCCAGTCATCCCTGGAAAGCACTTTTGGCTCATTCCATTGCCCACTACTTCATTCAGTTTCACCACCTGCATAGTCAATAACTGCACCCATGGATCTTCCCATCCAAAAGGATAGCATTAGATTTATGAATTTACCATTTCCATCATGACTTGGTAAATGCAGGGTTCCATCAGCTCTCCCTGCTCCCCCCTACACTCTGGAAAGCAGGAGTCCTGAGGAAGATTTATCCTGAAGAAATAAAAGCCTGGGTTACTGTTACTGGTGTACTGATGATTGTATTCATCACAGTAGAAATTTCCTGGGTTGCCATTGTAATAGCATCACCCGAGCAGTCAGCAATGTCCATTTTGGCTGGCTGCAACTCCCCTGAGCCCCTCACACATTCACCTCCTAGTCAGCCCTCCTGCCACCAGGTCCTGACCTCAGTTATGCCAAAGGAGCCAGAGAAGTGCCAGGGTTGGGCTGATGTCCCATGTGGTGCATGCCTAGCAGGCACAGTGAGCAAGGACAGCTCCATGCCTGAGCTGACTCTGGCTGAAGGGAAAGGCTTGGAATTGCTGTAGTGGATGGTGCTCCAGCCACAGGCAAAGACAGTGATTCTGTACAGACTCTGCCAGCCTCGTCTCCCTCCCCATTCCAGCATGCTGCACACAGTAGGTCCTTCCAGAGGTAGGCAGATACCTGTGGATTGGCTCAGGTTTTTTTGCTTTATCTAATTACCCCCAGCAGCTCATTCAATACAGGGAAAAATTTAGTCTTATACTAACCGAGTCTTTTCTGGGCTGTATAAATTATCTTGCTTAGCCAGGATTTCACAAAATTTTGAAATTAATCCCTTTCTATAATTACTTTTTAAAATAAACCCTTATTGTATTCTGTTAGCCAAATTAGGGCTGTTTGACAATATTTAATAAAGATTTTAAAAGAAATAAAAAGAAAACTTTCTTCTGTTCAAAAATATTTTCAAATTATGTCACCAGACTGAATCTGTGGGAGGTGCCACCTGGCAATCTATGAAAGAAGGAAGTCAGACTTGGTCGTCTTCCATTATAGAAACTTTTGCCAAGGTATACAATTCTAAATGTTTTATAAAACATTGTTTTGTCAGCTTGCTTTGGTAAGCAAAATCTCTCAGTTGATTTAGCATCTGGTACAGTAAAAAAGTCTAATCCAATAGCACATCAGGTAATGCTGACTTTGGTATGTAGTGTTCCTATCTAATACCACAGAGAATATACATCCTTAAAATCAGCATCTGTCACAAGATAATTTGTTCTCATGGCACCTCTATTATTATCAGCCAATATCACATGAAAGTGGCCAAGGTAATTACTAATAATCACAAACTTACCTGTCACCAAGGTACCCTTAATACAGCTGAGAGGGACTGAATCAGAGATAGCTTAAACCATCTTCTCTTTTCCTTTGCATTCTTACGCTGCCCAGGGACCTTTTTTGTCCCTGCATAATTTAAAGCCTTCTTGTCCTTAGGATCAAGAGGAAAGAGGAAATGGCTTGAAATTCTTCAGGCCCAAAATGTCTTCTGCCCTCTGGTTGAGCAGCCTTAAAACACCTTAGAATCCACTGTGGCACACTGCAACATCTACAGAGAGAAACCTGGGCAATGTGTTTCACTACACTGTCTCATCAGAGACACACCAGGAAAAACACAGTTACAGGGAAGTGTTTTGTAAATATCTCATGACTATTTTAAACAGTCATCAACGTGCACTAGTTTGGCCTGAGTCAATCAAAATTATACAAAATCCCACCCATGCCTAACGAGGACCTATCCACTGACCTCATCTCTGGAGGGTGGATGGGAGGTGACTTTCCTGCGGTTAGTGAAGAGCAGCCCATGGCTGATGCCCTCATTCCTAGCACAGGGAGCAAATGGGAGGACCTGGGTGACCAGAACAGAAGTCCCAGCTGCTCATTTCTCTCTGAGAGCCAGAGAATGGGTCTGGGTTGAAAGTGTGAGTGCAGTAATGTATGTGGTTCACAAAAGGCTTTCTTCCTTATCTCATTCAGCCTTATCCTCAGAATATGGAAAATATATAGCTCAGGACTTAGGGCTGGTACTAAGAGGGAGGGTCCTCCTTGGCCTCACTGAACATGAGTCCTCAGAATGAGACTCCAAATCTGCCTACGAGGTAACAAGGGAATTGGTTCATAAAGTGTTCAGACTGAATCATTCCTGTGTGACCAGGGGCCACCATCTCATCAGCAGCAATATTTCATCCTTAGTTCTGAACCAGCTGGATGCATATCGGTAGAATGCTGTCAATGTGTGAAAAATGTCTTCAAATAAAGTTTGTTTTGGAGGCTCTGGGCACTGGCAGAAGAGTCCAAATCATTAACTTAGTCAGAGTCTGTATCAGGGCTTCCAAAACTCAGTGCTGGTTAAACTCACCTTCTGCAGCTCTGCAGCTTCCTTCCATTCAGGAACTGCTGTTGTTGCTTGCATACTGTCTCTGTGAACACAGCACCTCAGAAGAATTAAGGACAATAAGAAAATTTATCATCACATTTGCATATAAGTATAAATGTTTGGCTATAAAACTGTGTTGGTGGTGAAGGGTCTGGAACACAACTGTTATGAGGAGGGGCTGAGGGAGAAAAGGAGGCTCAGGAGAGACCTTATTGCTCTCTACAACCACCTGAAGGGAAGATATGGCCTCAAGTTGCACCAGGGGAGGTTTACATTGGATATTAGGAAAAATTTCTTCACCGAAAGGGTTGTGAAGCACTGGAACAGGCTGCCCAGGAAAGTGGTGGAGCCACCATCCCTGGAGATGTTTAGTGGTGGACTTGGCAGTGCGGGGTTAATAGTTGGACTTGATGATCTTAAAGATCTTTTCCAACCTAAATAATTCTATGATTTGAGCTGAAACAACCAGGGGTAACAAAAGCTCTTTCTTCACTCTTTTTAAATTTTTTTTTCTCTTTTTTTTTGTAATTCACAAAGCTTTCCTGAAATATTAGTGGCTAGACCAGCAATTAGCACAGTTAACAGAAGTAAGTGGGAGTGATTTTTTCCTCCATAATGCAGATGTATTTGAGTTTTGTAGATGCCTCTTTTGCAAGTGGCATTGTCTGTTCCTTGCAATTTCCTCCCTTAAAGAGAAAGCATCATCCTCCAGACTGCATTTATGAAGATGTGTGCCTTGGATGTATCTTATAATACGAAAATGACATAATTACTTTGCTTCTAGCAAAGTCTATGGACAAAGTGACCCAAAGTCTTGTACTTTAAGAAGTAAAAATAGGTTTACATTATTTCTACTGTCCTTGGTTTGACAAAATACCATATGCCTCCAGTCACTGTGAAGCTTATTAGAATAAGGATAAAAACTGAACCCAGAACACTGTTGACTAAGCCAGTCTCTAACTAGGAAGTTTCCTTTCCGATAAATCCATTGAGATTTTTTTTCTTAAATTCAGCAGCATAGTCGTAATCACTAGAAGTGGTAAAGCAAGTTGAATAATTTTAACAAAAAAATTAAAAATAATTTTAACAAAAAATTTAAAAAATCCTGCATAACTTTGTATTTTTATCTTCTGTTCTATTTTCCAGATGTATGAGGAAGGCACCAAGTAAAATCCTGGCCTTGAGTTGATTGCAGTGTTGACCTATAACTTAGCCTGCAGTTGTAATACTGGTTTATAACCTGCTTGATCCAATTCATCCCCTTTTACTGTTAAAGACAAATGATGGCTACTGGCTAAGGCACAGAATGAGAGTGTCTTGATTTAGTTCTCTGCTTTTCCATGGTCCAGAGAAAGTCACATGGTCAAAAAGCCTTTGAGGGATTTCACCCCTCTTTTGCAACTCCTAACCTCCATTCATTTCCAAAACACAGGTCAGACGTCTCAGAGGATTTCTACATTGAGATTTTAACAGCAGTTCATCCCCTCTTTGGGAGGATTATAATTCCTCCCTCCCTCACAATAAGGAATTCATAAATCTGTGGAACACTAGTAGATTGCAGTGATGGGTCAGAGTGAGCATTCTTCAGGCACAAAATTAGGCAGAAACTGGTCCAAGTAAATAAGGTTGTTTGTACAAAAAGCTGTGGAAACTTAGGTGTAATCTCAAAAACTTGTTTTCCACTGATGTGGAAATAATCCATAGAAGCATTTTAGTAGTGAGTATTGCTTTGGTGTCTGTGTAAGAAATGACCCTCATCTGCAACAGCATGTATATATCTTAAAGGTCCTTTCCAACCAAAGTGATTCTGTGTTTGGCTTTTTCAAATGGCTGTCCTAGAGGTAACTACATTTCAGTAATTCCAAGTGGGCAGCATGGGAAGAGCCCTCTGAGCCTGATAGCCAACCATTACACACACACACAACAACAAAGCACATGAGGTTGATGTCTTCTGTTTAAATCTGCAGATAATTGCCTCATCCACTTACCCAGAGTCTACCAGCTGTAAGTATTTTGCGTTCCTTGGGGTAAAAGGCAGAGCAGGAGTTCCAGCTTTAGCCCAGCTCTTGTGGGCAGTGCTCTTAGAATAGCACAGTGCAGCCCCCACCATGTTGCTGCTGCCAACCAGCATCAGACATCACACAGAGTTCGTTAGTCAGTTTAAAGGCAAGTCTTCTAACCTGAAGTGTGGTTTAAAAAAATTGTTCCCCAGTGTTCTTGGCTTCAGATGGAGATACTTTAGGGGTAAAGTATACTCCAGTACTAAAGACTGGCTATTTTCAAAAGAGCTTTACAGAATATAGTGGGAATGATCTGCAGGTATATATATAATTTAGCTTTTTAATGATGTATGCTTTTAAAATGGACAGGGGCAGGGACTCCCTCCAATAAGAACTTATTGCAATTACTATTTATACTTTTAGCATATTGGAAAGTAAAATCATAATACTCTGCTGTTTGATGATAATAAACCAGAAAAAAAATCATAATTCTCAAAATTCTCATAAACTCACTGATAATAATTCTAATAATAAAAAATCTAAAAGAATTATCCTAAAAATAATATTTATGCATAACTAATTGCATATTGCTGTCTGCTAAATATTCTTCTGCTTGTATGCACACATTTGACATCACAGTAAAATATAAAAACCACAAATATTTTTTCTGTGCTTCTGCAATACAAAAAGTAGTCCTGAGTCCTGTGGGTTGCATTTTGAATTGCTGTTAAAAAAAAAAACAACCAACCAATTCATACTTCCTTTGTTGGTATACATTGCACAAGTCAGATGTCAAGACTAGAATTATTCCCTGCCAATATATTTTCACTGTATAAAGTTGATGAAGATACAGAAAGGAAATAAATAGGCTAATAACTGCATGATATAATTTAGTGCAAATAGTAAAATGAGCTTCTTATTTGCAGCTTCCCATGGGACATGAGTACAGACAAGGAACTTCCTCTTGTTTCTAAAGCAGAAAATGAAAAAGGAGGCATGGAGTAGCAGCAGTTACTAATCTGCAGAGGAGCCATTAAGATAAAAACAGATGGGGACCTGGCTCAGAGGATTGGTAATAGGATATGGTACCTTTTCCTTCTAAGTTACTGACTTTAATCAAATTCAGGTTGTAAGCTACTGAAAATTGTGGTATTACCATTCAATGTATGTTCAGTGGTCTTTATCAAAAGGACTGTTTGTTGCAGTCCAGTTTCTTGTAGTTCCAGGACCAATTGAAGTGGGACCCCAGGATTATTCAAGCAGAGACACTAAGCTTTGGGTACAGAGAATAAAATTCCCACCCAAACTAAATCTCAGTCTCCCAGAAAGATGAGGAGACAGTAGAGCTGCCACCACACCGCTGACTTTGCTACACCTGTTTTCTGGCCAGACAGGAGTTATTTTCAGCTACAGACTTTCAGTATCTTTTACTGACAGATCTTCTAATGTAGCATTCTGTGATGATGATGCATAATTTATTCCCTTCCTAATGTGAGAACTGCTTCCTGGCCACTGCGATGTCCCTTCCCTCTATCTTCTTCCCAGTCCTTTTCTCTATATTGTTCTGGTCTATTGACACACTGTTTATTTAAAGCAATTGTCAGAGAGTATGAATTAACATCTTTGCTTCTGCCGTTAAAATTGCCTAGGTTTTGTCTCGTGCACGGTTCTTTTTCTTTGTTTCACTTCATCCTGCCATCTTTTCCCCTGTTGGACTTAAAGCTTTTTAGGTTTCATCAGGGGGGCTGTGGGCAGAGGTGGTGGTTCAGGGGGTGCTCTGGTATCTGCAGATCATCTGGGAACAGACCCTCACTGGGACAGGCAGGACTTTACTGAGCCCCACTGGGGGCCAGTCTGTGCCTTGGGGACATTGCTCTCTAAAGTGGCAAGCCTGAAATATGCAGAGAAATACTTCTATCTGCATGAAAAACACCAGAGAAATGAAGAGTTCAATCTGATCATTGCAGTAGTTTATTTCAAGTAATAGTGGCTTTGTATCTGTTAAAATTCCTTATGTGAGTCTTCTTCCAACACAGTTTGAGGTGTCTGTCTTACTTTTTTTTCTCCCCAGGTCTTTGGAATAAAGAAGGTATATTCACCTCATACGAGGTTGGGGTCTCAAACCAGGTTAGTGGCAAGTACCCTAATCTCACCTCAAAGCCCAGCATGCTGAGTAAGTCAAAGAAGGTTCTCAGAATACCTGAGAAATAAATCACAATTGTTATCCAGTTCAACAAAGATGATTTTTCATTTCCTAAGTGACTCAATCTTTTGAAGAGATACATCATAAAAGGAGATCTCTTAGTGATGAATCTATACCTGCCAAGATGCAGACTAGCTGGAAAAGCAGCAAAAACTAGATTCTTCCCTCTGCCTTTTCATTTTTTAAATAACTTTGAATTTAGAATTGAAGAAAAAATAGCTTAATGCCCCATTGTCTCTTTTTCCCATCTCTCACTCCTATCCAAAGTTTTTAAACATACTATAACGTTAATCCAATAATTCAGTAGTGATTTAAATTCTTATAATAACCACTAATAATTACCATTCTGCTACCATTCAGGATTTTAATCTATTTATCTCAATGACAGAATAGGCAGAAACACATAAAGTAAACAGAGTCAAGTCTGATTAGAGAAGCAGGCATTGAGTTTCATTTCCCAAGGACATTACATTTGTAAAATTAGTATCTGAGAAAGATTTGAAATGTCTTCAAACTGGGAAACTAATAAGAGATTTTTTTTTTTCATATTTTTTTGTAGAGTTAATACTTCTGGAAATGAATTATTCAACATTTCTTTAATGCTTGAAAAGATAAAGAATATCCTTTTAGCTTTGCAGATATGGGACAGCAGAATATCTACTCATATAGAAATAAAAAAAGTACCTACTTTTTAACTGCTTCCACAATCTGTATGACACCTGCATATCAGATAAAAAATCCTTCAGATATGCATTTTGATATGCAAAGATTGCTAATTGTCTTGGTAAGAGATATTGTATCATTATGCAGGATATAATAGAAAATACAAGACTTTCTACAACATTTTAAAACTAACTGGGAAATGTAATAACGAACTTAAATACAACTTTACAAAAGATTATGTTTTTTCCAGACATCAATTAAAACACTAGGGAAAGGGTTTCATTTTTCATTGCTTCTTTTGCCCTTTTTACAGTAATATTCTGCAGAAGACTTGTTTTCTGGGAGCTAAATTTTTGAAAATTTTCATGTGTTTTAATATTGATACTAAAGTCATGTTAAAAATAGTGGATTAATTTCTAATTATCATTGCTTCAGACAGTATGATGGTACAGATTTAGTACTCATACCCTCTGGATTAAGTATGAAGCCTTGGATCTCAAAGAATGTGTACAGCTGGTAACAGGGAATCAAGAAGGCAATATACTGTAAAGGGTAATGCAAGAAACAGAAAAAGAACTGCATAATTACTGTGGTTTTACTTAGCAAAGATGTGTGCAAACAGTTGCTGTTGGCTTTTACTTTGAATACCTGTTGTGGGTGTGTTGGAAGCTTTGAATGTTTCTCTAAAAATCAAAGCAAAACAAAGTTCATATTTGGTGAAGTTGGGTTATGGTCTCAGTTTTGCTCTGAGAAGCAAATTATCACACATTACCCATTATGTCAGTGTAAATGTGTATTGGCTTAGATGAATTTGAGGGAATCTTTTTATGTATCTAGTCTGAATTTCAAGGTTATAATGAAGAAACAAACCAAGGTACTCTGAAGCATTTTGATGTCTCTGGCCAAGGGATCTGCTTACTATTGACTCTGAATATGCCCTTACAATGTATCCAAGCTATAAACCTTCCCGTGCATGTGCAGCAGAGATAGAGGTAGAGATAGAGATAAATGCAATGCTTTCAGCGTCTTAGAGACATGGACTTTACTCGGATGTATATTGAGCTTTCCAGATCAAAGTCACTGCAGACATCAGGAGCAAAAGCCATTGAACAGAAGGCAAGGCACCACAAGCCTGGGGTGCTCCCAGCTCTGCCTTTGTTTCACCTTCTGACCCCAAATTAGTAGCTTTGCATCCTCAGATATTTTTCTTAACTGTTTAATGAACATTTCTGATATTTGACTACATATTAGAGGTGTCTAAAGGTCACAGTGCAGAAGTATTAAGTTTTATTGGTGCCAAGTCTTCATTGCCAAGTCTTCTCTTGAACACTTAACAGTGTTCAATAAACCCCTGGTAGAACAGGCTAGTGAGCAAGGCAGGAATAGGTCACCTGGAATACTAAATAGATAAAATGAATTAATGGGAAATTTAGATTAAAACTGCGCTAAAGAAGGAAAACCATAAAAGAGGAATGGAAAGGAACTGAGAATAAAGGGGTCAGAAAAGATGGGAACAGGAAGTGAAAACCACACCTCACATCTTGCAAAGTGTAATCCTTTCAGGATGGCATTATCTGTACACTATTATCATGGATTCTCTGTTGGAAATAAGGTACATCCTTGTGGTGGGCACCTACCCAAAGAAAACCACAAGTGCCTCATCATCTTGCTGATGATTTGCCATTACCTTCAGCAGGTGAGACACTTCAGGTCAGACACTGATGGTGCTGAAATCACTTAAAACAACAATGGGAAACCTATATGAAAAAATTCACACTGTCATGGCCCATTTCTGTAGATCACTAAAGGTTTGAATTGTGACTTTTTAAAAAATGGAACAAAAATTTAGGTTTCACAGTACATTTTTGTATAATTTTTAACTTGTGTACTGCTTAATGTTAATAAGGCTCAGATCCTTGCCTACAGGATACTTTCCTTGCAGGCAAAATCAACAACAATTGATGAGAATATAAAAATAAAATATTTAATATACCAACCCCATAATTTTCTCCAGAGTGAAACAATAATATTATGCTTTGCTACAGCCCAAATCAGATTATTTTTTCCTATTCCACCAAATTATATGGTTTATAGAGATAGCTATCATCAAGATGGGAAGTATACATAAACTGGCTATCAGGCACAGAATAAACCATATTTTGTCTTCCAGTAAACACTTAAGCCTCAAACCATCCGATTATCACCAACAGTGAAAAATGTGAAGTTCTTGACAAGTTAGTAAAAGCATCTGGCAAAGGATGGAGATTTTTAATGTTCAATTTAAAGACCAACTATAATTCTTACTAAAAATACCTCAAAACAATCAGGTGATCTTCAACACTCCAGATGGGTTAAAATTTTCCACAGAAAGCTTTTACCAGTCTGCAGTAATCTGTCGTGACTCTGCTCAATATGAATAGTGTGGATGAAAAATGTGTGTTTTATTGGTTCACATACAAAATGTGTAAATAAGGAAGCAGAGAAGAATGTGTGGGCATGTGTTTTTATCAAACTTTCCTTGCTCATACACACAGATTATGGTCTTGAATATGGCACGCAGCCCTAGTGAGTAAAATATCTAGGGTTCATTTCCTAGGAACTCAACAACTTACTCATTTCCTACTTTTGCCTATGTAGGGTCCAGAGCTGCCTCTTCATCCATTTGAAGACCACAGTAAGAGGAAATTAATATTTGCTATTTCCAGCAATCTCAGGTGAGGAAGAATGTCATTACTCCTAAGTGTTTATTGTACACAAGTCAAGATCTACGTTCATGTAAATAACAGTGGCTAAACCAAGGTCTTAGTCATTTTTTTGTCTCCATGTCTCCCATTCATTTTCATAGGAATATCATAGAATAACTCCAGTTGGAAAGTACCCTTCTTCTATCCTGAATTTAAAACTGTATGTCCATACACCTAAGAAACACTTTTTATTCAATCCTATCCATCTCGTCACAGTTCCATTGTTTCATACAATCTTGAAGACAATGCTTGTCTCTGCATTAATTTAATTGACAAATCATTAGAATGACATATGTTAATTTAAAAGTAAGGAATATGAACTAGGTGTATTTTTAACTTAGCTTAGACACCTAGAATGTGCCACACTAAGTAAGGTTTTTTTAGATCTCAGAGAGAATTTTTAAACCTTAGGTGCCAAAACCTGTATTTTGGCCCTGAAAGAAAAAGCTACTTTAACTCAAGACAGTGAGGTGGATGTAGGCCAATCCTATTTGGATGGATGTCCAAAAGCTGGTTTGGGGGGGGAGCATCCCTGTGAGACAATTGAAGGAGCACTGTGGTGTCTCTTACAGCTTTGGAGAAAAACTGGTGCATCACACCCTGCAGCAGCCCATGGCACCAAGTAGATGCTGGAGGGCTGTGTCAGAAGCAGAGGCTGAGCTTTAGTGTGTCAAGGACGAGGATAATGAGCCCTGTGCAAAAGCAGATTTTTGCTGGGTAAAAGGGATGATTTCTACCTTAATGAGAGCGCACCTTCGTGGTTATCAAGGGAGTTTATAAAGCCTTGATCGCAAGCTAACAAATCCTGGTGTCTTTCCCTAGTGAATCAGGTTCTTAGAAGGGAGAATTCATTTTATCTGCCTAAATACTTCATTCAATACTTCATGTGTTCTCAGGGGCACTTGTTCCCTGCCCGCTCCTTGCCTGTCTCTTACTCTGCACACTGGGTTTAAGGGCAGAGTGCTTATGCCCCTTAGGAGAGCAGGAGTTAAGCACTGAGACACCTGCCAGAACCTGTCCTTCTGTCTCCTGACTGACACAGGCACTCAGTGAGCACCACAAATGCCCTTCCCTGCCACACATGGGGCAATGCCAGAGAAGGCAGGTGGAATATTTTGAGTGATCTTTACCCATGGACTTCCCTTCACTGGAAAGCATTGCACTTCACATCATTCCAGCACTGGGCAGGCTTTTCCTCCACATGAACTTTTGAATGTCTAGTCTCCTCTTAATGATAAAGGGACTAGGGAAGTAATCAAAGCAAGGGGAAGGAAAAGAGTTAAGAGAGAGGTGCCATTAAGGCTTACTGGGATTTGAGATTTAAACTGTCTTTTTAATTTAAGATACTCAAGCCAAATAGTGTGACAGAGAGTGAAAACAGGCTTGTATCTAAAGCTGCTTGAAGGATGTACTAGAAAAACAGCCAAAAAAAGGTCTTCCATTTCCTAGCTATGCCTTTCTAAGTGACCTTTACTAAGACCTGTTTGCAGTCCCCAGGTCAAACCCTTGGCACTGACAGATAGACTTTCACGGTGTACATCATGACGGACATCAGAAGAGCAGGTGGAGGGAAACAGGAAAATCTATGGCCACTGCCTGTCACTGCAGAAGAAATCTCCATATAAATTATGGCTATAACCTTGGGAAAGTTTTGCTTTTGTTGTCCCAAAGGGTTAGGTATTTTGTTAAATAAATAGGAATTAAGCACATGTATTTTTTAATATCCTAAGAATTCGGTATGTATGTTGCAATGACATGAAAGTGGGAATATTGGCATATTTTTTTTTAATGCTAGAATTCCACCTGCACACAGAACAATAGCAAGTTCATATCCTTGAACATGTGCTCAGGACACGGTGATGATGTTGTGAATCATGATGGATACTCAGTTGCTGTCTGCCAACTCACACTGAAATCCACTTAGTCCACAGTTTGAAGAGGTGCCTACATAGTGGATTGTGTAATTTCTACTGTTTCTTGGGTTTATGGGAGCTAGTATGCCTTTGGAAATCACCTTCATTACACAATATGCCAATCATAGGAAGGTCTGAAAATGAACACTTTATGATCTGGACTGTGTTAATATTAAATAGTTATATATTGTTTAATGAATTTAAATATATTAATTTTTTTTTTTTCAAAGAAAGTAAATAGATGTATTGTCATTTACACTTTTCTGTGAATTTTTAGGGAAATTGTCAAGTGTGAGAGACCTCCATTTTGTATTTCTTACATAAAAAACTCCCAACGAAACAAACAAGCAAGCTGCATGAGGTCAGTGAGGATTCTTCCTGTTGCTCCATCCATTCTCTTTACTGTCATTGATATAACAGAAGGAGTTTGTAGGAATATGCCTTGTAAGTGGGACTTTTTTCTAATAGTTAAGGTCGTGGAACAAGTTGAAAAGCATGAAATTCTGCTGCATAAATTATCATTAACAATGTGGTTTATTTTTCTTTGGCAGCTGAAATTTTAATGTAATGTTCTGCTGAAATTCTGAGATTCAGTCAAGTTTTAACAAGCTACTGCTAGGAGATTACATTATTTTTTATGCATTTGTCATTAAAATTCTTGATAAATGTTGCAAAGATTCTACCTGTGAGCTGTTTTTCACTCTCTAGCTGATATTAAATACTTGCCACCAGAGCTGCATTTTTGATGGTGATTTGTCACATGGTATTATTTCTGCTCCTAGAGTGAATGAATGCAACCTTCAACAGGATCCTTGTCTGAGGCCTCACAAGAAATACATTTCAAAATGGAAGTCATCAGTACGTATGTGCATAAAATTTCCCATAAATATATACTAGTACTATTTTCTTGCATGAATGTTTATGACAAGAGGATGCCACGGCTTTCAGCATGGGTGAAATGGATACATATTTTAATACTGAGCAAAATTTAATAGAAAAAGTTCGTGTTGTTCACCCAACTATGTTTTGTTTTAGTCAGCATTTACGCAGACAACGCTTCAGCAGCCTAAGAAAAGCCCACAGACAAGATTCCTGTGACTCTAGTGGCCTTTGGCCCAGCCACCCAGGCTAGGAAGATGGGAATTCTGTGAGCTCTGGCATGCTCTCAGAGCTTATGAAGGTACAGTTTTAGATCTGAAGGGGAAAAATGGAATTTTTGTAACTTTTCTCTGGAACACTTTCTAACATCTTAAGCTGACAGGTTCCCAGCTTGCTTCCAATCCTGGTTTATAGTTGTTCTTTAGGGGTTAAACAAACTGCAGTGCATTTCTTGCATGCAGTGCTGCTTTCTTTAAAGCATCAGGAGGTCAACATGGTGGCATTGGGCAGCCTCCAAGTGTGCCAACCTGACCCCAAGCCCTCCAGCCAGCTGCTGTAATGGGAGATGCTCGCACATCAGTGGCTTTGTGCAGAAAGGTGGGTTGGGTCAGTGATTCAATGAACATGGGGCCTGACCATGAGCCATGAACTCTCTGCTGGTTCTCTGAGCTTTACTGGTGCAGTCAGTCTTAGATCACTGAGCTTGCAGGTGTGGAGTAAGGTGTTTGGTGATAAAACTTGTAGGAAGGGACTACTGTGAAAAGGAATCTCCCCAGTGGTTCTTCCCATATCACATAAATGGCCACGCAAACCTTAGCCATCCTGGGAGCCCAGAAGGAAAGTGATTGGTGCTCCCTGTGACCCCAGTCACCCTTTCACACCATAGTTTCCATGAAAAATCAGCTTTTAGCAAGATAGCTGTTCCCAGGATGGATTCAGGGGAACCTGACTGAGAGGAGGGTGGAAAAGCCTGCAGCACCCTTCCACATGAGGATCTGCTGCTAATATCTGACCCACTCCTGTAAACTGTCTTAATATGTGAAAACAATTAATGCTTCATCTATAGGTTTTGTATATGTGGCAGCCAGAAAAAGGTTGTGTGTCAGGTTTGAGTTTGATTTGAGGGAGGAGTGGGATCTGAAAGCTGTAGATGTTGTTATAAAGCTTTTCTCCAGCACTGATGATAATGAATGATGTAAGTCATTCCCTCGGACTGATGATTAATCCTAATGAATATGTTGCATACGTATGTTTCACGGCTGTCATTAAGCTTCCATTTTAACTGCTCTTCCCCTTTACCCACTCCCACCCATGCCTGCAATCTGCAAACTCTTATTCCCTGTAGGTATTTTGATAGAGAAACAGACAGGTAACGATCCCGATGTCAGACTGTAAGCCATGCAACTGTCAGTTCATATTGTGTCTGACAGCCATTGACAGCTTGCTTCTTCAATTTTACTAAGATTAATATTCTTCACATGTTTTATTTATATTTACTGATCTTGCTGCAGTGAATTTTTAAAGAGACGTTTTCATATTAAAACCCCCTGTTAAAAATCAAATCTGCACTTTCTTCAAAATTTGGGTTTAAATTTCATAATACTGCTTGTGGAATTTTTGCACATTGCTAATGGCATGATCTCGTGTACAATGCCTTATCCATATAGTGGTCAATAAGGCTTATTCCTATAAACCTTGAGGATCATCATCTGGGAAGGCTCCTCATCCCTGGAAGCACATCCACACACGGTTAACTTGACACAAGGCAGTGGTTTCACAAAAGACAACTGCTCAGATGCATAAAATTATTCACATGTGCAAGCATTTGAAAGATCCAATTTCTATAAGAGTAACATTGCCACCAGAGTAATGCTACTGAGCTTCAAAGTATTCACACCAGCAAATGCCTGCAAGATCAGACTTTGGGCTCTCTGGTGAAACTCTTGTACTGTTCTCTCCATCTGAGGACCTCACCATCTCTCTAGATGCTTGAATTGAAGTAGAAACACATTGAGATGCTGGAATTGTAAATTTGATGGGGAAAATTACATTTAAGCCAAAAGAATTTTAAACAAGACAGAAATACTTAGAAATTTGGGAAAAAAATTATAATTTTATGAACATTTTTATACAAATAGCAATAAGGTATTTAGCTAATTTAAATGAAAATAATGTTTGGAAAATGTAATATTTATATGTGTATATTAATATATAATTTTACATTGTGTAAATATAAAGACAAGCTTAAACTTGATTTTTATGTGTGTCTTCTTTAAAAGGCATTAGTCAAATCTCCCACTCCTTACTCAAAGATTTTGTTCATGTGTCCCATCTGAGTGCAGGCTGACTTACTTGACCCAATTGAAGGAAATTCAGATCCCCATCTTCGCACATTTATTAATCGGAAAATTTCCACTTCAGGACTCCTTTTAACCTCTCTGATCTTCCAGATTGCATGTCTCTTAACTTCATAAATTAGCCAATTCTGACCTCATCTAGCCATGAGATTACAGTGGTGGTTTTTCTCTTTTTTTCCTTCCTTTCTCTCCAAATCTGTATCATCATGTTTTTCCTATTGCCATGGCAATACAGCTAAGTGTACAGAAAAATGCAACAAGCCAACAGCATGTAAAAAAGTTTGCACAAAGACAGAATTGCTAACTAAACAAGGGACATTGCTGATACATGGCTCCTGCAGGGCTATTAGTGGTGGGGGAGAATCCCTTTTTATGACCTCTCATTACCGAGCAAAGTGGAAACACAAACAGGGAGACAAAAAAAATATATCAGGATTTCCACAACAGTTACAGGAAGGGATATCAGCATCAAATAGGACCAGAAACATGGAAGTGTGATGTTTGCTTCAGATCATATGGAGCTCCAGCAGCCTCTAATGAAAATATGGGTGATTTAGCACTTCTTCACCAAAAATAACCCTGCCCTGGACCTCAGAGAGGAGGCGTATTGTTAACTTAGTGGCACAAACAATCAAGGGCACAGAAAAATCAATGAATTGGTGAAAAGCCCCTCCATTTAGCCCAATAATTCTCACCACATGCTTACATATGAAATTAATAATAATTTATCCTCCAGTGACATATCAAGACCACGTTTTAGCCCAAATAATTGTGATAAAGTAGTTAAAACAGAGATGCCTTTGATTTTTCCTAATGTAGGAGGAAAACTTAGATGAACAAGCTGTAGCTTCTTACTTTTTAAAATTTTATTTCATTTACACTTTGTTAATTAATTCTTTTTTACAGAGAAGAAGTTTGTCTTATTTTCAGCAAAAAGAATGCTGATTGTTCTCCTAGGGATATTATAAGATTGTCAAAGAAAGCCATAAATATTTTATAAAGACTGATAATAGAGTTTTCTGTGCTAAGGAAAAGTCAATGATTTTTGAAAAGGGATACATAATGATTTTCTGACTAACTGCAAAAATGAGATGGCAGTAATTTTAGTATTAGCTAATAAATATTGACATTAGTATTTCAATGAGTGTAATCAGGCTTTGGTTGGATATGGAAAGTCATTATTTTTTTATCACTATTACTATAAAAGCTTGACTATTTCCACCAAAAATATTAAACAATCTTTGCAGGAAGCCTCAGTAACTTCTCAGAATAAATCCAGTAAGACTATGCAAGAAATAACATGTGCTCTCTGCATCAAATTGAGAGCTCATCTATTTTGCTTTCTCACTTAAAAACAACATTGTGCAACAGGCATCCTCACACAAATGCAGTCTATATGCAAAATGATCTGGTTAAAATGACAGCTTTGGGCATATAGGTAACCTGACGCCCTTAGCATACTTTACCTTGTTTTATCTCACAGCTATTCAAATTTACCAGTTAGGGGAAAGAAAAAGAATTAAAAAACACCCAGAGGTCACTCAGAGTCTGAAATGTCAGCTGTTATTCATGTTGGAAGCTTATTATTGTAGAGACAGTCAAAAAAGTCATTATTCTGTGATGACTTCTCAGATTTTCAAAAGCTTTTAGTCCCAAAGTTACCATCCTTCCACCAAAGCCAAAATCCCAAACTGGTTTCAGAACTGCTACATTTCTGGGGAAGGATCCCCCTGGGACACCTGGTATTTGATGAATTAAAAATGACATCATTCTTGTTGGCTTTAGGGCTGATAATTACTGTCTGCTGAGAACACACAGCAGTGAATGGTGGCAGAGGGGAGCAAGCTGAAACCCAGCGCTTTGGTTACAAGTTCATTAGCGGACATGTCTGAAACAAACAGACCAGGCTTTTAAAATTGACTTGTTTTGACAATGTACACAATTTTCAGCAGCAGATTCTGGAGCAGTGGTACTGTTTCCTCACAAAACAGCCCCAGTTTCTAAGCAATTTATTTTTTAGGGCAGCACATCTGTTTCCTTGGTTGCCCACCCTTCAAAAGTTTCTCCTATGGTAGCACAGGTACCCAGCGAGCTGGACTGGGAAGAGAACTGGTTGAAAAATAGCCTGTTTTGGATAATCTTTAGCTGGATTAATTTCTTGATCCAGGTGAAATTTTTAAAAATAAACCACAAGAGGGGGAAAAATGAAGCTGGCTAGTATAAGAAATGCTGCTTGCTGATGGGGAGCCACGACCCTGTCTCTGTGAGTGCCACTGTGCCATCTTCACCTTGGACTTGGTGACGTATTTCCAGACCCTGCCCTTTTGCTGGCCCTAGTGCTCCCCTGACCTCTCTGTGACTCAATTGAAAGTCTGAAATCAACTGAAAACTCAGGAAAAAAAAAAAAAGAAAAGAAAGAAAAAAGAAAAAGGCTATTTGTTTAAATTGGCTCGATAAGAGGTCAGATAAGCAGCACTGCTACTGCATTTCTGTGCATCAGCAACACGTGGCATAGTCCAGGGAAAAGGGAGGACTCTCACTAGCTTGACCAATTTAAACTGTCTTGAAACAGCTCCCTGGATATCTTGCTAGGGGCTGTGTAATAGAAAGAGGAGCATTTCTGCATCACAAGGTTTAGTCCTGGCTAATTTTAAAACATAATGTAAAAAGGCTTCCTTCCTTTAAAAGCATGGGGCTCATGACCCTATCTTTTATAAATACACATGCACCACACAGATACACAGAGTATAAATTAATCTGGAGAATGTGTTGATTTATAAGAGGAGGGAACAGAGGGAAGAGGAAATCTAAACAACTTCATTTAGTCTTGGCAATATCAAGAATGCCAAGGCTAGTTTTCTCCTGCTTGTGGATGAGGAGGTTGGAAGCTTTCGAGGGAAGGACTGGGATTATATTATGAGCTTTTTCACAGTTTAGACGAACTGAAGGTGATACTGGAATTTTAAGGAAAGGTTTTTTTCCTCTATATGATTTTGTATGCTTAAGTTTAACAGCTGTTGCAAGCAAAAAGAAAACATATTTTTCCCACTACATCTTTTGATTCCACCAGACGAACTGAGTTTCTCTGGCATTATCTCTTTTTAAGAAAATTCAGAAAACCAGGCAGCTAAATTCAACCCAGATATAACTCTGCTGATTCAAATTACATTAAAACAAAGGTCAGATTTGGCCAAACCTTTTAATTGCTCATGACCCCATTATTTTCTGTCCCCCTTTCCTCCCCCCTTAACTGGCTGTCCCATTGTTTCACTAGGGATTGAATTTAGATTTACTGGCTGGCAAATACAAGGATTGCTCTTTTGCCCCTTTGCCCCATTCCCTGATTTAAAAAATAACAAGAGAGGGGATGGGTGTAGGGAGAAGTCTCAGAGGGGGTTGTTTGTTTGTTTGTTTGTTTCCCAGCATCCCTGTAGGTTGCTAGTGTTATAGTATGAGTTTTTAGGAAAAAATGGGAATACAAGCCAATTGATTCCCTTCAGCTCTGCAGGACTGCACTTTTTGGGGACAATGTAAACATCCAATTGCCCTGTGAACCCTCCCGTCTGATTTTATTGGATTTGTTTTTCCCTTGTTTTTCCCTGATTATCATCATTTTTATACGTATTTGTCCTAGTGTTATATTTTTGCAGTCAGCTATAGCAACAAATAGGCTTTTATTATCCCGTGAGCCCATGCAGGGCAGTGGGAGCGGGCAGCACCTGGCACTGTGTCCCCTCCTGCCTTACCACGTCCCCTGAGCCACAGTGGGATTCACCCCCTAAGGACCTATAGCTCACACTGGGTCCTCCTCCCCCTGCAGACTTTGCTCTGGCCTGAGTGCAGGCTTTGCTTGGGTTTGTGACTGTGAGCAGGGACTGTGGGGGCCGTGCTGGGTCAGCACATCCTGGTCCTGTCACTGCCCTGTCCAGCAGAGCCCACCCCGGGGGCTGCTGCTTTGCCCAGCAGGTCTCTGGGGTTATGGTTATGGTTGACATGGGTTATGGGTTATTGTGGCAAATTTTCCTACCAACAGATTTCCCACCTCAGATGCCCCCTTTGGGGGTCTGTATCATCAAAAGATGGAACTGACTGGGATTGAATCTGACCCCCTATTTATGTCCAAACAGCAGTAAAACTGCAGACAAACATAAATAACACATGCTTGCACCTCCTCTGCTGTGTTGTGATTCCAGAAATGCTGAAATTGGCGCCTGAGCACTTCGAACCCTGCTTTCAGAGAATTTGAAATGCATCCATTAAATTGCAGCTTTTGCTGAACCTGTCAAGAAGGGTTTCTGCCCCAAATGGAAACTGTCCAAAAAATTATGCATGGCCATTTTAAAGTTATGCAAGGTTAGAAAATACAAACAAAACAAGCCAAAACAAAAGAGGGGCAATTGAATGGCTGCAGGACAAAACTGTGAGCTAGTAGGGTCCATCCCCTTCAATTATGCCCACTTAGCAATGTGAAATCAGGGCAGTGGTGAGTTGCACGAGGATGAGGTGGGGGTCACCCCCTTAACCACAGAAATTTGGATTCCAGTTTTCCAAGTGTTTTGAATCGTGACATCATTTTAGGCTAATAGCTGGGGTTAAAATAAAATGCTTCATTGAACGAGGTGGGTGTGTGAAATGGTCCTTTTCTTATCTGCTGCTTGGGGAAAAACAGGAGGACAGGCTGGGATTCAGTGCTCACATCAGTCCATGTGCTAGCAGACAGGTGTCCCAATATCAAGGGCCCATCCCTTTTGTTTCCCAAACATGAGCCACAACAACTGTGTTGAGAACAAAGTGAAATATTAAGTGTCCTCTGATTAATAGGTGGGGTTTTTTTGAGTTTCGTGCACTGATGAATTCTGGAGGTGGCTGGGAGACAGTTGTGATTCCTAGCTTTGCTGGATCTATTTTCTGGTATATTTCAAATGGATAAATCTCCAGAGCCATCAACAGCTCCTCATTCCTTGGAGCCCTCTTTTCTCCACTGCCCCCCAAACTGGCCCTCTGACATACATTGCAGCTCCTGGTTTTTAGTGCTTTTCCCCTTCATTAGCTGAATTCTAAGCTCAGTTAATCTCTGCTTGCTGGATTAGTAAAAACTTTTTTGTCTTCTTGTGAGCTGCGCTTTTTCTGATCTCTAATTTTAAGTGCCCAACGAGCAAGTCAAAAAAGAAATATTAAGGTTTCCTGGCTATGACTGTGAAATCAAATCAACCATGAGTGACAAATCGATTTTATCGGTGAAACTTGTTAAATGCAACGACTAATTTTTAATTTAGTTTTTTTTTATTTCAGTTCATTCATTTAAGAATTCTGAAAGGGTTTTGCAGAAAGTCTAAAAAAGCCTCCCATCTCTGTATATAAAAATGTGTCTCCAGAGAAAAATCTCTCAAAATACAGAGAACAGCCATATAATTTAGAACCTGTGGGTTTAACTGTGACAAGGCATGACAACCATTTTGCAAGCTTGAAGGCGTTTTGGAATCATTGTAAACCAAAACCACCAAGATATTGAAAATTAAGGCTCCAAGCCCAAGTACAAACTGTCTTCCTGTGTACCTACTGCAGCACACACAATACCTTGTGTTGGGAAAACATCACTCCCTTTCTGTCCAGGGAAGACTGGAACATGTAGCTGCAGCAAGGCATGAAAAAGCTGGAGTTTGGCTGTAGGCTCTTACAGAGAGGAGATTCCTGGTTAGGAATTAGAATACTGTGGTTTGTCCTGGTGTAATTTGATGAACAACTTTTCAGGAAGGTTTCTAGCAAACTCCTCTTCCCTGTCCCCTGCCACTGCTTCATCTTGGCCTTGGCCTTAGTGATTTGTTCTGTCTTACAGTGAAATGGGTGAGAGAGCTGAATCCATGGGAAAATCATAATTTATTCTTGTATTTTCTATTTGTTTGTCTATTTTATCTTTCCTGGGAGTTTTTTGTTTCCAGGGATACAGGTCCAACATCCACCCTCCTACAGAACCAGGACAATAGTGCAGGATGGACATGGGAGGCAGAAGTTGATGGCAAGGGTCAGAAATTGCATAAGGTAGCTAAAGCATCCTCCAGCTCATTGAGTGACAGGTAACACCTTTAGTACATCTGGTGACCACAGCCTGCTATGGTTGTTATGCCTATATATTTACCTGAATGTCTGCAACCACTTGTTTTCTGCTGAATTGTCCCTAACTTACACCAAAGCAATGTGAATGCAGCCTGTCTGCAGAACACTGCTGCCTGACTGCTGTTTTGACTTGCTTTGCACAGCTGTGAATACAAGGTAGAAGGCAGCGAAAAATTACGAGCAGAGTAACCAAGGATGTTATAAACAATGTCTGTGAGGTTAATTTAAATTTAGCTTATCTTTCTCAAGAGTCATTAATGATAGATTGCTTTGCATTCTTAGAAATCAGGGGTGGGGGTGCGGGGGGAGAGTATCCACGTAAATTGACACTGTTATCAAAACAACAAAAGAAATCCCTGGAGGCCACTTAGATGCTGTTGAAACCAGATTTCCAAAATAACATTAATGGTATTCTTCCCTGTTAGTGTGTTAAAGCATGTATGCAAAGGTAACAGCAATAATAACAGAAGACACAAAAGTTGAATGCAAGCGATGTGCTGTGCATTCTTCTTGCTCTTCTCCCTCTTCCTTTGCTTCCCAAGATACTTATATATGAGTGCTGCTCTGATGTGACTCCTTTCAAAGGAATAATTGCAGACAACAGACTTCACTCTGCTTTATTGGCAGCTTAAGGCATTTAAGCACTGCAAGGATTAAGGCTTATGTCTTGAGGGACACCTTTCTGCTTCATGTGCTTGGGAAAGCTAGTGGTTATCAGAGATGTATGGGCAGGTGTGTGACTGCTTTAAAAATGAAAGATTTTTGGAATGACTCAGTGTTTATTTTGTCTTTTCATGTTCTGACTTTCACTCAAGTTACCCTGAAAACCTTTTCCTCCCAAATACTTCAAGGTGCAAGGTTCTTTAGGCGTCACCTCAACCCAACATCTCCTCCTCGTGCTCTGCTCCTTGGACACAGTGCTGCCTATCACTGCAGAACATAATGGACAAATACTTCTTACTCTTATTATGTCTAAAATGCATTTTCCAATTACATGAGTATATAACATTTTCTAAACAAATAGTCTAATTTTGTATAGATAGGCAGCTTTTTAATAGGATGCCCCAATTGACAATTACTGTACAATTCCTAAGGCCAAGAATCACGAACGTGTCATTAATCTCCTAATGCAAACATCTGATCTCCTCCATGCTTCACTGTAGAAATCCCCGTATTTTTTCTTTTTCACTTTTCACTAAGTGCAGGTTGCTGATTGTTTTGGACTATTGGAAACAATTAAATCAAAGTCCATGGGGCTTTCTACAGCTGTACTTAATAGAGACAGGCAGAATCCTTCCTGTTGGTTAAATTGGTTGCTGCAATGCACAGCTATTTTTATTTTTGTGAAAGTGAGGTTTTGAAACCTTAAAAATAAATGATGGACTTGGCAGAAGAAAAATACTTGCTTATAAATCAGCACAAATGCAGTGCCCTGTATTTACTTTGCTGTGTGTACCTAAATTTGTATTTTGATTCAGGGACTTACCCTGATAGATTAATCTATGTTTAGTGAGAGAAGAAATTCATGCTACCTGTTTCAACAGTGAATTTGCATTAAATAGGATGGGTAAGAGGAAAGCTGAATACCCTATTTGCACATTAAAAGCTGATCATTAATCCTATATTTTAACTCTAGAACTGTCAGGAGCTATTATTTCCCAAAGAGCCTGACAGTTCAAGGGATAAACTGGAGTGGGTCCCATTATAAAGGTCTATGAATAGACGTCAGAATAGTTTGTGCATCAAACCCCAAAGGCTATTAGATGTGATACTTTAAGAATCAATTTGTAGCTAAATTAAAATGAAGGGATGTGAATCCTTGGACCGATTTTAATAAAGCAGAAAATTTAACATATAGAGAGGCATTTAAAATAAAATTAGACAGATGTAAAGATTTTTTAAAATATGTATTATTAAGCATAAAATAACCCCCAACATTGATTTTCAGCCTAGTGCTTGAAAAACCATGCCACAGCAACGAGATCAAACAAGGAGAGGTGCTGAAATGCTGCTTTCAAAATTATGTTTTCAAGTGACTCTAGAGTAGATCAATAAGAGAGCTGATAGCTTACGAGCTTCTGAGACAAGTCAACAAATGCAAGGCAAGAAAAGAGGACCAAAGAGCTGTCTTCGTACAAAAAAATTAGTTTCCAACAGGACATCCTGCTGAGTTTTATCTGAGTTCATTAGGCTTGAAGACTGAGATTTGCTAATTCCACATGAAAAGTTCCAGACATTTGCAAAACCAAATCAAATGTGATGCTGTACTTAAGCTTGTTAAGAAGTTGAAGTTAACACTAAAACCTGTTTAAATAGGCTCTCAGGAAATAACACTGCACAAGCTTTACTGTACTCACCCCTTCAGAAAACCAAAAGAAATCATGTAAGCTCTGTGCAGTTCATGTCAAGCTTTTAAGCACCACCCTAGACTGACCCTCCAAAAAACAAATGTTGGGAGAAGAACATGATCCCACAGTATGTTACTTCAGTTTTCTCCCAAGGGGTCTCAAATGAAGTCAGGGAATCACGCCCAACGCATACAATTACAAGGACAGGAATACAGAAAGACTGACAGCCTCACTGTACCGGGAACAACTTTGTTCGCTCTCATTTATTTCTACAATTTCTTGCTCTTAGGTAGTTTATATCCTGAAGTCCTTGAAATAGGATGTGCCTTAAAAATTATACATCTTTCCCTGTGCTATGAAAGTTAATTGTTGTTTATTATTCAAAGTAGGCTACTGAAATTAGATCTCATAAAAATGAAATGGTTCATTTCCATAGCTGAAAACTGAGCTCTTTGCATACTGAAGCTGGAAGAGGTGAAGACAAAGAGAAGTTTATTGTAGGCAGTTCCCCCTGGTTGTTCTGTTAAAATCCTGCTGAGACATGAATGGAAACTCCAGAAAGCCCCTTACTCTGTACTTCACTGATATCACAAATTTTAATATCCCAGGGAGGATAGCTGAAAGCTCTAGGCTGTGGGTTGTCCATGATGTCTAGTAAATCATTGTCTCCGATAACTTCAGATAAGCTATTCCTGCCTTTTTCATATTGTTAAATGCAATTAACTATTAACCCATTGTCCACCATTATTTTATTATTTTGAACTGAAGGCAAGCTAATTATAGACATGTGGATGTGTGAATGCATAAACTAAAGGAACTAGACTCTTTACTGTGTCCTCAAGTTGTGTAGACAAACGAATGTAGAAAGTTCCACCAGTGAGGATTCCAATACTCAGCCTGTTCCCTCAGCCCCTTATATGTGTGCTTTATGGTATCATCTTTAATTGCACAGCCACATAATAATTTTATTCAAATGCTTCTCTCAAAAAGAAATAATTAAATTCCTTGTGAGCTTTTCTGTGGTGACCAGTTCTGCAGTATCTGAACGCTTCATGAACATAAATTAATTTATCTCCCTCTTGGCAGTTGCTGTTGGAATTCATCCCAACGTTACTGCTCTGAGTTTGTAGTATAGTGAAATTTTGGCTTTGCCCATGTAATCTACCCTAGAATAATATATCTGAGCATGAAATAGTGGGACACTGTAGTCTATAACTGAGGACGTGGCATATGTGTTTCAGTCGGCGCTACCAGCTGTGAGAAACCTGAGCATCCTCAGTTACAGCAGAATCTTAGAATTTAGCGACTCCAGTTGAAGAGGTAGTGATGGAGCATGTGCAAACTGTGATTTTTCACAGACTTATACCACAGCCAAATGTGTAACGAGAATAGCAAAAGGCAAAGCCTTAGCATAGGGAGACTTCAGATTTTTCAGACTCTGGCTTCAAATTGTGAAGGTGCTAGAACAATACCCAGAGAAAATCCAGACTGTTTTTTGATAAGCAAAACAACCTGTTTTCTGCTTCAGAAACAGCTAAACAGTTTTGGCTGAAATTGTCATTAGCATTTGGGCCTAAATTAGATGCTGCACAAAATGACAGCAGAAAACTGATAAAATTTAGCTGTCTGTGGAGACAGCCTTATAAAGGTAGAGCATTGGGCAATTTTTCCTTCTCACAGTGCGCCTACACAAACGTGTAATAATCTCATTACACATAATGCCGTGTGTTTGATATGAATGTGTATGTGTCTGTATTTGCATGGGGGTGCAAACGTGCTTGTGCAGATATACACAGAGAGATCAAATGTTTTGTCATGTTCAAGATTAGCACCTATAGATAGTCACTGTGTGTAATTCGGGATCAGTTATGCAAGCACACAAGCCTGCTGCTCGTGAGCCACTCAACAACAACGCTACCTCCAACTGCAGTCAGAACAGGACAGTCAGGATCATAATCTTATTAAAGGAGAATAGATGCAGAAGTCATGTCCTACTTTTGTTAAATGCAGCACTGCTGGGTTACATGGCTTGCACACAGTTTGAAATGCTCGTTGTGTGTCTGGCTTGCAAAAATTATTTAATTCATTTGTGAAATTCTAAATTTTACCATTAACAGAATTTTCTCCCTTAGGCCTATGAATCCAGGTATATATTAAAAAAGAAGGCTTGTGTTTATTATCTGTAAGAAATTGTTGTTGCCTTTTATTGCAGAGACCCAAGTGTAATCCCCACAAGAGGAAACAATCCAGTTCTGCAGCAGCCTCGGCAAGAAAGCTGACTGCCAGGTGCATGAAGTGTAAGGATATCTGTGCTGGCTATGTACGCACCAAGGGTTTGATTTGCATTAAAACAGTGCTGAGTTGGAGGAAAGAGAGTGGAAGAGAGGACAGGTAGGCACCTACCCCACCACCATCTCTCTGCCTGCTGAAAAGGTTTGGGTTTCACAGCAGAAACACAAATACAGAGTGAAGATAAATAATTAAAGCCTGGCATAATGGGCCAAAGTAATTTCTTGTTATCAGGAGAGTATTTTTTTGTGTGTGCAACAGATGAAGCTCATTTTGAAAAATTTAAATGTGTTAAAGCATTCTAACATTTCTTCCAGTATTGGTAGAACTTGTATTACCTTGGGGAAAAAAAAAATTACCCAACACCACTGAGCACATGGGCTTATCTGCAACCTAATACTGTTATTGTAAGGGTTTCTATAGCTCACTTCCTGCCTTTGGGCTTACACAACAGGATATTTAAATTACAAAGACAATGAAGAAATGAGGCAAAATGCTCTTGATAGTAAAAAATTTCTAGTTGTTCTAATTCCCATGGAGTGAGTCGCAGAATTAATCAGTAAACACAAGGTCGTTCCTGGAAACAAACTACTGGCAAACTAAAGGCAGCAAGGCAGGTTCAGGGTTTATCAGCTGTCCCACTGTGCCGTGAAAAGCATGTAACTTACGAGTATAATGGCAGCTACTACCCTTTACTACTGTTAACTGTCTGTCACTGTTCCCATTGTTAACTTGGTCTTCGGGGTTTAATATCTCACCTGTATCAAGTTGCATCAGGTCAAAACTTGGCTCACAGGTGTGTCTGGATGGCACTTTTTTTTAAAAAACAAAAAAATTAAATTTTATCAACCAGAGCTGGGATGAGGACTATTTAAAAAAAAATTATATTATTTTATTGATATTGATATTTTTTCCTATTCACTTCCCAAATCTGAACACAAACAAACGTTAAACTTTTCACTGAAAAATCCTCTAAATATAATTCAATTGGTCCATTGAATCTTTTCATATCAGTTTATGTTGATGGAGATATTTTTATCTTGGAGGTTTTATCTGAGTGGGCTCTTCCTTCTTACACTTTCCTGACCTACCATCTTGGAGCACTGCAAGAAAACCTGCACTGGATGTGCAGCAGATCTTGTTTTTTTTTTTCTCTGGTGCACGTTTGGGACAGAGTCTCTGTTCTATTCAAAGTATATTTGTTCTCTTTTAGCTGGGTGACTGACTCTGGTTACACAGCCAACTCAAAGAAGGTGCAAAACCGCTTTTGGCAGAGATTGCTGAATGGATATAACCCTTGCTATGTGAGGTACAAATGCCAAAACACAATTCCAAGCACAGGTACCAAGCATGACTTGTGCTATGGTTTGCTCTGCCAGGGTCAGCAAAGGTCTCAGGGTATTTCATTACAGCAATAGTGAGCGCAGCTCTCTGAAAGTACTGACCCAATTTGCAGCTACAATAAAATGAGGCTCAGCGAGAAGAAAGACTGGCTTATGCAGCAAGTGGAGTGTCCTCCCCAAACCCAGCATATACAGCTGCAATGGGGCTCAGACCCAGCACAGTGCTGTGGGAGCAGGGCAGAGATGTTATTCCTGCATCCCCTGCTGCGGCAGCTGCAGTGATACCCAGCGAGAGGGGACCATGGCACAGGTCACCCTGCTGACAGGGAGGTGCAGATGCAGCCACAGGCAGCCAGTAATTGCCTAGGACTGAGATCAGCTCACATCAGCTCTGCTCAGGGGTGCAGTCCTTCCCTTCTCCTCACTTACTGTGCTGCCTGGGGTGAAGAGAGGATGAGTCCTACAAACCCTTGGTAAGGACTAAATATCCACTCGTGAGCGGTTTGAGTGAAATTCAACTTGGATTAATAGCTGGAGTACTAAAGCCGTTTTGCATTAGTGATGAAAAAAAGGTGTTCGTACATGGATGAATGTAACTTATTCATGGGTTTATGGGCCCTAAGGTCAGGGAGTGAAGGACCCCACAATAGCTTTGATGGTTACATTCTTCCATTCATATCTCTGATTAAGTTTAAGTGTAAAACTCATGGAATTTCCCATTAACTGTACATCTTAGGAAGCTGCTGAATGCACTTAGGCAAATCCAGATAAGAAATTTAAGTTACACAAACTAGTCACACATCCCCTTGCTTTTGATAAAGCAGAAGAAGGACAGAAGGATTGTATGTGTGCTAAATAAATGACATTAGATTAAGTAATGCCTTTTTTGGACATTTTCCACTTCGCATTTGGAAGACAGGAGCATCTGGAAAACCACATTTTTTTGAAATATGGTGGGAAATGATTAAATAAGAATGTTCCTGTCAGTCTCTTGCGTGCAAATCTTGCAAGGTCTGGAAATTACCAGTGAACTTTGTAGAGAATTTTACCCTTAATATGGACTAAACACATTTGGTAGTCAAGGAGAAAACACTTGGCTACCAACCAAGCAAATACTTCTTTTTAAAAATGTTCTAGTGAGCAAGTGAAAAATGAGGTCATTCATGCAAATATCCCATTCACCAGCACTTTTTAAATAACCACGTTATGGATACTACGCCTGTCCTACAGCAGAATGGTATGAACTTAGTAGAAAGCTCCTGAACATAAACTTAATGTAGTTATATATTCCTTGCAGAAGCACTTGTGAATGAAGTAAGGAGTCTATAGAGGTACTGTTAATGCTCTGCCAAGTAGCTTTCTCCAGTAAAGAGCAAAGGTGGGAACACAGGAGCCTCCACGAGCAGACATAGAGCCAGGCAGTGGGTAGCCAAAACTACCAGCTTTGTCACAGGTCCCACAGCAGAGCTCCTGGCTGTGACCTCAACAGCCACCCCTCTTTAGCTCCTGCAGCTTAGGCCAGCAGTTCACGTTCAGCTGTCCACACCAGCTCCCAGTTGCTGGCTCTCACAGAGTTGGCACTGGAACCACCACAACATTCATTGAGGTTACAACGCAGGAGAGCACTTTCAGAGGGCTCCTGGCCTCTCTTCACAGCCCATTGACCCCTGCTTCCCACTTACGCCTCCTGGTGTCTCTCCTGTGGACTATAGATGTAGATGCTTGTGTTGTGTCAGTTTTCTACCTGGTGGAGCTTTCAGGGAGTTAAGCACCAAACGGTGAACCCAACTCTCTTCAATTCTGTAACACAAGTAAACAAACAAACCAACACACACTTTAGCGTTAGTGACATCAAATGGAATTGACAGCACACACTGACATGCATCCTTGCATTCTCTGGAGAGACAAAACATTGGCTTGGACAATACTAACAGCATCATTCTGCGAGCATTTTTGGCAGAGTTGTTACCACAGTTATTTTGCAATCTATTATTTTTATTACCCCAACTTCCATCAAAATAAATCAGATCCTGGACTCCTTAGATGATAGAGGGATTTGGCATGAAATGTTCTTATGTCTTAGGGAAAAATATGTGGAGTATTACACAGCAACATACTTCATAGCAATAAAAGTATGACTAGTGGTATATCTTGCATTGCGAGAATATTGTCATGCTAGTGATGTGAAATGCAGACCTACTGTATTTGACTTTATAAAGCATAACCCTTTTATTATATAAAGCCCCTAGGAGCAAACAGGATGTTTGCACCACCAATATTAATGGGATTCTTTGCAATAAAAACAGTTCTTGGGAACTTTTTGAACAGCAGAAGGAATCTAAGAGTTGCTGGCGTATGTGGTAACTGCTTTATCGAGTGAGCACATCTCTGCTTTTGTCAGAGAAGCAAATGAAAATGTAAATAGAAGGGGAAAATAAAAAAAAAAAAACAGATAAGGTATTGCTTCACAAGAACATTCAAAACAAAGAAGTATCTTCCAAATAGCCTGTTCTCCTCAGGAAGCTAGATAAGTGTTTTAGAATAAAAGTACTGCTTACTCCTGAATGAGGTACCCACATAGGGAGCTGCTTTAGCTTGGTTATTCTGCAAACAATTCCGATAGCAAAAGCTCTGCCAGCCGGCTTCCTTGGAGAGGAGGGGGGAGGAGGTCTTCACTACATTAGGAGCCTTTTGTTGGTCTGATATGGCTATATTCCCCATCACACTGGTGTTCAGCAGGGTTTCCAGGATAAAATAGAAATCCAAATAGAAATCCAAATACCCCTTTCTGTCTACTTGAAAGTTTGTTCTGATTTGAACAGAATTTGTGTACTTACCAGACAATTGAACAGTGTAGTTTAACACTCAGCCTTTTCTGAGCTCGTTTTAAAACACAGAGGGGGGAAAGCAAAGGGGATTATACTGTAGGAAACAGAGAAGCAAAAGTGCACTGCATATGACTAAAATATCTTCAAATCCTCGCCACAGAAGCTTCTCAAAACCTCGCCGTCTCTAAGTAAGGTCTTTGTTGACATGAGTGCCTTGCTTGTTACTGAATGCTCTGGGTTTATTAGCTTTGGAGTTTAATGGGGGGAAAAAGGCAAATGCCTCACAAACTCTGTAGATCTGTAGTAGACCAACTTCCCTAACTCACTTCTGTCTTTCAAACCCTATGAAAGCAACAAATGAGAAGCCGCCTGCAACTTGTTGTTATAAGTCAGGATAATTTTATGCTAATAATTTTAAGCTAATTATCCTGAGTGTTTGTTTCAGCCTCTTTCTCTCACTAGAACAAATTCAGTTGGTCGATTTGTGGATCCAAATGTGAAAAAGGAATCATGAATTTTGTGCGATTTATAGGGAAATTAGAAAAGTAGCCAATTTGGCATAAAACTATGCAGTGAAGAAAAATGGTCTATCAGCAATGAAAGAAATAGTGGGAAGTTTTTGGAAGAGTTCCTGTTCTCAAAATAATTTCCCCAAAATTCTGTATATTTATTATGACTTATACTGTTGCAAACTACTGCAGCTTCAGATGTAATCATTGTACTTTTACTCATTTTTAATGTATTCCAGCTCAGAAATACAGGCTGGCATGCACAGTTCCAGGAATAGCAGACACACAGCAACATTTTAGCTACCCACCCCAATCTAGTATTTCCTGATTTTACTTTAGGAGTGGGCAGTAGTATGCTAAAACTAGGCTAATGACACACATTTCTGATTTGAATGAGATCCAGAAGGTAGAAAAAAGGTTTGGGAGCTTCTGAATGCTGAGTTTTTGTCTGGCTCACTGAAAGGTTAGAAGGCTCTGGCAAACTTTTACTCCAGCCTGTGAATGGATCTGTGTGGATGGACCTTGGTGTAAGTTGCAGCATCTCTGCAGTGAGGCAATAAACTCTGGGATTTAGACTCTAAGGCATCTCTATTTCTCATCTGCAAGTTCCTGTGTGCTTTCAGCCAAGTAAATATCTGATGTTGGTTAACTTTTACTGTTTCTTCGGCTGCTCGTCATTGCAGATCCACATCCGAGTGCTTACGGCATATTATGTTACAGCCAACCAACTAACTTCCTCTCAAACATGTTACTTCTACTCTGTTGCTTGTGATATTGATGGCTATTTTGACCTTTGCAGTTCTCTAATTACTGAAGCCTTAAAATAGTACACGTCAGGTAAAATATTCTCTTTTTGAAGTTCCTTTTTCCTCGCATGCCTGAGCTGAAAGACCATATAAACTAAGATTATTCAACCACTTTAGACCACTGCACAGGATGTCAAGGGGAATTTTGTTAGCGAGGACAAGTGACTGTTTTGTTCCACTTTTACTTTTGAGGTATTTTACACTCAGCATATACAACGATGTATTTGCCATGCCGTTCCATAAATAATTTAAATTCTTCTCCTTGCTAAACTCCAGAAATTAATATTTGTGAAACTATTGTTTTTCTGTAGTCCTTTATTTGAAGTTTGTGTAACAGGCCCAGATAACACATTGTTTAGAGCTGGCAACCAATTTCCCCAGTTTCACCAAGCGGCGCATTCGCTGTAACATCACAGGTCATTTTTAGCTATTGTACGTCTTTGTCTGGTCCAGTCAGAAAAGCGCACAAGCACTCCAGTACTATCAGTTATGCTTGGAGGAACATAAGAAGGGCGAGGGGGAGGGGAGAGGAGGCGACACAAACTCAGAAATATCCCGTTTTTCTGCTTTGGGAGAGCACAGCCCGCTAACAGCTTGGTCCAGCCTGCCAGAAAATCAGCATACTGCAGTATCACTGTCGGTAGACGGAATGGAAAAACGCAAGCCACAGAAATATGCCCTCCCAATGATCTCTGTCTCAAAGAAAAAAAAAATCTTAAAAGTTGCATCCTTATTGAATTTGTCTTCCTTGAAATTAATTCTACTTTGCGGCCTAGTTATTTTTTATTTCTGAACCTATTATGGGCCACATCTGTGGCAGTCTGTATCAGCTACTCTGAAACCAGCTGCTGCTGAGATTCTTTCAGTTAAGCTGAAATTAAGAACAGGTTTGTGGACTCTCTACCTGCTGTGAAGCCGTGATGTAGTTTATAAAATTACATATGAGTGAGAAAATCTGACTGCCAGGGCTGGAAAAGCTGGTACATTTAGCATGAACCTAAAATAGCCGTGTATGCTGAGGCTGTACTTATTTGCAATATTAACTTTTTCTGCTGTCTTCCTCAGTGTCATTGTAAAAGCAATATTGGATAATGCAGTTTAAAAAAAATGTATGTTTGAGAGGATCAAAGCACAAAAAAATCAAAATCAGGCTATTTCCTAGCAACTGTGCTGGCGGTAGGGGCAAATATGAAAGACATTAGAGTTAAAAATGTTGATTCTTCAAGAAAGGTCTCCAGATTATTTCTGCCATAACGAAAAGCTCATTACATGCCATAAATGAGATGATGGAAACAAACACCAGTCATCTTTTCTCATTGATGCAATTACATTCATAGCAAGGGGACAACTTGCATAAGTAGAAAGTAAAGAGGTTATGACCACATCCTGACACCTGATACAATTTGTCAACAGATATGACCAAGTTGCTTATTGCTGTTACACATTAATAGACACATCAAATCATGAAATATGTGCACCTCTCCAAATGGAAAAATATTTTCAAATCCATTTGCTAGATTTATGCGTGACTAAATTAACAGGGTGCAAGAGCTTGACCTCAATCCATGCAGACCTGGAGTACGCTGGCGTGTAAAACTTTGATGGGTGGGGATGTGTTTTCATAGTACAAACTCTGGAAGCAGCCTGACACCGCACAGCTACTGAGGCATGGTTAGAGGGGAGAGAAAGATTGTTGGGGTGCACATCAGAAGTCAACGTATTTAATCCAAGTGTATAAGCTTGTTATTAATTGAAACTATTTTTTTTCAGAGTGAAATTCATGCCACCCACAGAAACGGTGGAAGCACACCAGTGTTAGAATGGCCCATTTTCACTGGAGTCACAAATGAGAGTTTCTTTTTAAAAAGCATTACTGGGAACACTTCTATGTGGTGATCTGCAGACATAGATTGGTATTAGAGCTACCTTCCAGTTGGTAACTTCCACACAAGTTTTTTGTATCTCCAGACACACCAAGAAAAAGTCTGGTTTAGAATGTAAAGATTAATACAAGATTATTTGTCATCAGTTTGTGTGCTCTTTTTTCTGACCAAGCACAGTTTGAGAGCAAAATCTCTTAGATTTAAACAGAATTTCAGATAGATTTCTAGTAACTGGAAATATTAATTGGCACAAAACCCGAGTAACTCTGAGCAAGCACACAGAAAAAGAGACTGACTCCCCTAGATTACATTTCGCAGACCATATTTGTGTCTGTGACATGTACACACACACATATGCACACACATATATATGAAATGTAATCCAAACTTGGCTTGTTTGCCTGTCTTGAAGTATTTATCTATGCTTTCAGCCTTGCTTTTACAGAGATGGCCTTTTTCCTCACTACTCTACCACAGTGTTTCTCGCGAACCTCTTCTTATCTAAACTTCCACTAATCACTCCTAAGGCTAAGTTATGCAGACAAGTCATCGCACAGAATTTCATCAAACTGTCATTTTCCCTAACTTGAGAAAGCCTGGTCCCAAACGCTGAACAAATAATTTATTAGACCATAGCAAAAGTAAATAAATGCTTTCCT
Organism: Rhabdornis inornatus; assembly: GCA_013397075.1. Classification (NCBI taxonomy): domain Eukaryota; kingdom Metazoa; phylum Chordata; class Aves; order Passeriformes; family Rhabdornithidae; genus Rhabdornis; species Rhabdornis inornatus. The sequence goes on along the minus strand of VWZS01006289.1, from coordinate 4,405 downwards.
GCTCCAAGTATTTCATTAGCCAGAATTATTATACATGCAAGTCTATAAATAGTAAAACATGTATTGAGCCATTAATATTGCTGACATTCTCATACAAAATACTGTAATTTAAAGAATTTGAAACTGGAGGACATCTCCTGGAAGATTTCTGGCAAAGATAAAATGAGTAAACTGTCTGCAAACAAATTAGTCACCCATGGAAATGGTACATTACTAACGAATTGAAAATTAAGAACATCATCTCTACCCAAAATTTCTAATGACACCAATGATATTATGCAGATATATCCTGCATATCTTTTGAGTCTATAAATTCTTACACTGTTTCAGTTTTGCTTTTAAAACCCAGAAGTGCTGGGCTCAGCAGAAGAAATGTGAGAAAATCTCCTATTTAAAATTACATAGACAGAGGAACTCTGCTGGTGACTTTCCGTGAAATTAATATACCGCTTGATTGTTTTTAAGGTCTCTGCATCTTCTGAATTTTTAATTGCCTTTCCATTAAAGTGGAATACCCCTTGTGTACTAAGCTTGAGATGGGTTCTCCAATCCTTTCACTCCTGTAGCCTCCTATTTTCTTATGAGAACAAGGAGTATAAAACTGGGCCCTATGGAACCAAATATGGAAAATATTAAGCATTTTAAGCATTACTCTGTCAAGTAATAGAACAAGCACTGTGTTGTGTATTCTCATGTTTTACTGTCTAAGGAAAAGAATCTGTACAGGCTTCAAGAGAAAAGGAGTGGGTCATAAAAATCACATTTTTAGGTAGAGGAGTTGAGAAGTCTCATGCACCTTTCATTGCTCTGACTTGTCAATTTTTGCCATATGGAAATTGTTAGCTTAATACTGTAGTTCTAAATACTGCCCAGGAATGCTGATTTATAATGGATTTCTTACTCTTTGTGTAAAGAAATGCTAAAGTACTATATACACTGTGATTAGAGAATCTACACGCTTGTGTTATAGGCGTGTGCCTGGGGTGGATTCTTCAGGCTCAGAGAGGTGACATCTGCTCTGGTCCACTCACAGGTAAATCTGGCACCAGTGAACTCGGAATTTCCACAAAATGCTGCATTTCTGGAGTAACTGGGAACCCAATTTGGCCTGGAATTGAAAAAGTGTGCAGGAAAGATGCTGATGCATAAGGGACAAAATCCAGACATTCCAGATGCGTTATTTACTTTGAGGCACTTAAAGACACCACATTAATGTAACGAAGCTGCTTTTGAAGAACAGGCAATGCACATTTTTTAAAGTGCGTCCTCTCTATATTTTGACCAGCTGCTATGCGTGTCTATTTGTTTTTTTTTATTTCTGTAAATTAGAATTAAATTTGATTGTCCCAAATACATCCCACTCAGGCATTCATGCTGAAAGCAGCAACAATTGTCAATGACCTTTAACACGCCTGCTATACAAATTAATGCAGATCATTAATCACACATAGCTTACATTTTATGATTCGTGTATCCTTCATTACCAACTTTCCCCTCTCGCTCACTGCCCCCCACCCCTTCCCTTTATTCCGAGGATTCTTGTAATAAGCACTGGAAAGGGCAGGATTTAAAGCCTCCCCCCGCCCCAATTTTGTTTTCTTCTCATTGCGGGAGCAGTTCGCGTCCCAAGTGCAGGACGGAGGAGGGCGGGCCCCGGTGCGCCCAGGAAGGGCCGGCCCGGGTGCGGGGGGCGACTCCGGCGGGGAGCTCAGAGCCGGCGTGCCCGGGGGCGATGATGGGTTTCTGCCGGCCCGGGGCGTCGAGATAACACCGTCCCTCCGTCAAAAGTGCTCCGTCTCGATTGTACGTCATCGCACGTTACGAGACAAAGAAAGAAAAAAGAAAGAAAAAAAAAAAGAAGAAAAAAAAAGGCTCCATCCACACCCTTGATGTCTAGTACCGAGCGTTAAATTAGGCTTCCCAGCCATAGACTAAACACACTCCTCTCGCCT